>JALPQD010000116.1:3062500-3077500 GCA_023101885.1 Typhlomys cinereus | reverse complement strand
CCAGCCCCCCTGACACACATACCTTTTTTTTTTTTTAAAGTTGTTTCTCACACTGAACTTCGAGCTCACTGATTGGTCTATAGCTTGCTGGCCAGTAAAGTCCTGAGATCCGTCTGCATCTGCCACCTTCTTGCTAACTGCACTGCGGGGTGTGGGGGAGTTTGGGGGGGGGAAGGTCTATAGGTACAGGCCATCCCAGTCAGTCACGCTAGGCTCATGGCTATCTTGTCAGACAACACAGATATAAGCTTAAGCATATATAGAGTGGGAAATAGAATAAGATATAAAGAATTAGTGAGCCAGGCTAGGGAGATGGCTCAGGGCGTTTAAATCTCCAACACTAATATGAAAAAGCTGGGCGGGTCCACATACGCCTGTAATTCCCATGGTGTCGGGAGCTGATCCAGGATTGCTGGGGTTTCCAGGCCATCATCCTAGCTCCAGGTTTAAGGAACACTGTGCGGAGTAATAGAGCAGGATACCTATGTCCCTTCTGACCGTCACATACATACAACCCCCACCCCACACACACATTTATGTACATATTATTCCTATAATTTTTCTCTATGCTTGAATATTGTTCTCTAATTACATAATAAATGTGATGTCATGTGAGGGAAATTGAAATTAAAATATTACTGAGGTGCCTTTTATTACAATTAAATTATCACAAATAAGGAGTTACCCTGAGGCTGGAGGTTCAGCGCGGTGGTAGAGCGCCTGGTTAGCGTGAAGAGGCCCTGGCTTTGATCTCTATTTACCACAGTAAATAAATGAATGCATGATCCGATAGCTTAATGAAATTATACTAAGCAGGGACCAAGGAAAAGGCATAGTCTTGGCTGTGAAAAGACCCAGCCCTCTTGCCTGTATCCTACCTGCAGAGACAGCCGCGCAGAATGTAGAGAAGAATCCATGAGGATGTTCACTGCAGATTTATTTGTGATACTGGAAAATTGTAGATGCTCAAAATGCTTAACAAGAAGACAGTGGTTAAACATATTCTTCTTTGTTCTTATTCAGGATGACTAAAAGCTCTTCCACAGATTGAGGTAAATATTCAATGACATGGAAAGAGATGTCTAAGACAGATTGTCAGGGTGAAGAAAAAGAGCATTTTGCAAAATGCAGTGTTTACGGATGCTCCTTGACTCTCAAAAATGGCTCAACTTAGAGGGTGTGTGAGCTTCTTTTACCTAATGGTGCTACAGATATGCGCTCCCACAAGTATTCTAATTTTTTTTCCCATTTTTCAGTACAGTATTCAAAAAATCTTCAAAATATTCAACACTTCATTATGAAATAAACTGTGTTAGATGTTTGTCTCTAAGTATAGGCTAATGAGAGAGCTGTGAATGTGTTTAAGGTAGACAAGGAATTAGCCTTTTGGGAGGCTGACATTGGGGTGATTTGGGCTATAGAGTAAGAAAGAGGAAGGAAGGAAGGAAGGAAGGAAGGGAGGGAGGGACGGAGGGAGGGAGGGAGGGAAGGAAGGGAGGGAGGAAGGAAGGAAGGAAGGAAGGAAGGAAGGAAGGAAGGAAGGGGGATGGAAAGGGAGAGAGGAAGAAGGGAGGGAGGGAGGAAGGGAGGAAGGAAAGAAGGAAGGAAGGAAGGGAGGGATTGGAGGAGAGGGAGGTGAGGGAAGGAAGGGAGGAAGGGAGGGAGGAAGGAAGGAAGCGAAGGCAAGGAAGGAAGGAAGGAAGGAAAGGAAGGAAGGAAGGAAGGAAGGAAGTAGGGAAGGAAGGGAGGGAGGGAGGGAGGGAAGGAAGGAAGGAAAGGAGGGAAGGAATGAGGGAAGAAGGAAGGAAAGGAGGGAAGGAAGGAAAGGAGGGAAGGAAGGAGGGAAGGAAGGAAAGGAGGGAAGGAAGGAAGGAGGGAGGAAGGAAGGAAAAGAAGAGAGCGAGGGAGGGAGGGGGAGGGAGGGAGGAAGGAAGGAAAGAGGAGGGAGGGAAAGAGAGGAGGAAGAAAGGGAGGAAGAAAGGAAGGGAGGAAAGCTAAAACTAAGGGAGGGAAGGAGGAGGATATCTATAATGTGTATATCTTCATTGTAAGTTTAGGCACATTCCTAACATGATGGTATTTTTTATAATAACAGCACCAAAATTGCACACGCACACACACACCCTGTGTGCACATACACATTCACACATTCATTCGCTCACCGTTGTGTGCAGAGGGGAGAAGTTTGGGGAAATACCCATGAAATTCTCAGAAAGTCCTAGAGACCTGTGAAAAGAGCCAGCTCCCACCTAGAGCTCCGCTGGCTGTGGAGGGCTCTTCTCTGAGGTACTTCTGCTATAGCGACAGGGAGAGGTCTCCCACTAGCAAACAAACAATACTGGTAATAAGAACAGCAGCAACAACAGTAATAATAGTAACCGGGCCAGTCTGTTCCAGCAAGTTAGCTGCATCTCTGCGCCTGCACCACCCCCAGTCACGGCCCTCACATAATGGCCAGCACCCCTCCCAGGCCCACCAGGCCTGCGGGCCAGGCAGGGTCATTACTGAGTTCCAATGAAGAGAGTGTTTATTATTGTTGTAGATTTGATGCTGTTCCCTAAAGGGCCTAATCAACAGGTAATAAGACCTCCTGGGAGCGATTAGAAACCTCCGCTTTAACCCCAATTTCAACCACAGCCAGAAGGCCTTGAGCATTGCGGTGCTACGTCCACACCTGGCATGGCCAAGACGGCCAGGATGGTGCTGAGAGGTGGGCTCCAGAGAATCCGGAGAAGGGAAGCAGGGAGGGGGTTCAAAATTCAGCTTACCTAGTAATATACAACCCCCCTCTTTATCACCATCCTGCTTCATGGAGCTCAAACACAAATCCAAACGCTCCAAGCCAGGCAAGAGGGCACATATCTATCATCCCAGTACCAAGACGTGTGAAGCAAAGAGATCTCAAGTTCAAGGTCAGTCAATGCTACATAACTAATTCCAGGTTAGTCTGGGCCATATTGTGAGTTCTAGCTGTCTCTGCTATACAGTGAGGCTCTATGTCCAACGAATATAAGCAAATGACTACATGATACATGGTCACGTGCTTGGCATGGGAGTAAGGATCCAGATGTAACAGGAGTCATGTAAAAGAACAGATCTGATAAGTCACATGACCATACAGAAAAGGGGATAATTGAACCTCCTTATGGGTGAGTCAGAGAAAGGAAATGTAAATACCACGTCTTGTAATAGGTAACTGTGAAAATATCTGTTGGTTGGGTATAAGGAATGGCATTTTTATATTATATATATATATACATATATATTAACATATATATACATACATAAACATTGCATGCATGAATATAGTAAATTTATAAAATAATCCCCTTAATCCCCAATCCTGCCCCCTCTCCTTTTCTCTTCACAACCCTTCATCTCCTCTGCCTGACTCCCTCCTGTTCTCAAGTCTTTTCACTTATGTAACCCACAAGTATGTTACATCCCAGTCTAACATAGATCAACTTCTGTCTTTGAAGCTCCTTTGTGTCCCTTTTGATAAAGTTGGATTCACTCTGTTATTTAAATGACACTTACATACCTGCTTTTCTTTTGTCATTACAAGTGATTTAGCTGCCTACTATTAAGTGGAGAATTAGGCCCTATCCATTAACAAAACTTACTAATGCCTGATAAGATTATAGTCAGTATCATGAGTCATTTCTCATCAGGCACATTGCCACCCAGTGCATTGTTGTGTGACTGTCACATGAGAACACCCTTGGACCCAAACCCACCAAGCCTCCCCGGGCATATGAGCGTTGTTATAGAAGGATAGCTGATAAGTGTTTTGATTTCATAAACTTGCCAAGCCAGGGCCCCGATGGTGAATGATGGAGCAAATGTCATTATCACCCGGGCCAAATTGGCCCTCATTATTTTTTTCTGGCTCACACAGAATTGCAACAGCCTCTCTCTTATTGTTGTGCAAGATTTCGCATCTTGCATAAAACTAGTTGCAAATGTCATTTCAGCTGGGTCGACTGATTTAACCAGTCCCATGAGCACCATAAAGACAGTGAAATTGGAAGGGGACATAGGAGCCATCTTTCATGGCTCAACCTTTTTATGTCCTTTGAAGAGTACTACTTGCACTGAGAGGAGAAGTGTGTACATGTCCAATTTGGTTAACCTTCGTATCATATCCTTCTGGGACAGAAGTCCTGGAGACCAAAGACTGACATCATACAAGAGCCGGTAGGTATCTGAAGGTTTCCCAGAGCTGTTCATTTCCATTTATTTTTCCTTTTATTTTATTTAGTGTGTGTGTGTGTGAGAGAGTGTGTGTGTGTGTCAGAAGGCACTGTGTGTCCCTGTGAAGGACCAAGGAGACTTCAGGAATCATCCTGAATTGCTTCTACCTCCTCCTTGCTTGGCTGTGGGATTTCCCAGGCTCTGCACACCAGAGCCAGAAGTGCAGGCCACCACTGTTTCCCACCGCCATTTCTGCCAGGATTTTTTTTTACGTGGGACATGGTATCCAAACTCAGGAACTTCTGCTCGAAAAGCAAAGTCTTAATCTCTGAGCCATCTCTCCAGCCCATTTTTTTTCTTAAAAAAATTTATTTTTCTTAAGGAATGATCATTTCCACAGGTGATTAGTTCACCATTCAACCAGTCCCATATCCCCTGGTACCAAGGTAGATAAAAAAGAACAGGATGAGACCCATGCTTCTACGGAGCTTTGCTATCAGTGAAAAGAGGCAGAATTCACCAAAACACTATAAAAAGAGGCAGATGTTTGTTAATGTGAAGAGAGTGAGGAGGAAACGACCTGGGCATGTCGTGCGTGGGGAAGAGCGACATAGGAGGCTTCAGAACAACATTGAAACAGAGTTGTGCACAAATGTTCAGGCTCTGGGATCGGCGTTCCAACCATCAGAATGTCAAAAGCACAGAGGTGGCAGAGGGCACGTCAGCAGGCATGCAGGCCAAGGGACCAGGTCCCTCCACATGTCCCCATGGTATTTTCTTCTCAGCTTAGCAGAGAGAAAACTGAATCCAAAGAAGCCTCAATTATAAAGATCTTACAGGCCATGAAGTATTTTTTAACAAGGACTCAGCAAGTCACAAAAGTGTGTTCTTTTTAGTGAACAGCAATAGCAAAGACCGTTTAAAAATAAAATGGCCGCGGACAATTTGAAGGAAAGGTACATGTCCCAGTGCACAGTGACTGCTGGGCTCATGACCAGTGTATTTCACAATGCTGTTCCTCCTTTGGACACTTGGATTGGCTCCTGCACTCGCGGGATGGTCCGGTGACAGTTTTGCAGGTAGTGCCGTCAGGGAGTTCAGTCAGATGAAGGCTACATTTGTATCTGATTGCTCAGCCGTAAGCTGAGACAAGCACGAAGCACCGTGGGAACACGTGGAGGGACAGAGCATATGAGCACAGCTTCCCCAAGCAATGTTCAGTCAGGCGAAGAGCAAGCTGAGTAAGGTCTGCACCTAGACCAGCGAGCAAATCTTCCTCTCAAGACCCTGTGCTGAACCTGTGAACCGCGTGCCAGCCGATACTCCTTCAGAACTCTCAGGAAGGAAATGTTCTGAGACCAGGGAGATGGCTCAGGGGTTAAAGCTTTCGCCTGAGAACCAAAAGAGCCTGAGTTCAGATCCCTAGATCTGACATAAAAATGCCAGACAGATATGCCTTGGAAGGCAAAGACTGGGAAACCCCAGAGCAATGCGATAAGGAGGTAGAGCAATTCAGGATGGTTCCCAATGTCACCCTTGGTCCTCCACAGGTACACATACATTCAAGTGCACTCTGGGATACACATTAAAAAATAAAAAAGTAAATGTTCTCCTTCCTGAGTGATTTTTCCAGATGACCCTATGTGAATTCCCAAGTATGGAGACTAAACTTCCAGGAATATCACAGAAGAAGGGATGGAAAGAATGTAAGAACCAGAAGATAGGGAGGAATACTGTGACATATCATCTTCTGGACATAGCCGTCGCAATCATGAATTCATAGTAGTTACCTAAGAATGGGCCTGTTGACTGTCAGTCATGGAGGGGAGAGGGGCTTGTGGGACTTTCCTTTCCCTCCTAAACTACTGGCTACTGACAGATGGCTGGAGGAAGGGAAGTCTGTCTTGAATTGCGTACCCACTGGTAACCCCCAAAGGCTCTATTGGGTAGCTCCAAATGTATGGTCATACAGATGTCTCTGGTTAAAAAAATCAGTGAGTCACAAAATAAAAAGACCTGAATTGGGGAAAGGGATATATAGGGAAGAGGGTGGTTGAGTGGGTTAGGAGATACATATGAGAAGGTAGGGAGTGAGAATTACCAGAATCCATTGTATACAGGTGTTAAATTATCCAAAGGACAAATTTAATAAATGAAAAGGTGGATGATGGGCTGGAGAGGTGGCTCAGGGGTTAAGCCTCTGCCTTGCAGGCGGAAGGTCCCGAGTTCGGATCCCAGATCCCACATATAGACGCCAGGCGGAAGCGGGGGCCGCCCGCGCTTCTGGTCCTGGTAGAGCGGAGCTTGTGAATCCCAGGGCAGAAGGAGGTGGAGGCGTCCATGGTGGTTCGCGAATTCGTCCGTGGTTCTACACACACACAGACACACACACACACAGACACACACGCGCACGCACATACACACAGTTGAATAAATAATAATAATAATAAATGTTTCCACTTAAAAAAAATTAAAAAAAGAAAAGGTGGATGATAAAGAAGAATAAAAACAAAAGTGTAGCAGGTGGCAGCTGCCCCAGGCTCTGTCCCTCTGGAACTGTCCTAACGCTCCTGGTGGAGAGAAGTGCATTTATGACCTAATCGAGACAATTTCACTTTGTCCCAGAGCATCTATTCGGTCCTTCTTCCACAGCCACCAACACCCACAGTGGAGGGGAAACCACGAATCCAGAGACAAGGAGGTTTGATAGAAGGAGTCAGGGACCTTCTGTTAGCTCGGGACTTGGGCCAAATGACTGAACTCCTTGCCTTAGTTTCTACATATTTCTCACACTCGCTGCCAGGTGACCCGGGTTTGATCCAGAGATCCAAGATGACCTGTTTGAAAAAATCTCCGCAGAGAGTTTGTACACGGGAACTGTGCCCGTTGCTTTACAAACCCCAGCAAACATCCACGGAACTCTTAGAAGTTTCTAGACCTTGAGACAGGAACAGAAAGAGGCTGGAGACCTCATCCCCACCCTGAGAGTTCATGGACTCACAGAGGAGTTCGGATACAAAAACAAATTAACTGTAATACAATATGAAAAAGCAGATAACAGAAGGGAGTTCAGAGAGCTGTGGAAATACAAATGAGGAAATGATTAATTCTCAGCAAGTTCTTTGGATGGGCGGCCAAGGGACACTTCAGGCCAGAGAGGGCTGCGACGGGTGGGATTGTCTGAGGGTGCAGATCTTGTGGATGGATAGGAGCGGGATGATTCTGGTTTAGAGGGCTCGACTATAAGCAAAGCTGGAAGGTACAGTGGGTGAGGGACCTGGAACATTCTTGGTCTAGGATCTCAATAAAGATGTAAAGGCAGGACCATCAGAACCCCAGTGGTTAGCAATTCTTGAGCACCTTTCGAGTGCTTCAAACCACCTTAAGTACTTCATAAGTGCTTAGTAGCTCTGTGTTTTTCCCTCTTGGCCTTTATGGTAGTGAAAAGAGAGGGGGGTCTTAATGTTCTCCTTTTCTAGAAGATGAACGCAAGGCCTAGAGAGGTTAAGAACTCACCAGTAAGTAGTAGAGCTGGGTTCTAACCTCAGGCAAAACTGGGATTTTTTTTTTTTGCTTTGTTTCATTTTGCTGATTGAAGTCTTGGCAAATGCAGATGAACTGAAAGGCAGACATACCGAAGAGAAAACTATCCCTGCTACTCAGGATTGTGAAAGCGTTTCAAAGGTCAAAAAATGTATACAAACATGACTACCTGTCAGCAGTTGGACCTGGGATTAAGAAATGCACCTGTTCGATTCCACAGATAGTTTTCGAAGCACTCGTGTTAGGCAAGGCATTAATGCTAGAGAGAAGCAAAGGTGAATTAGCACAAAGAAACTCTCTCTGGAGCTTCAAGGTTAGTGGAAGAACGAGGTAAATGTGCAGGGGAGTCTTTTGAAGACTAGATGGGAAATATGTGTTGGAGAGTCGTGGTAATGTCAACTTAAGTAGATGCTAGAGGAAACATCATGTGAGACGGTTGGTCCCACACCCTCATCTAAAGTTGCAGAAGGAAAGACAGACGAAATACTTATCAGGAGGCAGGCAACTAGTGAGGGGTGTGTCAGGTGGAAGGAAGACAACCTGGAGGTTGACGTTTGAAACTTGGGTTCATGCAGAGAATCAAGGAAGCCTGTCTGGATTTGAAATTGAATTTGGAGGGAATACTAGATCTCTATGCAACATGGAGACAGGTTTTTTTTTTTTTAAACACGTGTGGGTCTCAGCTAGGGAAAGCTTTTAATCCTTCCCTTTCCTCCCCAGAGAATATTTGGAAATATCTGAAGACTTCATTGTTATCACAACTGGTACATGGGGTTCCAGGTATTACTGGCATCTAACGAGTGGATGCCATTACAGTGCACGGGGAGACCACCCAATGAAGGGTTATCTGGCCAACATAGCACCAGTTGTACCAAGTTTGAGAGACCCTGTCTCAGAGCTTCCCCCCCCAGAAGAGTGATCCAAACATCCTAGAGAGAGTAGAGAAGAACTTGAAGCCCACCAGAAGATGTTTTCCTTTTCAATGTACACAATTCTGTTGACTTAAATATTCTCAAGGAAGGGTAACAGGAAGCTTTGGTTGGGCAACCAGAGAGCCCACCTCCCATGACTATATTTTAGGACCCCAAAGAGCTGAGCACGCTTAGTTCAGATTCTCTCTCTCTCTTCTCTCTCGACGTAGAGCAGAGAATATTGTCACCTTCCAACTCTCTCTTGTCCCTTGCTCCATATACCCAGGAGAAAGGAATAACCTTGCAGAATGCCATTCATGATAGCCACACAATAGAATCATATCTTGTTGACAGTCCAAGTTCCCTTGAGAAATTCTGATAGCTCTTGACTGATCCTGTACATCAGTGTATTTAACTAATATCATAAGAACTCCTGATTGGGGGAGGGAGGCATGGGCCACTGTGAAAGACTGTGCACGTGGGTGAAGAAAGGAGAGGAAGCAAAGCAGAGAAATCTGTACATCACTGGCCAGGGGAGAAGGCAGGTATGGTGGGAAGATATTGGCCACAGGATAGATGGGTTCTGATGAGCAAATGAGAAAAGTCAGGAGGGCCAGGAGAAGGACATGATGGATCCTAAGGAAAGATAAGGAACAGAGGGCAGCTGCTGAGATCCAGGTTTGGGGGGTTGTTTCACCTTCAGCATTCTTTCTTTACGGGAACCTAGGACTAGAACTCCAGCCTGTGAACAGGAAAAGCAGAGAGGCTCTGACTTCAGGAGGATTCAAGGTTCTCTTGCGCCGTGCCGCTTCTTGTCATTTCTGAGGGCCAAATTCCGCCATTGATTCTGCAGAACTTAGTCCACACCCCAGAAGGTCAAAAGTACATGCCAGTACTTTTTTTAAAAAAAAAATTTATGTGTGTGTGTGTTTATGTGTGTATCAGAAGTCACTGTGTGTCCTTGTGGAGGACCAAGAGTGACTTCAAGAATCATCCTGGATTGCTTCTACCTTCTTTTTGCTTTGCTTTGGGATTTCCCCGGCTCTGCTCACCAGGGCTGGAAGTGCAGGCCACTGCTATTTCCACCTGGCATTTTTATGTAGAAACCAGGATTTGAATTCAGGACCTTCTGCTTAACCCCTGAGCCATCTCTCTAACCCCACCCTAGTACCCTTGAATATCTGGTGGATGATGGTGATTCATCCATCTGCTACGTCTTTTGTAGTCACTACCATAGGTCACATATTATTCTAGAGTGTGAGTAGTGTGGTGCAGACATCAGTCTATGATTGCTCCATCTATCCCTTCTCTGCATCACTAGCCCAGAAACGAGGAGCCCTAGGGCAGCCTGTGAGGGGGATGAGCCAGATGGTGGAGCCTGGGAATTGCCAGCAGTGCACTCTGCAACTTCTCTCCAGTGTCTCGCATGCTCTGGCCCTGTTGCATGTAATGGGTTGATTGCAGTCTTGGGATAGTAGATGTGTGATGCATCTCAAGTCCTCAAACACGCACTCCAGGAAAAGGAATCCTATGGAAAGGAACCACCACCAAAAGCAGACATTCCTCTGGGAAAGTACCAGGGGGCTAGCAGACACTAGGGGCGGCTGCACACGCAACCTGCCCTTGCTCCTTCCCTGTCCCCAATCCATATTTAATTACCCTCCTAACGCCCCTTACAGAGTGCTGCATTAGAACCTGCCTAGCTAGTGTGTGGCAAACATAAAATAAAATAAAATCTCCAACCACCCAAATTACTATTCAAAGTATTATTTTAGGGTGACATTATTTTTCAAATTCACATTTTCATTTGTTATAACATGTAGCAGCTCCGTGAACACACAGATAAGAGGATACAATAGCTATTTGACAGTGTAGTTCTCAGAATATTTGCATATCCAAGAGATTATTGCAGCGAGTATACTTAGACTGACCCTATTAACCATTCACAATATTTTGTCTGGAATCCAATTCACACTCTATAGACATGTCCAATTCACATTTCAGCTCGTACGTTGCTGTTTTTCCCTTTCAGACTTTATATTAGGAAATAAACCCATAACATCAAATTTCATGACAACATCCACTCTGGCTGACATGATTTGAAAGGGGGTTTCACTCATCACGGGTTATTCTGTCTCTTACTTGTTCTTTGGCTTACCTGAGAGGCGGTCTGTTTTTATCAAGTCCACCGGTGAGAGTGGAAGTTACCCATGCAGAATTCACAACCAACTGGCAGTGCTGACGGGTGATGGTAAGAAGTGCTCTGAAGCTTTAGGGGTTGGGGGAAGGATGGCTAGAGAAGCACTCCCAGACAAACCAGCAAAGTATCCAAGATCAAGTTGTAGTGCAGTATATATAGTGCAATGAGGAACTCAATGGGGAAAGGGCATAGAGAGATGGTTCAGTAGGTAAGACACGCAAGCATGAGGACCTGAGTTTGAATCCCCAAAAGCTGGGTGTGGTGGCATCCGGCTATAGTCCCAGTGCTTCTACAGCGAGATGAGAGGTGGAGACGGGAGAATACCCCTATGCTATGGGACACTAGCCTCAGGCACACAGCAGAAAGCCTCTGAAGCAAGGTGGAAGGTGAGGGATTTCCTCTGACCTCCATAGCACATGAACACCTGCGCTCACACCTATATACATTATTCTCACACTCACCAAAAAAAGCTTAAAAATAAGTAAATAATAAACAAATGGTTGAAATATAATAGGTGGAATGCTTGCACATCTGTATTCACATCTGCATTATTCCACAGCAACAAGATAGAAACAGTTCAAGTGTCCGTCACTTAATAAACAGAGAAACGTGTGCGCATGCGCAGTGAGAAATTAACAAGCAAGAGAACTAAGTTCAGACACTTGCACTGATACGGACAAATCTTGAAAGCATTATGTCAGGTGAGTGAGATGCCAGTCACAAAAAGACAGACATCCCTTAATGTCGTGTGCATGAGACACGCAGAGAGGAGGAAATCTGTAGAGACTGAAAATAGATCAGAGGTTTCTAGGGACTGGTGCGTGGGGAGGAGGGAAGGACTTATTGCTTCACAAGTACAGAGTTTCTGTTCAGTGTAATGACAGGTTGCAGAAACAGCTGGGACTGTTGCGTAACAATGAGCTTGATGAATGCCCTCGAGGTATACATGAAAAAGTGGTTAAGATGGTTCATTTTATGTTACCTACATATCCCTGTGGTGAAAACTTTAACATTTTTAAGAAACATATGCAAATGCAGGAAAAGCCTAAAACCAGATAGTCCAATTGAAAAGAATCATGAAAGCTCTAAATGGGGGGATTAAACAAGAGGGAAGAAGAAAAAAAGGAAGAAGGAGGAGGAAAAGAAGAGGAGAAGGAGAAGGAAGAAGAGGAGGAAGAGGAGGAGGAAGAGGAGGAAGAGGAGGAAGAGGAGGAAGAAGAAGAGGAGGAGGAAGAAGAAGAGGAGGAGGAGGAGGAGGAGGAGGAGGAGTCCAAGTTCACAGCTGTTCCTGGGCCTCCATGTCCCAACTACTCCAGAAGCACAGCCATCCTTCTCTGACTGGGCTCCTCTGGGGATATGGGCATTTGTTTACAGCACATACCCATAGCTGCGGCTCAAGATCTCTTCATCTACGTTTGGGGCAAAGGTGCCAGTGTTGTCTGGCCGAGGCCCCTTTGTGCTGGCACCAGACGAGCTGCCAGAAGCGAGCTTGCCCATGGCCAGGACTTTGGCCTCAATGAAGAGTTGTATCATGATGTCACATTCTTCTTCCTTGTCCTGCCCCTCACCCCCTGCCCGCCTCCCTCCATCCTAGGTTTGGCTTTAAACTACGTCTTTATTTACTACGTACTAGGAACGTGTGTTTCCATTGGTTTGGGAAAAGCGAAAAGGATTCTTGAAAGAGAGGTTGTGTTTTCAAGTCTCCTGAACCTGTCGGCCACTGCTCAGCCCCAAGCTCCTGCTTGGCTGTCGTCAGCCAAGACTCTCTGGAAACATTTTTAGGGAGCTCACAGCCGGCACAGGCAGCAGAAGCAGGCAGGCGAGCAATAAAGAAGTCTCCAGATCCCCAGAGGACTATAATCACATTCCCTAAACCAGGTGCTGGGGAGCCGGGCTAGTCAAATCCAACCTCCTTGGCTCAGGGCCAGTTATTTCCAGACCTCCTTCCACCCCTTAGCTACTTCCCATCGTCTTTCCAACCAGAAGCTTGTTAACCGTTTTCCTGTGCTCTGATTTCGGATTTCAGGGCTCCCTCTGTGTTCAACTTCAAAGGAACTTTGCCGCCCCACGTGCAACACTGGAACAAGTGGACATTCCCAGTGGCTTTGTTGACGGAAAAAAAAAAAAAAAAAAAAACCTATTTTGCTCAAATGAAGGAACCCAGGCCCTACCTTCTATGCCACGCCTCTTCTTTCCACTCAAGTTGCATTTTTACATCTGGATAAAGTTGCCCAGTATCAATCCCCCAAAATTTAAAGATGAAAAGCAGAACCACCACACAAGATTTAAAATGTAAAATGATTACAAAATGGCACCCGGCCAATGTTTATGAATCATTGAGTGTGATCATAAAATCATAAAAATAATCACCAAAAGGTAAATAAATTACCCAGCTGACTGCTTATTTTCACGTAGGGTCTGACACAAAAGCTGCAGCCATGAATGATTTATACCTGTTTTAACAATAATACTCATTTTACTGAAAGATGGTCAGCACTTGTGCAGCCGCGGGCCTCCTGCCAGTTGTCGAAAGGTTAATGTTTCAGCAGCAATACATTAAATTATGAATAATACCGGTCCCAAAATGGAAGGTTATTAGCTCAGTGTGCTTAATTAGCCCAGCTAGAACTTGGCCATCCAGTAGCTGCGTCCATTACTCTGGCAGTGGCTGTGATGGGGGATGGAATCGTCGGGCCGCTAATGGCTCAGGTGGAGGGAGCCATGTGGGTGTGTCCTTCAATTTCTTTCCCTCCATGTAACATCGGGAAAGGTATCTCCGATGCCAGTGTGCAGGATTCGGGACCTCTTCTGGGTGTGTCTGTGGACACTTCCAAGAAGAAAACAGAATACCTTGTGGAAGAGGAGCCTGATACTCAGCATGGTGGTCCAAATAATGACTTTGTTCCACTGTCCTGATTGCTGCTGAGCCTAGATCCCACCAGAGATACATAAGGTACCAGGCACAGCACCGCTCCAACACATGTCCTTATTGAGCAACTACTATGCACCCAGCACTTACATAGTGGACATCGCAAGGAACAACCACCAAGTTAGCAATTATGCCATTTCTGCACTAATTATAATAATTGCAGTCAGATCATTGCGGCAAAGAAACCACTAGAATGCTCACGCCTGGCCTGTAGTCGAGATAGCTGTTCCTGGATCGGGTTTCTATTTATTGTCTTTATTTTTGTTTTTTGAAACAGGATGGCAGACGGGCCTCAAACTATTGCTACATAGCCGGGGATAACCTTGAACTTCTGATCCTCTTGCCTCAAACTCCTACGTTCTTGTATTATAGGCCTACACCATCATCGCCTGATTATGTGGTGCCTGGGGATTGAACTCAGGGCTTAATGCATGCTAGGCAATCACTCTATCTACTGAGCCACATCCCCAGGCCCTTATTCCAGGCAGAGAATACAGGAACTGTGTTGGGCCTCTGGATAGAAAGATCAGATAGTGCTAAAGGAGAACTGGACAGGTGCTTGTCTGCCAAGGCTGTAGAATTTTACTATCCAGCAGGAAGGTGGTGTATGTGTGTGTGTGTGTGTGTGTGTACACCCAAGTGTGTATGTGCATGTCCACATTCCACCCTACACCCCTCTCCTTCCTCTTTCCCCTCCTGTATTATTACCCATTGGGTCCTCCAGGCTTAAACTCAAAGCTTGCGGCCAGCAGAAGTCTGGAGACCCACCCAGGCTGCTCCGGCCCCATCTGCCAGCTCAGAGAACGGTCTTCGCCACCGCCCAGCTCTACTTAGTACTATTAGTAGCTTGTTTTTCCAAGCCCTAAAATTCATTTTCTTTTCCCGCCTTGCTTCCAGAAAAATAAATAAAAGTGAACACATCACTCATTTAAGACCAGGGATGGAATGTAGGTTGCGTTTTTCTTTCTATTTTTATGATTAGTTAGAATTTTCCTGGGAACGCGGCCAGCAGGGCATTACAGTGAGATAATGTCCTCTATTTAATCAGCATTGCAATGGCGAACTGTGTTGGGTGGGGAGAGGCCGAGTTAACGTATCCTCCTCTGTCTTCTCTGTTTTCAGGACACCACCGACCACTTGGCCCAAGAGGAAAATGAGGCTGAGAGATGGCAGAGCTCCAGGCTAGTTTGATGGTTTGAGATTGGGCAGGGTGCCGCTGAGAT
>JALPQD010000116.1:1200000-1562500 GCA_023101885.1 Typhlomys cinereus | reverse complement strand
CCTATTTCATATGCACTTGACAGACCATCTAAAGTCTGTTCCATGCATAGTTGCTTCCTCCCAACTCTGTCCTTTCTCCATCATAGCATGCTTAGCTGTAGAAGATGCATGTATATGTCTGTCTCCCTATAGGACTAGCGGGGTTTGTGTGCATTGCCATCCACAGCACCAGACAGAGTCTAGTAGAACATGTGGACTTAAAAGTCAAATCCAAGGGGAAAGAATCTAAACTCTCCTAAAATCTAAGCAAAGACTAAAGGGTAACACCTAAGTTATATGGTCCTTATTTTTTAATTTTGCTATAGTGGATTACATAAGACCATCTTTACACATATGTACATTGAAACGTATTCCTTGCTACCTTTCTATTTCTTACTCCTCTCCCATTAATGCTTTTGCCCCCACAGACAGTATCACTTCTACTTTCACACAAGATAGGATACATATATGATTTTTTTGTATCTGCCTAAAATCCAGGGTCCCAAAAAATATGGCATTTGTCTTTCTGAGGCTCATATCATTAGCTCAGCATGGTTATGTTCACTTACACTCATTTTTGTGCAAATGACATAACTGTTCGTACAGATGAACAAATTCTTTTGTGTGTAAAACCACTTTTTTAAAAAAATCCATCTTCTTTTGTTACGAACCTAAGTTGATTGTATACCTTAGCTATTGTGAATATTGTGTCAATAAACACTGATGTGCAGGTGTCTCTGTGATGTGCTGATTTGGAGTCCTCTGCATAAATACCCAGGAGAGGAAGAGCTGGATCATATTATGGTCTATTTTTATTTTTCTTTCTCTTCCTCCGTCCATCCTCCCTTCCTTCCTCCCTTCTTTATTTCCTTCCTGTAGGTCCTTGGAGGCATACACTCCAAAGTCTCCTATTGAATCTGCTGTCTATGCCCTGCGTGCTGAGGGAGCTGGCACCTTCTGCCCCCACCTCTACCCCAAACCTCCCACATCCACTGGTCCCTGCCAGGCAGGGCTGTTTCCTTTCCAACCTAGATGCTCACTCCTTTACTTGTTGGCCTTATTTTCTGACTTGTCCTCTGCTCAGCAATTTTGTTTTCTCAGAGGACATCCTCTTTCCTCCCCACATCCTCCTCCACCCACCTCCTCCAGGAAAGCAGGCTGAGGGACCAGGATGGAGCTCCCTCTCCTCACCACTCCCCTCTGTCCCGGCCCTGTGTTTTCTTACAGACAGAATGTTCCTTTTCATGAACCACTGAATCAGGCAAACAGTGTAATAATCTCCTAGCAGTGAGACCTGAATGAACTCAGTTGAGTTAGGAGAGTAGAGCAAGAAGATGACTTTGGCAGGCTAGCTTTGCAAGTTGCTTCTGGATCCCTATAGAGGCAAGTACCTAGTGGTCCGTGGCTTAGAGTGGGGATACTGCAAGGGTGTGGTAGAAGCAGAGCCCCCCAGCTTCTGCAACAAGTCTAAAGAAAAGGATAGCAGTTGAAACTAGGGACGAAGCAAGCTCTGTCTAGACATCCAGTGGTGATGACATTCAGGGAATGACAGTAAAAAGATGGGTGGATGGAATGTAAAGATGCAGCCTGCTCCTTCTTCAGTTCCTCCAATCTGTCATCTGCTGGGCTCCACAGTTCTAACTAAGGTTTCATTCTACTTTCTCCAAAGTGTGAATCAGATTAAAGGACTCAGGCTCTGCTTGATTTCATCAAGGAGACAGCTCGCACCAGTCAATCCAACCTTCAGAGTGCAGTCAAGAGAGTGGTGCAAATGGCTGACCTGTCAATGACCCCCCAAAGTCTAGCAGGGATCACAGGGGAGAAGGCTCCAGGCAGTAGGATCCTTAGAGGCAAGGGATTATCAGACATAATAGAGTTCCCATATTAATGGGGAGCCCCCCCATGGGCCAGTGCCAGGAGTCCTGAACTCTCACTAGGATGGAGGACTCAGAGGGAGGTTTGGCATTCACACAAAAGGATGCTCCTGGGGATGGGAGGGAGGGAGGGGGAGGCATTAGGAGAGAGGAAGGGAGGGGCAAAAGGAAGGGGGCAAGGGAAGAGAATGTAAGAGGGGATGACTGGGGAGGGGAGAAGGGAGGGAGAGCATGGGGGTACCTATCGAGCTTGTATGATCAAGAAAAAAATGTGGGAGATAAAAAGTAAAACCTCTTCTTTTTGTTAATTTTCAACTGGTGCTCATTAGTGAATCTCTGAATGCAACTCCCCAGAGCCCATAACTATACAGACACACCCCTCTAGATGTCTAGGATGAGTTAGGAAAAACATTTACTCACGATCAAGAAAGAACAAAAAAAGCATTGGTCTTTTCTAAGTATTAGAGTCACAGTGAAAAATATTCCTTAACAATTTGCATAATTGAGTGCAGAACTTAAATTAATCTTGGGTCTATTCATAAGTCAAGAAATGAAATAAAAAAAAAGTAGCCTGGTGAACCTTTGAATGACCACTAAAGAACTGAGAGACTATGGCATTTTAAGTGGCATTTATAATGGCATATGTGTTCAGAAGCTAAATGGAGTCATGGAAGATAGAAAAAAAGATAAATTGAACTCACAGAACTAATAAATAAATGTGAGTAAGAGAAGATTAGACACTGTATAAAATACTAGTGACTTGGGAAACATAGCAACACAAAAAGAAATCCAGAGAAAATGAAAACCAGCATACAGGGCTGAGAGGTCCTGGCTTCACATACTAGCTGTGGGCTTCCCGTCATCATTCCGTTTCTGGAACTCATTCAGTCATCTGGAAGAAAAATGAAGTAACAAGGCAGGGTTACAAATACTACTATTTCAGCAGAAGTACATATGATAGGGCTCTAATTCCAGTAACTGCTAGACCTTGGGTGTGACTTTCATCACATTCATTTATATTTGTTAATAAATAAATAGTGCATAAGTTTGCAAATATGGCAGTAACACAAATAGGAGAATGCAGCTGCAATGTCAATGTCCTTCAGAAGTTTGTTTTGCCTAACTTCTTGGACACTTACTAGTAACCACCAAACCCAGGGATTTTTTTTCTCATTTTTTACTGCAGAGAAAACAGACACAATCCATCGTACATTTCTGAAAGGATAATAGTTGTAAGTTACCCAAGAAAAGATAATATTGTGAGCATTAAACACTGCAGCTTGTCTTCCTCAAGGGCATCACTTAGTCGTTTGCTTCTTGTGTGTATCGATGAAGAGCCCTGTGGATTCTTCTTTACATGCACAATCAGGCATCAGATTTTCTCCCACTACGTCATCCAACTGGACGCTGACCTCCAGAACAACACAACAGAACTCACTGTGAATCACAGAGAGTTCCCAAGATAGTCTATCATCTCAGATGCTATAGTCCCCTAAAAAGAAGAGAAAGAATCCCAACTCCTATCTAGCCATAGAGATCCTTCTAAAAGAGTGTTTACTTCAGAGGATTATAATCACTAGAAACAAAACAATCAGTGTTCCCTCCATAATGTGTGTCTTGTGTTATTGTAGTCTCCTGATTGCTGGGATTATAAGTATATGCCACAATGCTATGGATTTGAGTCCTTTTTTGCATGTCTCTGTGTGTGCAGATGAAAGCACTTGAGCATGAGTGTGCTTGTGGAGGCCAAAAAGTGACTTTTGAAATCTTCCCGGCTCCATCTTCCAGATTTGGAAGTGCAGGTTACTGCCGAAATGGCCCAACACTCTTACGTAGGATCTAGGATCTGAACTCAGGTCATTTTGCTTGCAGGCAAACGTTTTAACCACTAAGCCATCTCTCCAGCCTCCTCATGTCTTTATTGCCATTATCTCTATTCCCTCCAAATAGAGGGAAACTAAGATAACCCTGCCCACCCGGCTGCTTCCAGAGCTCTCCAAGGTCCTACTATAACCATAGAAGAACTGTTCTCTAACATGGCGCTGATTCCCAGACTGTATGTTAAGCCTGACATTCAGACTTTTGCTCATATATCTTTATTTGAACTCAATTGTCCATAACATGGCACATTTTACATAGCACCCCAGTTACTGCCTTTCCATGCCCATAAATCTTCCCCCAGATCCAGAGAATTCTGAAACTGAGGATTTACTTATGGAGGTCAAGAGAGATACCTCTCAGAAATATCTTTATACCTTCAAGATTTCTGTAAACATGAAATGAACTATTTCATTGTGAAAAGTTAAAAGACAAGGTCTAGACATTGCTCTTACTGATAATCAAATTACTCTACTGTACAACTTAACATACTATGAATGGAATACAGGTGGAAATGTCTCCCAATGACTTTATTTAGCCCCTTTAAATTCTTTTCCTGAGTTACCTTACATGCACGTGTTCTTGACAATGGAAACATCTCTCATCTGAGTTTCTCTTTACTAGGTAACAGATACTTCCGTGTTTCTGGACATCATTCTGAAGAAGGTGCAGAAGGCATTAACACCTTCATTATGTAGCTGAGGAGAAGCAAAGATAGATTACTGGTTACAATCTTCATAGACCATATAGTGGGAAAGAATGCCTTTTTAATCATTTAGCCAGTTTTTTTTTTAATGAAAGCTACATACAAGATTTCTTTATTCCTGCATTTTCTCAATAGTTTCTCCCTTGTATTTGCCCTTTTCCTTTCCAACTTGGCAAGATTTAGCTTTTCACTCCAGAATTTTTTTGTGGTCTTTGTCCAGTTTAGCGTGGTGATAACCACCTTGCTGAAGTGAATGCCCACATGGACAGTTGTGCCATTAGCCTTTTCCCGCTGTTCTTGTTTAATGTAGATGGTGCATTTCTTCCTACAAATCTGGACTACTTTGACAATCTGCTGCCCTTTATACTGAATTTCATCATCCTTTCAGATGGACATAAAACGAACATTGTACTTCTGTCTCTGGAGAAAGCAGGAGATATAATCTTCCTCCTAATGTGAGAAGGTGCATTAAAAATGTTTTTTCGTTCTTGCTTCAGTCAGATGTCACAAGAGGATTGAACTTCATTGTGGTGGCAGCTGCTCCAGCAATGGCCACAGAAAGGAAGAGAGAATACCTTTAAATAAATGAAAACCTGATAAATGCATCACTATAAATCTATGTGAGGAGGAAAAAAGGCAAAGCACTTAGGAGAGACTAGCAAGTGAATGCTATGTTTAATGTAACTGCAAGGGATGTATCTGTGGGCTGAGACCTGAAAATAAGAATGGAATTATCTAGGCAAATGGTCAAGGGCTCAGCATTTTAGGAAGGAGGAATGATGTGCACTGGCCCTATAGTAGAAAGGAGGTTGGGTAAAGAAAGAATGTGATACCCTATGAAGTCAACAGAACTTTGGGGACCATGCTGGAATTCTCACTTTATCCCAAGTATAGTGGGAACAAATTGGAGTATTTGAAGAAAAAGCATGGTCTTGATAGATTTCATGTTTTTAAAAGCACATTCTGGCTGCTGCTTGGTAACAGACTATGGAGGAGCAAGAGCAGAAGTGGGGAGAGACTGTAGCAAGAAATAAACAGTGACCCAGACCCGGGCAGTAGCAGCAAAGGAGAGGAGCCCCGCATTGCTCACCAGGGGTTTGTTCCCGTCACACAGCTCATAGTAGTCACTAAATAAATATTGTTAAATAAATTAGTAATTCAGAGCATGTCATATATGTTGGAATTACTTCATAAATCCCAATCCCCACACTGGTTGGCAGTCTGAGAAGGGCATGCATCACCAGCCCCTTTACCAGCCACATACTGGGACAGTCAGCATATCAGAGCTCCTGGACACACAGCAGTAGGGTTAAGAACAAGTTAATTCTAACACTTTTAAGTTTATTTTTATGCTGTGTGTGCACAAGTGCACGTGCACCTGTATGAGAGTGAGTACAGATGCTAGATGTCAACATCAGGAGTGATTCCTCAGGAATTCTCCACTTTGTTTTGTGAGACAGGGTCTCTCATGGATCGTATTACTAGGCTAAGATTTCTGGTCAGTGGGCCCCATGGATTCTTCTGTTTTTGTCTCCCCTGCATCGGGATTGCAAACACACACAGCTACACTTGTCTTCTTACGTGAGCTCTGGGGATCAAACTCAGGTTCTCATGTTTGTGTAATAAGCATTTTACTGACTGAACAGTCTTCCACCCTCTAAGCTAGTGTATTTGAAGTTATGTATTTCAGAGCCACACAAATCCCCCCTCCCCAGAAATGCTCTGTACAAGCAAAATTCTGTTCCAAGAGGGAAAATAACATAAATCAAATTTTCCTGAGAAAAACATACAAAAAGGGGAACTTGCTCATTCCTGGAATTAACACACACACGCACGCGCGCGCGCGCGCGCGCACACACACACACACACACACACACACACACACACACACCGAGGTCAGAGGGACAACTTTGTGGAGTTGGTTCTCTTTTTCCACTTTTGTGTGGGTCCCAGGGATTGAACTCTCCCCTTGAGTCCTGGAGACAAGACCTAAGGGCCACTCTTGTGAGAGCTTTAAAGAGGCTAATATTGAAGATACATGGACAGTGGAAGCCTCCAGCTTATGACAATCCAGAGGGGGAACAGACACTGCTTTGGGAACTGGAATAACTGGAATGATGCTCTGGTAGAGAGACCAGCCTCGATTTGCCTTCATCCAGAAAGCTCACCCAGTGTGACCGTGCCTGGCAGATGTCATGTTTGAATGTGAGTTATGCCCCCCAGGCTTTAACATCCTTACCTGTTAACATTTGGGGAGGTCATGATACCTTTAGAAGATAGCGCCTTCATGAAGGAAGACTGCCACAGGGGCGACCTTGAGATTGGGCAGCCCCACCTGCTTCCTCTAGTAGTCGCTCTTTCAGTTGCTGCTTTGCTCTCTCTGCCTCTGGGAGAGCTACTGGCCATCTTCAGCTTCTGTGGCCTGCCGTGCCTTTTCCACCATAATGGACCATATCACCCATCTGGAACCTAAGTCAAATATGTCTCCTCTTTCTCCCTTAAACTGGTTGTACGCGTGTTGTCTCCCAGCAACAGACAGTAACCACAATAGCAGAGGAAGTGCGGAGACTGTATAGTCTCGACTTTGTGGCACGGCTACTCTTGAGTGCTTTTATTCATGTGGCAAGGACCTTTTCCCACTGAACCATCTTGCCCCTGACCTGGTTCTACCTACTTGTCTACTTCTGCAAGTTCTCTACGATATAGCCCTGAGAGTCTATTGTATTCTAGAATCTCTACTTAGTAGGGCATGCAAAAACACATGCAAAGGGTCACAAACAGTCTTCCCCATGCATCTGGAAAAGGAGGGCAGCAATTCCCTACATTTGGGGCCAAAATGACCTAAAGCCTTTCCCTACCCAGTAATCTCTGAAATGACCAAAATGCTCAGCTGTGAATCCTCTGATGCAGCTGGACTGGTGCGCCGGTGAGCACCACAGAGTCTCCTTTTAGCCCAGCTTTAGTGCTGAGGTTACAGGCTCCTATCATCAAGTCCAGCTTTTGTGTCAGTGCCCAAAATCTGAACTTAGGTCCTCATGCTTGTATACCAGTTACTTTATTGGCTGAACCATCTTCCCCCTGCATCTATTTTTAAGAAAAAAGATCCAGATTTTTTTCAACATTTCCTCCTACAAATTTTATCTTTTCATTTTTTCCTTTGCAGCTGAATACAATTCCATTGTACACAGGCACCACATTTTCATTAGCCCATTCATCACTAGCCTGCATTCATAAAAGATTTTGAGGAACATTTCTTTGTGGTCATCAGAATGATCTTCTACCCCTACTCCTATTATAGCATTGAGGAAATTGAGATCTGAGGGGAAAAATTAACTCATAAAAATTAAATTGCTCAAGATCACATTAATAATGTGTGGCGACACAGGAATGTGCAGTAATAAATTACATATGACCCAAAGTCTTCAATGTTTGGTCCAGGGCCTGCTAAGTCATTTTGACCCTCTCAGAGAATCTCAGAGAATCAGAGTACAAAATCATTTTCATAAACAATGTTTGACTTTTTCATTCTCTAGTAAATGGATGGTGGTTCTCCCTAGGTGTGTCATATGATTTCAAAATAACTTGAAGGCAGAGGTAGAAAAAGGAATGAGCTGTCTTCTATCAAGCCAGACATGAAAAACAGATGCTCAAGAATATAAAATAATGCCAATATTTTTACTTCATATTGTGTTTGGGGGAAATAATTACTTTTTCATAAAACCCTGTCATTTGTGTTGGTATGAACATGCTTGCTACTGCTATCTTTAAATACTTGATATGTATATATATTGGAAAAGGTCAGTTTTAATTTTCTTTATAGTAGTGGTGATAGACATAAACATATGTGCTCATGCTCTTAGGTTACTCAGTGTTAAGGAGTCTGGAGACTAAAATGCTTGGGAACAGATGTATCGCATAAGGTTTAAATTTCCTCCAAGCTTCATAATGTTGAGTTCTCAGTTCTCCAGGCAGTCCAGGTCAACTGTTAAATTCTGGAAGGCAGAGGGGTAAGGTGGTTAAAGATCGCTAATGCATTTCTGCATCTATCCACAGACTAGAGGTCTCTCTGGGGCTGTCTTCAAACCCAGGTTTGTCCTGATCTTCACTGCTCTTTAAACTCTAAGGAACTTTCATTTCTGCCTAAGGCTCACACAGAACTCTCAGTTTTTAATCCAACACTCCAAGACTCGATATTTCACTCCTTTGTTCCTCATTTCCTTTTAAGCCTTTGTGATGTTTTCCTTCCTCTCTTCGTGTCACAGTTTGTTTGGATGTTGTGGATAATTCGCAATGAGACCGATTAAGGGGGAATAAAGGGTTTTATTCTCTCTTAATGATTCTTGGCTATAGTTCCTTGTCCAACTAGGTAGGAGAGCTCGCACCAACAACAGGAGCTGAGGGATCTAGTGGAGGGTTATGATGTGTCATAACCACGTAATTGAGGGAAGAGAGAGGGACAGTCCTCACTTGCCAGGCCAACATGACTGGCCAAGTATACCGAAGAATGCCAACTTCTATAACCAGCTCCCTCCATCCTATTTACCTGCTAAGGGACTAGAACCACCCACCATGGGCTGGACCTGCCCCATCAATTATAGACTTGCTTAGGGCTTAACTACTAATTCTTTACAAATGTGCCCAGAGCCAAAGCCTTCAATCGTTGCCAGTATCTAACGATGACATTCCACTCCTTGTCAACTTGAGAGTACTATTTTTTTTAAATATAAACTGTATTTTAAAATTTTTAAAAAAATTTTAAATTTAAACTATAACCTTTTAATCCTTGTCCCCACTAGTGTTACACTTATGATATAAACTACTTTTGGTTTTATTAATTCTTAAAGCTCAAGATTAAAAAAGTTCTCACAGTTTTTTAAACTTTAAAAGGTTTAGTCATTAATACCTGAGCTCCAATATTTCAAAAGTTCAAAACCTCTTGACTGTGAAATCCTATCAGATCAAAACAAGTTAAACACTTTAGTACAAAATAAATATTAGAAAGGAAGTATTGTGATACAATAAAAAATATCAATTTAAAGTTGAAAGACTAAAGTCCGCCAAGGTAGATACCACATTCTGTACTTCTGTGCCCATTTTCTATTGTTTCTCATGTAATCAGGTGGGCTCAAAGATTTGGGTAATCCCAGTTCCTCTTTGCAGCTCAAAGCTGCACAAGCAGCATTTCTCTGGACCAGGTCAAATCTGTACTCACAACCATCCCCATGGTTCTGGTATCTCCAACATTCTGCAGCTATAAGCTTCACTTTCCTTTGCAGAAACTCCAAACTTTCCACTTGGTGACAGACTCCAACTGCTCTCCACAAACCCCTGAATCCTGAATCAAGAGCAGTTAACTCCTGGATGATGCTACCAAGTTCTTCAGTCATAGCTTGGTCCATTTGAACCACAGTTATATAAACCTTTGCAGGCTGACACTGGCAAAGCCCTTCTCTAGGCAGCCAAAATTTTTGAAGGGTGAGAAACTGTTTCATCTTAGGCTTGCTTCCCCTGAAGCAATCTGGGTTTATCAAAACACCAAATCTCCATATAGTGGTGTTCTTTTCTTCCACCTTCCCAGTGCAAAGTACTAGGTTTTTCTTCAAAGATGCTCCAGCCTGCACATCTCTAATAGCTACAGCTGCTCTCTTGTCTGTTCCTTCCTCATCCAAAGCTTCAAGGCTGCCAACACACCTCTCCTCTACCAAGTGAACCAGTCCATCATTTTTAAATTCAACTTTGTCAAAATCCTTGTTCCCTTCATCACAATCTGGACCCAAACAATTCACAACTCTTTCAGCGTCACTATTTTCCATACAACCCACTAAACTCTGCTCAATGGTTCTTGTAGACCTTTCTCCCAGTTTTCTACATTGACTTTTATGAAATAAAGTTTTATATCCCATCACTTCCTAGATTAGGGATTAGACCTAGTAGACTTGGTTCATAGCATGTACAGGATCATAACATGTTTTATGTCTTCAGTTCTTTGTCATTTGAGGTATAAAGGGGGAAAAGAAAGGGAGTGGCAGAAGACAAAGGAAAGAAGAGAGGCTTCACTCTTTGTGAAATAGGTAAATTTTAAAGTAAATGAAAACTTTGCTCCAAGCAAAGCAGAAAGAAACGGTCCACTCCACAGACTTTCCTGATGCAATTGTTTTGAAGAACTTCCGTGTGGACTGGTAATCATTTCACGTTAAGATCATATTGTAAAGTAATATAGGAGGATTAGGACGCATGCCCCAGACTACCCAACAATGAAGAACAAACACAGTTTTTAGAGCAAAGACGGCCATTGTGAGCTTTAGATATTTGGAGCTTTTCTTCTTCAAATGTCTAAGTTGATGAATAAAAAACATCTATAAATGATCTAAAAATGTATGTTACTCTAAAGTTAGATGTAATACATATGTTACACTTAATGGCATATTTCACACTTTCTGTTTAGTTGTTGGTATTTAATTTAATAAGTGACTTCTTTGGAGTTTGCTTTTAGTATTTTCTTGTTTGTTTGTTTTTTTCCCCCATGCCAATGCATTTGGAGAAAGGAGGTAAATGAAAGTGTTAGTCTCAACAAGGTCATCTGCTTCCCAAGTGAGTTTTTAAGTGTGTAAGTTTTGCTTTTGGTCTTCATAACCTAAACCTGTCACACATGTTCAGACAGCTACATCCAGGAAGGGAACATCCTGTCAGCAAAGTGTTTTAAAAAGTTAAAAGTAATTATTTATAACTGAAGTCACAGTATTAACTGTGTTCAAGATACAATGTGAAAAAACAAGAAAACCAGGAATTGCCTTAGGACTAAAGTGGTTAAGCCAGTAGTGGCCTTCCAAGAACACCGTGGTCCTCAACCACATGTGCTGTTTTCTGAGGGTGGGCTACTCCCTTAGGCCAGGTCTTCCTTTTTAAACCTTCCTATTCACCAGTCTTTCTCTTGCTTTGCAGAAGGATGCACTGAAACTGCCCCATTGGGTTAAAACACCAAACAGAAGGACACTTTAAAAAAAATGGAATTCCACAAAGGCTCCTATGGTGATTAATCAAAGCGGTAGGAAAGCGCCCTGCTACTAAATGTCTTTTCCTTGCTGGGACACTTTCCTTTTGGGAAGATTTGGCCTGCAAAAGAATATTCTGAATGGATGACAAGTATGAAACATGATCATGGTGGCTGGGGGTGGGGAGATTTCACCTATTCTGGCTCTAGTTGATTATGGGAGAAATATTGAAAACAGCTTTGTGAAAACACAGCAGCCATCAATTTTCAACAAAGCATTTTCCTCTCCTTATGTGAGGTGAACCCTTCCATCCAATGTGGTCTATCCTACACACCCTAAGATGTGGACAGAAAGTACCTCCAAACAGAAAGAAGTTGGAAGAGACCACGCTTTGAAGATTTTTGAGACAGGATCTCATGGCCCAGGCTATGCTAGAACACACCATGTAACCTAGACTAGCCTTGAACTCCTTATCCTCCTGTCTCTACCTCCTGAATATTGAGATCACAGGCATGAATCACCACACCTGACTAATACTGACATTCTCTTCAGGAAAACTTTAGTTGTGTTCTGGGTCTAACATATTACTCAAAGTATATGAAAGAAACTTGCCAACGAAAGTTTCATGCGATTTCTTTTAGATTTTTCTGATGATCAAGCAATAGTTTTTTTCAAGTCACATCATAAAAGATTTATTCCCATATCAGCCAACTATCACCTCATTTTCTTTTGTAAAATATTTAACTGCAAATGCTAGACAAATTAGTGCAATGTGTAGTAATAGTTCCTTCATGGGGAAAATCTCATCACCATGTCTAGCAAAGCTAATACAAATTAATTGTGATTTTATAGATTTTATTTTTTCCAATTACTCTCCAAAGCTTAACTTGATTATGATATATGCATGTATACAAGCCAAAGAAATATTATATCTTCTATCATATTTCTTGCTTTATAAATAATTTACATTGCTAGTTGTGCATAAGATTGGAGTGTTATAATGAAGTGAGGGAAAATGACATAATTATTATATTTTATCAATTCTTTCAAATATAAATTAATTATATAAGAGGTTGCCTATCTTACAGCAGTGTATAAGTTATGTCAATAACTTGTTTCTCAATGATTTATATCATATTCCTTAAAAGCGCTTACTAAAATATTGATCTCAATATGAATGCAGAAAGAAATTAACTTTGATTTACTTTATTAATTTGAAAATGAGCATTAGAATTATTAATTAGGTGATATGGCATTTTCACAAATGAACTGATACAAATATCATTACTTTTAAAAATATTTTATTTACTTATGAGAGAGAGAGAGAGAGAATAAGCATGTATGCCATGGTGCATGGGTGCATGGGTGGAGGTCAAAGGTCAATATCTGAAGTTAATTCTCGCCTTCACCAGATGGGCCCCTGGGAATTGAGCTCAGGTTGCCTGGTTTGGGAGCAGGTGGCTTAACCTATCTTTCTGATTCTCCACTTCTTCTTATTAAGGCAGGTGCCCCAATCAGCTAGCTAGTGAGCCACTTTGCCCTGGTCACTTCCTGTCTTTGCTATCTAAGTTTTGCCCAAGTTTTTACATGCATTCTAGAGGCCCATGGATTTGATATCTTGTCCTAAGGTCCCCAACCAGGCAGCCATGGTTCACTTACAAAAGTTGCTTCTGTAATGTGTAATACTGAGTGACCTGCTCCCCAGGATAGCTTTGTTTGACTGTGGTTAATGATCCCCCTGAACTGTATCAGGGAGGCCAACTCACAGTGCATGATAAGCTGTGGAGCTTGTTTTAGTGGCAAGATCAAGTTGCGCTAGGGAGAGCCTTGGCTTTCTCACAGAAGCAAGTACCTCTTCTCCCTCTCAAGGATTCAACACCCCAACCAACACGCAATGGAAAGAAAACTTCCAGTCCAAAAACTCAGAGGCACAGGACTGGAAGGAATTTGGCCATATACTGGAAAAGTCTCTAGCAACAGGTGTCCAGCCGTGAACTCTCCAATTTCGCTGCATGTTAGGCTTACTCAGGGAAGGCAGCAAGAATTGGACTCATATCTAGTGAGCTAGATTTTGGAATAAGGTTTCTGAATCTTGGCACTTATTGATGTTCAGTGTCTATAGAATTTTTTTTTTTTGGTGAGTGCCATATGGTATTCATTGAGATATTTAACAGACATCCCTAGATGTCATTAGATACCAGTGACAACCTCCTTCAGTTGTCTGGATCAAAAGCACTGCTAAAGATTTTCTAGGGGTAGATCACCACTGCTGTTCTGGTAGGATATGAGCATTCTGGTCTTGGATAGCTTCTTGGGTAGTTCTGATGTCACCAATTTGAGAACCAGGTCTGAGAAATCCTCCAATGTGTGTTTCCTTTAATGTATGGTGAGGAGAAGTCTCAAGGGTCATAGAGTCAGATATTATTGACTATAACTTAATAGAAGATCAGTAAGAGCAGAAATGTTTTGGGCCAGATGAGCAATTGTATGTATTCTTTCTAGAAATACCTGTTTCTGTCTGTCCAGGGGAACCAGAAAGCAGAAATTGCAAATAACTTCAGAGGCTAGTACACCAGTTGAACGTGTAACGTGCTGAGCATCAAGCCTCTTGATGATCAGTAAGGGAACTGAGTAAATTAATGAAAAGGATAAGCAAGGCTGGATGACTGGTTGGTACATGCTGCTGCTACAGGAGAATTTTCCTTGACTGTGGGTGGAGCTCTTGGGCTAGGGGATCTGTTTGCATGTTTTCAACTAGGCAGGCATCTAATCCAGTAATAGTAGTAATAAAATAATTTAAATATAGGATTGGGCTATGACTTGGGTGGGAAATATCCCCCATGGGCTCATGTGTTTGGACACTTGATCCCTAGCTGATGGTATACTTCTTTTTTTCTGGGCGGGGTGGGTGGGGGGAAGTTGTAGGTCCTTGCTGATTGAAGTTCACCTTTGAGGTGATAACCTGGGCCTGCTTCTGGTTCCGTCTGCCTTCTGATCTACTCAAATGTAAGGATCTTTCGTGTCATGGTTTAAAATGTGAGTCCTCCCCCCAACAGGTTTATGTGTTTGAATCCCAGCTGCTGCCATTGTTTGGGAAGGTCATGGCACCTTTAGGAGGTGGCGCCTTGAGGGAGGAACGCGGTCACAGAGGGTAGGCTTTTGAGGTTGGTTATCCGCCCTGCTTGAGAGAGTGAGTCTGCTCCTGAGCCTGCAGCAGCTCTCAGCCTCCATGAGGTCTGCAGTGACTTATGTCACCTCCAGCTCCTACCAGCCAGCCATGTCTTTCCTGCCATAATGGACTCTATCTCCCCTCTGGAACCACAAGCTGAATAAATCTTTTCTCTCTTAAGTTGCTCGACTTTGAGTGGTGTCTCACAGCAACAGAGAACAGTAATTCAGCAACATGCTCCCTCTGCCACGCCTTCTCCACCATGATGGGCTGTGCCCTTTTTTTGTGAGCCCTTCTTCTCTTCAGTTACTTCTCTCAGGCATTTTGCTAGAGCAACAAGAAAAGTAATGAATGCACTCTGGCTTTGAGAATTAGCTAGTCAGTTGCCCTGCACTGTGCCTTTTGTTCTTATTTTTTTATTTGAATCTTTCATATACAAATACAATTTTATATATTCTCATCTCCTACCACCTGCCGCCAGCCCTACTCCCATCCCACCTAGTAGGATTTCCTTTCCAGCCAATCTCTCTCCCACTCCCACATCACTCTGCATGTGTGATCCATTGGGCCCCAACCAGGATGCCTGCATTGGCAGGAGCCTGGGCACCTTTTGGGGGTATGATGGACCTATAAGACAGTAAGTCGTGGAGTAAAGAAACTCTGTCTCCTGTCCAGCACTAGGCCCAAGCCATCTCTCAAGGAGGGCCTGTATCTCCTGAGATTCTCTTTCCTTCGTGGTGAAATATAGACAGGCTAGTTATTGTGGAGTACTAGTGGGAATAAACATTGCGGCTTTGAGCTCTTGCAGGTAGTGGCTCTGATATGGATTCACCCTCAGATTCTTACATTCTTACTGCTTCCTCTTCTACAAGGTTCCCTGAGCCATGGAATCGAGGGGAAGAGAGATGTCTTGGTTAGAGCTGAGCTATCTACAGTCATAGTACTCAGGATTACTCATTTTCCATTGCAAGATGCTACTTCTTGGTTGAGTTCTGAGATGCACTGTGTTCTAAGCTAATTGCTGCTTTTAAGTATTTTGCCTTTTGAGGGTACTTCTCAGTGCCATGGTAGTCGGGGTTTGCAACGTGCGTTGGGCTCACACAGCACCCTTTCTGTTCTACTTCTGCTATGAAGGCAAATCTTCCATCTAAATTCCTCTGTTGCTGTACATGAAACATAATTTGGAAGATGTCGAAGGGAGGATCTTGAGAACAGAGAGGCAATGAGAATCAATCCCTCCTTGAATTTCAGGTGAATTCCAGAGCTGGCTGAGGTTTGCGTAGCAGGCACTAGAGGTCGCCGTTGCACTGAATGTAACTGTTGTGGGAGAGCGACTGGAATCCTGACAGGGCCAAGGTCTGCAAGTACTTGAAGATGGTTCATTCTCTCCCACTGTCCCTCTCCAGTAGCAGCACATTGCCTGATGCCAGCAGTGACAGAGCTGGTAAACAATCACAGAAGTGTTCTGAGGGGCAACACATAAGATAACTCTGCCCACTATGAGATCAAATTACCCGTTGACTATCATTTCACTCCCCCCAGCAGTGTGGCCTATTGAACAGCAAGTCCTTGATATGTATAATCCTATGTGGTTTGGTCTCTTGCAGATCTTGTTTTGTCTTGGAACGTAGTGCCCTCAACTTGATCCTCTTTGACCCTTCTACAATATGCTTTTGTATATGCTGTTACTATTTATTTAATTTAAGGTGTGTGTGTGTGTGTGTGTAAGTTTGTGAGTGTATACCACTGGGCACTGTGTGTGCCTGTGGAAGCTCAAAGGTGAAATCAGGAATCTTCCTGACTGTTCTACCTCTTTTTCACTTTATTCTGGTGTTTCCCAGACTCTGCCTTACAGGGCCAGAAGTGCAGTCCTTGGCCATTTCTGCCTGGTGTTTTTTTTTTACATGGGATCTGGGATCAGAACTCAGGTCCCATTGCTTGTGAGGCAGAGGCTTCACCCCTGAGCCATCTCTCCATTACTTTTGAAAAAGTTTTCCTATTCACTTTTACAAATTCAGGTAACTGAATTTAATACCGTACTCTTAGAAGTCACTAGAAGGTGTAAACCACATTCCAGAACTTTCTGAGAAGGTGGAGTTGGGAGAAGACAGGGTTGCTATTGAAAAGCTATGGGGCTTGATTGCCAGACACTATTATAGATTGTCTTGCGGTATAAAGGTAAGCCACTGAAGGAGCTATCCAGCAGCAACAGTCTGATTCCAGAAGCATCTTTTCTGAGAAGGCAGAATATTCAGCACTGGGTAGAAGATGCTGAGCACCCTCTCCTGGCTATTTCTGAGCACAGCAGTGAGGCCTTTTCCTCTATGGTCAGATGAAGGGTTAGGTGTGAGCTTAGCAGGACCAACCATGACTCAGAGCTGTGTATGTTACCCACACTAAGGTAAGGGGCAAAATGAATATGTATGGGGAAGAGGAGAACCTGCTGGGCACTTGGTAAAGTGAAGACAAAGGAGTCCTGATGCTACTTGCAAGATGGTGTCTGAACAGATTGACATTAATTGTTCACAATTATGTTGTAAGTGCAAGAGCAATAGACTGAAAGCATTTTTTTTAGCACACTAACCAATGATAATTTATTGTAGGATCACAAAAATGTGGTTCTGCTCCCATTTTCTCTCAATGACTCATATTAGCCAAGAATTTGGGGTTGTCAAGGCTGGAAAATTAATTCCTAAGGGATAAAAAAACCGACTTAAGGTTTGGCTAGTATGTGATGAGGAATGTTTGCAAGATTAGTAACAGGATTATCAATGTTCAGATGTCTCAACTACCATATCATTTAAAAAACTATTTGATATGATAAAATTAAAATAGTGTATGAATTTTGTTTGACAATGCAAGCCAAAGAGTTAATAATTTATTGAAAGGATTTACAGAATCAAAAAGATTTTGCTCTAGTGTTCGTTCCTGATCATTTACAACTAAGGGGGTATGATCTCAACAGAAGGGGAGGGCATATAGTCTGGCAGATAAAAAGTAACCATTTTGCAAATGGGTGATTGACCCCTTCCTCACTGAGTTTTCCTACTTTTATTACATCTACCCTTGAATGTGCTCTTATAATAAGACTCCAGTTTAACAGCTTTTTGTCTCTGACCAGGGGGTGACATACAGTGCCCAGCAGGATGGAGTGAAGGGCATTGCAGTAGCAGCAAAACTGCAAAAAAAAAAAAAAAAATCAACAAACCACAATCCAGAACTTCAGAGACTCTATATCAACCACCTAGAACTAGGCCAGACTAATCTCTCCCCATCCTGAAGCTCAGGGACATTTGCGGAAGAGGGGGCGGTAAGAGTGTAAGAGCAAAAGGATGGGAGGAGCAATGATTTGCAAGATACTCCACACAAGTTAGGGCCGAAGCAATCATAATTGGACTTTGCATGCCCTGCGCAATGTCCAACACACTATTGACCTCACAAAGTCTAGCATTTGCTAAAGGCACCAAGATCCTTGGAGGCAAGGGATTGGCAGCCACAGCAGCGTTCCTATGCTTAAGGGGAACACGGGAAAGGGTTCAGGGAAATGCCACTGGGTCCTTGTACGTCATCAGAGAGGAGGGCCCAGAGGAGATTCAGGCATGCACAAGAAAGAACTCTCTGGGAATTGGAGTGGGAGGCACTGGGGGGTGAGAAGGGAGGGGTGAGGGGAGGGGGAGCAGGGGGTTGGGGGGAGGAGGAGGGAGGGAGGGAACTGGTGTACCTATTAAGTTTGTATGAGCTGAAATGATAATAAAAATATATTAAATAAAAAAAGATTTTGCTCTAGAAGATTAGTTAGCAAGGAAGTTTTGTTTGAAACAATGCATCATCTTAATGATGATACATTTTATTTCCTGATGGACTCTTCTGGTAGTAAAGTTCTAGATATTTGCTTGGAGATTAAGTCACTTAATGTCAATGTCCAGTTTTTTTGACTTTTCTCCCTCAAATCTTACCACTGTTTCTTCTGTCTTATGCTATGACGCTGGACCCAGAGGATCGGCACTGGATAGGTAGAATCAGCAGTTTCAGGAGTTAGTGACCTTTGAGATTGTAGTGGTGTGTTTCAGCTGGATAGAATGGACCAGCCTTTATCAGGTATGGAGGACCTTGTACAGGAAATGATGCTGATGAATTTTAGGAATTCATCTGACCTTCTTTTCTCCTTATCAGCTGGGCATATTGATTGGAGGAGAAGGAAATGATCCTGGAATCTTCCACTAAGCAAGTTCACAGCTGAGCTCTTTGGTCACTTCAGAGATTACTAGGTAGGGAAAGGCCTTGGGTCAGTTTGGCCCCAAATGTAGGGAATTGCTGTTCTCCTTTTCCAAATAGTTTCTGGTACCTGGGAAAGGCTGTTTGTGACCTTTCCTGTATTTTTGCATGCCCTGCTATGTGGAGATTTTAGAATACAATAGACTCTCAGGGCTACATCGTAGAGAACTTGCAGAAGTAGACAAGTAGGTAGAACCAGGTCAGGGGCAAGATGGTTCAGTGGGAAAAGGTCCTTGCCACATGAATAAAAGCACTCAAGAGTAGCCGTGCCACAAAGTCGAGACTATACAGTCTCCGCACTTCCTCTGCTATTGTGGTTACTGTCTGTTGCTGGGAGACAACACGCATACAACCAGTTTAAGGGAGAAAGAGGAGACATATTTGGCTTAGGTTCCAGATGGGTGATATGGTCCATTATGGTGGAAAAGGCGCGGCAGGCCACAGAAGCTGGAGATGGCCAGTAGCTCTCCCAGAGGCAGAGAGAGCAGCAACTGAAAGAGCGACTACTAGAGGAAGCAGGTGGGGCTGCCCAATCTCAAGGTCGCCCCTGTGGCAGTCTTCTTCATGAAGGCGCTATCTTCTAAAGGTATCATGACCTCCCCCAATGTTAACAGGTAAGGATGTTAAAGCCTGGGGGGGAAAACTCACATTCAAACATGACATCTGCCAGGCACGGTCACACTGGGTGAGCTTTCTGGATGAAGGCAAATCGAGGCTGGTCTCTCTACCAGAGCATCATTCCAGTTATTCCAGTTCCCAAAGCAGTGTCTGTTCCCCCTCTGGATTGTCATAAGCTGGGGGCTTCCACTGTCCATGTATCTTCAATATTAGCCTCTTTAAAGCTCTCACAAGAGTGACCCTTAGATCTTGTCTCCAGGACTCAGGGGGAGAGTTCAATCCCTGGGACCCACATAAAAGTGGAAAAAGAGAACCAACTCCACAAAGTTGTCCCTCTGACCTCGGGGTGTGTGTGTGTGTGTGTGTGTGTGTGTGTGTGTGTGTGTGTGTGTGTGTGTGTGTGTGTTAATTCCAGGAATGAGCAAGTTTCCCTTTTTGTATGTTTTTCTCAGGAAAATTTGATTTATGTTATTTTCCCTCTTGGAACAGAATTTTGCTTGTACAGAGCATTTCTGGGGAGGGGGGATTTGTGTGGCTCTGAAATACATAACTTCAAATACACTAGCTTAGAGGGTGGAAGACTGTTCAGTCAGTAAAATGCTTATTACACAAACATGAGAACCTGAGTTTGATCCCCAGAGCTCACGTAAGAAGACAAGTGTAGCTGTGTGTGTTTGCAATCCCGATGCAGGGGAGACAAAAACAGAAGAATCCATGGGGCCCACTGACCAGAAATCTTAGCCTAGTAATACGATCCATGAGAGACCCTGTCTCACAAAACAAAGTGGAGAATTCCTGAGGAATCACACCTGATGTTGACATCTAGCATCTGTACTCACTCTCATACAGGTGCACGTGCACTTGTGCACACACACACAGCATAAAAATAAACTTAAAAGTGTTAGAATTAACTTGTTCTTAACCCTACTGCTGTGTGTCCAGGAGCTCTGATATGCTGACTGTCCCAGTACGTGGCTGGTAAAGGGCCTGGTGAGGCATGCCCTTCTCAGACTGCCAACCAGTGTGGGGATTGGGATTTATGAAGTAATTCCAACATATATGACATACTCTGAATTACTAATTTATTTAACAATATTTATTTAGTGACTACTATGAGCTGCGTGACGGGAACAAACCCCTGGTGAGCAATGCGGGGCTCCTCTCCTTTGCTGCTACTGCCCGGGTCTGGGTCACTGTTTATTTCTTGCCACAATCTCTCCCCACTTCTGCTCTTGCTCCTCCATAGTCTGTTACCAAGCAGCAGCCAGAATGTTCTTTTAAAAACATGAAATCTATCAAGACCATGCTTTTTCTTCAAATACTCCAATTTGTTCCCACTATACTTGGGATAAAGTGAGAATTCCAGCATGGTCCCCAAAGTTCTGTTGACTTCATAGGGTATCACATTCTTTCTTTACCCAACCTCCTTTCTACTATAGGGCCAGTGCACATCATTCCTCCTTCCTAAAATGCTGAGCCCTTGAACATTTGCCTAGATAATTCCATTCTTATTTTCAGGTCTCAGCCCACAGATACATCCCTTGCAGTTACATTAAACATAGCATTCACTTGCTAGTCTCTCCTAAGTGCTTTGCCTTTTTTCCTCCTCACATAGATTTATAGTGATGCATTTATCAGGTTTTCATTTATTTAAAGGTGTTCTCTCTTCCCTTCTGTGGCCATTGCTGGAGCAGCCGCCACCACAATGAAGTTCAATCCTTTTGTGACATCTGACTGAAGCAAGAACGAAAAAGCATTTCAATGCACCTTCTTACATTAGGAGGAAGATTGTGTCTCCTGCTTTCTCCAGAGACAGAAGTACAATGTTCGTTTTATGTCCATCTGAAAGGATGATGAAATTCAGTATAAAGGGCAGCAGATTGTCAAAGTAGTCCAGATTTGTAGGAAGAAATGCACCATCTACATTAAACAAGAACAGCGGGAAAAGGCTAATGGCACAACTGTCCATGTGGGCATTCACCCCAGCAAGGTGGTTATCACCACGCTAAACTGGACAAAGACCACAAAAAAATTCTGGAGTGAAAAGCTAGATCTTGCCAAGTTGGAAAGGACAAGGGCAAATACAAGGAAGAAACTTTTGAGAAAATGCAGGAATAAAGAAATCTTGTATGTAGCTTTCATTAAAAAACTGGCTAAATGATTAAAAAGGCATTCTTTCCCACTATATGGTCTATGAAGATTGTAACCAGTAATCTATCTTTGCTTCTCCTCAGCTACATAATGAAGGTGTTAATGCCTTCTGCACCTTCTTCAGAATGATGTCCAGAAACACGGAAGTATCTGTTACCTAGTAAAGAGAAACTCAGATGAGAGATGTTTCCATTGTCAAGAACACGTGCATGTAAGGTAACTCAGGAAAAGAATTTAAAGGGGCTAAATAAAGTCATTGGGAGACATTTCCACCTGTATTCCATTCATAGTATGTTAAGTTGTACAGTAGAGTAATTTGATTATCAGTAAGAGCAATGTCTAGACCTTGTCTTTTAACTTTTCACAATCAAATAGTTCATGTTTACAGAAATCTTGAAGGTATAAAGATATTTCCAAGAAGTATCTCTCTTGACCTCCATAAGTAAATCCTCAGTTTCAGAATTCTCTGGATCTGGGGGAAGATGTATGGGCATAGAAAGGCAGTAACTGGGGTGCTATGTAAAATGTGCTATGTTATGGACAATTGAGTTCAAATAAAGATATATGAGCAAAAGTCTGAATGTCAGGCTTAACATACAGTCTGGGAATCAGCGCCATGTTAGAGAACAGTTCTTCTATGGTTATAGTAGGACCTTGGAGAGCTCTGGAAGCAGCCGGGTGGGCAGGGCTATCTCAGTTTCCCTCTATTTGGAGGGAATAGAGATAATGGCAATAAAGACATGAGGAGGCTGGAGAGATGGCTTAGTGGTTAAAACGTTTGCCTGCAAGCAAAATGACCTGAGTTCAGATCCTAGATCCTACGTAAGAGTGTTGGGCCATTTCAGCAGTAACCTGCACTTCCAAATCTGGAAGATGGAGCCGGGAAGATTTCAAAAGTCACCTTTGGGCCTCCACAAGCACACTCATGCTCAAGTGCTCAAGTGCTCAAGATGAAAATCTACACACATAGAGACATGCAAAAAAGGACTCAAATCCATAGCTGAGCATTTTGGCATATATTTATAATCCCAGCAATCAGGAGACTGGGTCACGAGCATCCTGAGTCTCTGCTACATACAATAACACAAGACACACATTATAGAGGGAACACTGATTGTTTTGTTTCTAGTGATTATAATCCTCTGAAGTAAACACTCTTTTAGAAGGATCTCTATGGCTAGATAGGAGTTGGGATTCTTTCTCTTCTTTTCAGGGGACTATAGCATCTGAGATGATAGACTATTCTGGGAACTCTCTGTGATTCACAGTGAGTTCTGCTGTGTTGTTCTGGAGGTCAGCGTCCAGTTGGATGACGTAGTGGGAGAAAATCTGATGCCTGATTGTGCATGTAAAGAAGAATCCACAGGGCTCTTCATCGATACACACAAGAAGCAAACGACTAAGTGATGCCCTTGAGGAAGACAAGCTGGAGTGTTTAATGCTCATAACATTATCTTTTCTTGGGCAACTTACAACTATTATCCTTTCAGAAATGTACGATGGATTGTGTCTGTTTTCTCTGCAGTAAAAAATGAGAAAAAAAATCCCTGGGTTTGGTGGTTACTAGTAAGTGTCCAAGAAGTTAGGCAAAACAAACTTCTGAAGGACATTGACATTGCAGCTGCATTCTCCTATTTGTGTTACTGCCATATTTGCAAACTTATGCACTATTTATTTATTAACAAATATAAATGAATGTGATGAAAGTCACACCCAAGGTCTAGCAGTTACTGGAATTAGAGCCCTATCATATGTACTTCAGCTGAAATAATAGTATTTGTAACCCTGCCTTGTTACTTCATTTTTCTTCCAGATGACTGAATGAGTTCCAGAAAAGGAATGATGACCGGAAGCCCACAGCTAGTATGTGAAGCCAGGACCTCTCAGCCCTGTATGCTGGTTTTCATTTTCTCTGGATTTCTTTTTGTGTTGCTATGTCTCCCAAGTCACTAGTATTTTATACAGTGTCTAATCTTCTCTTACTCACATTTATTTATTATTTCTGTGAGTTCTGGATTCAATGGAATAGCCCGCGGGGGAGGGGTTCCCCTTAGCATGGGAACTCTATTATGACTGTTTAATACTTTGCCTGTGAGGATTCTACTGCCTGGAGCCTTCTCCCCTGTGATCCCTGCTAGATTTTGGGGGGTCTTGACATGTCAGCCATTGTGCAGGTCAGGCAAAGTCCAATTCTGACTGCTGCAGCCCTAACGTGTATATATCATTGGTCCTCTCCAACTTTAGGCTCTTACAATCTTGCTGCCCCCTAAGAAGAGGTTTTATTAAGGAAAGCTGATATCAGAACCCACACCAGGAAAGTTCCCTGAATGTGAAACCCCACTCTGTGTCAATGATCAGTTTTTAAATGCAGTCTGGCACCAAACACAGAAAGGCTATAAAATGGGTTTGCAGACCCCCAGATAATTAGATTCACAGACCCCCAGATAGATGTTCTCATAGACATTTGGTGTCAGGGCTTTTATTACAGAATAAGAAAACCTAGTTTGTTGTTAGGAGTGATAACCATCCCTTCACCCACACTGACCATCCTTTCACCCGCATGTCTGTATGTCCATATCTCTCAAATTGGACATTCATATCTTTTTGCATGCACCATACATTTCTTTTTTTTTATTAAAAATTTAATTATACATTTTAAAATTTTTTACCAGTTCCCTCCCTCCCCCCTTCTCCCCCTCCCCTTCCCCCAGTGCCTCCCCCCCAATTCCCAGAGAGTCCTTTATTGTATACGCCTAACTCTCCATTGGGTCCTCCTCTCCGATGACATATAAGGACCCAGTGGCATTTCCATAAGCCCTTTCTCTTGTTCCCCTTAAGCATAAGATCACTACTATGGCTGTCAATCCCTTGCCTCCAGGGGTCTCGGTGCCCTTAACAGATGCTAGACTTTATGAGGGCAACAGTGCGCTGGACATTGCGCAGGGCATGCAAAGTTCCATTATGATTGCTTTGGCCCCAACTATTGTTGAGAATCTTGCAAATCGTTGCTCCTCCCATCCTTTTGCTCTTACAATCTTACCGCCCCCCTCTTCCGCAAATGTCCCTGAGCTCCAGGATGGGGAGAGATTAGGCTGTCCTAGTTCTATGTGATTGATATAGAGTCTCTGAAGTTCTGGATTGTGGTTTGTTGATTTTCTTTTGCAGTTTTGCTGCTCCTGCAATTCCCTTCACTCCATTCTGCTGGGCACTGTATGTCACCCCCTGGCCAGAGACAAAAGCTGTTAAACTGGAGTCTTGTTGTAATAGCACATTCAAGGGTAGATGTAATAAGAGTAGGAAACCTCCCTGAGGGAGGGGTCCATCACCCATTTGCAAAATGATTACTTTTTATCTGCTAGACTATATGCCCTCCCCTTCTGGTGAGATCAGGAAAGAACGTCTGTGAACTTAACCAGGTTTCTCATTACTTACTTGCAGACCTTGATGGAGGCCTATTTTCTCTGCTGTAACATGGTCTCCTCTCTCCTTGTTTCTGGTGTGGCCCTCTTAACTCATCTCTCTTGTTCATAATCCTTGCAATTACTGTGTTTCATATGTTTACTTTTGAGTGTCTCAATGTGGGCTGGGTGAGTTTGGTACTAGGAGCCACCTATTAGGGAGTACATACGGAGCTTAATTTTCTGGGTTTGGGATACTTCACATAATATAATTCTTTCTAATGACATCCATTTCCCAGCAAATTCCAGTAATTCATCATTTTTGATGGCTGAGTAGTACTCCATTGTATAGATGTACCACAGTTTCCTTATCCACTCGTCAACTGTTGGACATTTAGGTTGATTCCATGACTTTGCTATTGTAAACAGTGCTGCTATGAACATGGTCGAGCTTGTGCTATCGAGGCGAACCTCTGCTGCATGGGGGGTTATTCCCAAAAGTGGGATAGCAGGGTCATACGGCATTTCAATCTTTAATTTCTTTAAGAATCTCCAGACGGCTCGCCAGAGTGGCTGTATGAGCCTGCATTCCCACCAACAATGTAGGAGAGTTCCCCTCTCTCCACATCCTCTCCAGCATTTGTCGTTGTTTGTATTGTGGATTTTTGCCATCCTGACCGGGGTGAGATGATATTTCAGGGAAGTTTTGATTTGCATTTCCCTGATGGCGAAGGAAGTGGAACATTTTTTAAGATAATTATTAGACATTTTAATTTCATCCCTGGTAAAGTTTCTTTGAAGTTCCAGGGCCCATTTTTTAATTGGGCCAGTGTTTTCCTTGGAGTTTAATTTTCTAAGTTCTTTGTGCACTCTGGACAGTAGAGCTCTGTCAGATATGTGGTTAGTGAAGATTTTCTCCCATTCTGTGGGTTGCCTTTGAGCTCGTGTGACAATCTCTTTATCTGAACAGAAGCTCTTTAATTTCACAAGATCCCAACTGTTGAGAGTTGGTAGCAGTGATTGTGCCATTGGATGTCTGTTTAGGAAGTGTTGGCCTAGCCCAATCAGCTCGAGGGAGTTCCCTATCCTTTCAACTATGGTTTTTAAAGTCTCTGGCCTGATATCAAGGTCCTTGATCCATTTGGAATTAAGTCTTGTACATGGTGACAAGTACGGGTCCAGCTTTAATCTTCTGCATGTGGAGATCCAGTTTTGCCAGCACCATTTGTTGAAGATGCTGTTCTTTTTCCATTGGATTCTTTGGGCCCCTTTGTCAAAGACCAAATGGCTGTAACTTTGTGGGCTTATATCTGGGTCTTCAATCCTTATCCATTGATCTGTGTGTCTATTTTGGAGCCAGTACCAGGCTGTCTTTATAACTATGGATTTGTAGTATAGACTTAGGTTTGGTATGGTAATACCTCCAGCTGTGTTTTTGTTACTCAGGATTGTTTTTGCTATCCTGGGTCTTTTGTGTCTCCATATGAACTTTGAGATTATTTGGTCAACTTCTTTGAAGAATGCATGCACCATACATTTCAAGCCTGACATTTATGTCTTTCTTGGAAGGAGAACTCCAGAAACTAGTTAAGGGGTGGGGTGGGGGGAGAGTGGCATGCTGCTTCCTTGCTGTTCCTTTTCCAATAGAGACTTCTCATTTCTGTCTTCTGTAAGTTTTTAAAGTTTTCTTTTTATTTTCTTGTTTGTTCCCCTTAGTGTGTGTGTGTGTGTGTATCAAAGGACACTATATGTCCCTGTAGAGGACCAAGGGTGACTTCAGGAATCATCCTGGTTTACTTTTACCTCCTTTTTTTCTTTGCTCTGGGATTTTCCAGGCTCTGCCCACCAAGGCCTGAAGTGAAAGCTATAGTCAGTCATTTCTGTTTTTGTTTACATGAGACCTGGGATTCAAACTCAAGACCTTCTGCTTGGGAAGCAGAGTTTTAACCTCTGAGCCATGTCTCCAGCTCACTTCTTGGTTTTCTCAATATTATAACTTAGTTTCCTCTGATGCTAAGAACATACAAGCATCTGCCACTGGGACAAAATCAACACCTCTGGTTTTAGTTTCTTAATCTTTGATATCTAGCTATTTGCACCTATGAGGTAAATATTGAAGATGATATCATATAACTTGCTGTAACTTAACCATTCTATCTTTTGCTATACTTCCAGAACCACGTCATGATTTATTTCTCTTAAAGTGATTGCTGCAAGATATTAATATAGCCATGCCAATTTTGTTTATTTTAATGCTTGTCTCTAGTGTATCTATTTTTCAACTTTCTTTTAAAATGCTATTTGAGAGAGAAAGAGAGAGAGAGAATGTGCACATGCCACAGGCATGTGTGGTCAGAGGACAACTTGCAGAAGTTGATTCTCTCCTTTTACTACTATGGACTTCAGGGATGGAACTCAAGTTGCCAATATGCACACACAGACTCCTTTACCTGCCATCTTGCCAGTGCCCATTTTTTTCATTATTTGGGGTGTGTACATGTGCATGTGTATGTTTGGCATGTGGGTGGATATATCTATGTGGGCATGTATACAAGAGTATATTTGAATTGTGTGCCTGTGGAGGCCCAAGGGTGACACCAAGAATCCTCCTCAACTGTTCTACCTCTTTACTGCTTTGCTCTGGGGATTCTCAGGCTCTGACTTCCAGGGCTGAAATTGCAGGGTATCGCCATTTCTGCCCAGCATTTTTACATGAGATCTGGGGATCCAAACTCAGATCCTTTTGCTTGTGAGGCAAAGGCTTCGACCCTGGAGCCATTTCCCCAGCCCCAAATTGCATTTTTGATACGAATTATATTCCTTTCGTTTCTCCTTGATTATATTTAAGTCATTAACTGTAATGACGGGCCAGAGTTCTAGGCAAACACTGTACCACTGCCCCACCGCCCCCTTCCTTCTTTTGTTTTTTTGAGATGGGTGCTCACTAAATTGCCCAGGCAGGTCTTGAACTCAAAGTGTAACTTAGGCCGGCCGTGCACTCGAGCTCCCCTGCCTCAATTTCCCTGAGCAGCTAGGCTTTCAGACCTGGTCACCAGCCCCGGCTACAATTACAGATCACATATTTTGAAAGGGGCGCTGGGTGCGACACCTGGGAAGCGGGATCGGACTCCCGCGGCGGCAGGAGGACCAGCGAGTGGACCAGCGAGAGGGCTAGAGGGGCGCCCCTAGAGAGGCTCGGGCGGGGTAGTGAGCACTTCCGGTCTCACTTCCGGCGCGCCGAGGAGCCACGCTGCGCAGGTGAGTGCAGGACCTGGGTGGACGTGGGCGGTGCAGGGGCACAAGCGTCCGTGTGCGTGGAACCCCCGCGCCGCTGGACGCCCGCCCTGGACTCCGTGGCTGTCGCGTGGAAGGCGAAGCCCAGGGCGTGGTCTGTTCGGGGGAAGATCTGCAGCCAGAGGGCGGACTGTTGGCTCCGGGCGGACCGATCGCTGGTGATGCCTCGAGACTTTGGACGTGTGGAGATCAGATCGTGCGTGCGTTGCAAGTGTGGACTGCATGCTCCCTGGCTCCTGACCTAGGTTTAGTGCCAAGTGGGACCACAGAAAGAGCAGGGGGTTTTCCAAAACTGGTTATAGAAGCTGGCTAGTTGCATGAACCCCTGGAGCGATTTCAACCCTTCCAAAGGTAACTCCGCCCTAGTTCTCTGGAGGAGTGTGCCTTTGTGGATGATTTTTACAATGCAAATCACGATTTTGCCCAGTTCTGGAATACAAATAAAATAGGTTCGTAATAGCAGTTCATATCCCCATAGAAAACAAAACAGAGTCCAGTATATGGATGTAGATCTCTCTCTCTCTCTGGCCTTAAGTCTTTAGTCAAAATACTGATTACCTAATTCTTTAATAACCCCTACTCTCTCGGCATTTCAGTATGCTAACTGAAGTGCAAATACAAATTTACTATTTTTGATTTGTGTTCTATTTGGGGTCCTTACATCCACCCGTCCTGGTTTAAGTTGTGGAATATAAAACTTCTGACATGTGGCTAATCCTGCATCCAGAGGAACATTTGTGGCGGATAGTCTTCAATTACCAAACAGGGAATAATGAAAGTAAATGAGAAAAGCCGTAAACTCTCAAGAAGGTAGAAAAAAAATGTAAAAGCATATTGGAGTCAAGTTTAGAACAAAAACAAGAACATGGAACAAAATAGCTTTTTTCTTGTATAGAAATTTGTCAGTGAATTGTCAGTGATTACCTGAATTACTAGAGTGAAGGGCAAAGGGAGTAAAATAGAAAGAAAACTATAGACAAATTAACAGAGTTCAGCGAAGAGCGGTTCACTAATTGGCCAGTTCCTAGCACCAGAGCAAGTTCAGTATGACTGTTGCCACGTGACTGGATAGTATTTATGAAGAGGAAAAGGGAAGTGCCTTTCAGAAGACCAAAACTGAGGCACTGAGCCATCTCATTTGGTTAATGTCAGGTGTTTTCCACAGTTGAGTATGGATTGACCAGCGTGCTCACTGCCATTGGTGGAGACTCAGCTCCTAAGTTAGGTTTTCAATGCTGAGCTAGTTAGAAACTTTTTATACAGGTAAGAGCTCAAGTATGTGAGTAGGAAGACTTTCTTAGGCCAGTTTAATTGGGCTCAACCTATATGACAGTGGTTTGTCAGACTTGGCCCTCAGCAGTTCAGTCTTGCCGGGTCTTCAAGGAGGCTTGAAATCGTAAGGATGTTCGAGGGGAGGGAGAGATCTTGGGAAAAAGGCTTATCAGTGAACATCAGTCCTTGATCAAGGATGACCCCACAGGTGTTTATTTGAAAATGTCACCCCTTGCTGTCTTGGAGCTCAGAAAGTGAGCGTTTCAGATTGGGATCTAAGAGGCAGCTTGAAGCTTCAGTTCACTTGTAGCCCAGCTTCCTCACAGTTTGCCTGGATTCAGTAGTGAGCCAGTTATGTAAGAAGACCTCCACTGTGTAGGAGTCCTTTTTTGGGAGCCCAGGATGGCTTGAGACTTTGAACTTGAGACCTTTCTGCCATCGCCTCTGCTATGGCTCACAATGCCCAGCAAAGTAGAATTATTTGGATTTGGTCTTTTTTTTTTGACAAAGTCTCACATGCCCAGGCTAACCTCAAACTCTTGATCCATAATCCTCCTGCCTCCATCTCCCTAGTGCTGGGGTTATGGGCACGCATTATTGTGCCGACGAACATGAAGGTTCCGAGGGCCTTGAGAATGTTGGAGAAGCCAGCAGTTGCCCCCTTCTGCAGTTGCTGTCTTCCTGTAGTCTGACTCCCAGGCTGCCCAGCCACCCTTGCTTCCTTGTCCGTGTGCTCAAGAATGATACTTGTGTACAGAAACAGAAACTGGTCAGAGATCTGGTAATATCCCTTAACTGAATCATTTACATGGGAATCTGTTGTTCTTTAGGCTTCTCATGCGTTTTATAAAACTCTGTTACATGATGTTTGTCAGAACTGTCAGGTCTTAGGCTTCCTGACATGTGGTGTCAGCATCTGTGCCATAGCTGGGAGGATTCCTGGGCACTGAGCCAGTGAGCACATTGTGCCTTTCTTTCTGGGCAGCTTCTGCGCGCTCCTGTCTAGATGTTGCCTGCCTGCGCCTCATATCTTTGGTATTGTTCCTGGTCGGGGTGACTTGCCTCATGTTTTATTCCCGGAATTCTCTCTCTTTCTCCTCAGCTCCAGATCACCTCTGAGGAGCAGACGAGGTGATGGCAGCTGTGCTTCTGACATCTTGGTCCCAGGTGAGCTGTGGGTCCTTCAGCTGTTCCTGTGGACAGTTTATATTGAGAGCTGAGGAGAGAGCTGGTGAGCCTTGGAACGAATCCACTTCTACCTGTCAAATCTGTCAAATGGGATGTTGTGGGAAAGGTGGGAGGGCGGGTGGCAGAAGCAGGAGCAGTGAGGGGGGAGGGGTCTGCATCCTCACAGGAGTGCAGACTTCTGGATAGTGGGTCTGTGGGAGCTGCTTAGGTGATGCTGTGTGCGTGGGTATGAATGGAAGGGAGGCACAGAGATTTGGGGTGCACAGTAGCAGGGGGTTGCACAGAAGAGATCAGTGAGAAGGATGACTGGCCTCTGGCTAGGAGGAAAGTGGAAGATGGTGGGAGTGAGATTAAGGGAGCGGAAGACAGGAAATCCCATGGGGCAGACTGTACTATTGTGGCCTTGTGAAACGTTCAGGGTTTGAATGGAGAGGCTTAGACTTAGCATTTTGCATGTTTTGGTGTTACACATGCGTGGCATTCATGCATGCGTACGGAAGCCCACAGTTGACATTGGTGTTTTCCTCAGTCACTCTTTCTACCTGAACCTGCCATTTCTACAAGTCTGGCAAGGATTTCCTGTCTCTGCCTCCCATGCTCTGGGATTACAGGTGGGCTGCTGTGCTGGCCTAGCTTTTATGTGGGTTCTGGGCATGAAACTCTGGCCCTCACACTTTCATGGCAATTGCTTTAGCCACTGAGCCATCTCCTTAGCCCTTTTGAGACAGGGTCTCACCATGTAACCTGACTGGCCTAGAACATTCCATGCTTTTGCCTTAGTCCTAGGTGCTGGGGTTGTAGGCGTGGACAACACCGTGCCTGGCCAGACGAGAATTGTCTGTCTGCTTACTAAAGTAAACCATGAAAATCACATTTTCCATATACACTCTTAAAGAAAATCCTTTAATTTCAGTTACTTCATGTGGCAGGTCTCACACTGACAGAAACTTGGAGAGGTTGTACTAGAATTGCTAGTGAGACGTAGGGTCACAAAGACAAATCCTGGCAGAGAGGAGGCGAATGGCTGTTTATGAGTCCACAGGATTGTTGTGGAAGCCCAGCTGGGAGCTGTAGCTGCCTGAAAGAGTTGGTCCCGCAAGTAACAGAAGCATCAACCCTGAGCAGCAGAGCTTGTGTCGACCACAGAGCTAGTGACAGCAACGGCAGCAGGACAGTCAGTCAGAAAGTCTCCCCTTCCCCAAACTTTGGGGAAATTGAAGTCTTGGGAAGAGCTGGAAAGAGTGAGGCTGGAATGGGAGCAGGCACCAGGAAATGCTGTGTTTTCAGGAGACTGGCCTGGTCAGCACTGAGATTTCCCCCTTGGCTCCTGGTGCTGGAACAGAGACCCCAGAGCCCTCCTCAGGGAGTCTGTGAGAGTAGCCAGATGAGATGGAAGGCAGAACTGTTTGTGCTGGCAGGGGGTGGGGGAGTGACCTGCCCTATGAGGGTGAGGCAGGGCAAGTGTGGGGAGCAGAGCTTTGCAGGGCTGAGTTCAGGTACAAAGGAGCCAAGACCTTCCAGGGATGCCGCAGGAGCCCTGAGCTGCCTGCGAGGGAGCAGCCTCTCTGAAAGCAGGACTTGCTTGCAGGAATTTGTTTCAGCCCAGCTTATGTTATGTTTTGTAAGTGTAAAAAATAATATGCAGTTCTCTGCTGTGAGAGAAGATGGATAGTCCAACGCTTACCCCATGCTTTTCTCGACACCCCCCCTTGTTACTAATGTGCTTTTCACAAGCTCCCTCCCCAAACCCTTATTTTGCCCTCTGCCCCTCACTTAGGGCCTGAACCAGGGAATTGGCCCTAGGGCAGCAGGAACCTGTTGTTTCAGAAGTTGGTGACTTTCGAGGATGTGGCTGTGTTCTTCACTCAGGCAGAATGGGATGGCCTGTCCCCTGCACAGAGAGCCCTGCACAGGGATGTGATGCTGGAGAATTACAGGAATGTGGCCTCCCTGGGTAAGTCCCTCCCTCCCTAACTCTAACTGCCATTTGGGGTTTCCTGGCTCCCTTTTTCCTGGCTGGTGTCATGTAGGGATCTGGTAATGATAGTGCCACCCCCGTATTCATTCAATTCTCCCTACATAGGGGTTAGGAAGGGCAAACTCAAGTCATCTCTGGCTAGTATAAGACTTTGCTGAGGCTAGTAGACATTTTGGATCCACCGTAGGAAAGCTGCATATTCGACACTTGGATCCACCATAGGAAAGCTGCATATTCGACCAGCGAAAATAGTAACTTCTCCTCCACAGTGGTATTGTCCTGTTGTCCCCTGCTGTACTGTATCTCGAGTCTTGATGACGACTCAGGGAATTCGGAATTGAGTATTTCAGGCCCTGCTTTCTTGTGCGTGTGGTTTCCTGGCTCGCAGTCAGACCCTTCTCGTCTCCCCACCCTTTCCCAACCTTTCACAGTGTTCTTCCCCTCTCTTCTCACCGACACCATCTGAGACCAGGTCAGGGACTCGTCGTGGGAGATGATCCATGTCTTTCCTGTTTCTTCTCCCAAACCAGGGTTTGCACTTCTCAAACCTGCTATGATCTCACAGCTAGAGGGCAGAGGTGAGCTGGGGTACCCATCTCAACAGGCTACTGGAACCGGAGCAGGCCCTCAGGGCCTCTGGACTGGTAAGAGACACAGATTGTCTAACTACATGTAAACATGCCACATGTAACTAGCTGGTCATGAAAAGTAATGGTTTCCTTTTCTGGTTTGCTTGTTGGTGTCCTTGGAAGTAAATTTTTATGATTTACGGAGGCAGACCTATTATTTGTTTTCATGGATTTCTTTATTTTCCTTCTATCTGTCTAATGCCTGTTCCAAATGCCTGTTTTCTTTTCATTACTAATTTTAGAATCCCACCTTTTAAAGTAAAATTAATGTGTTTAGTAATTGGGGGGGGAATCGAATATTGCCCACTTAATGTGGAGATTATAACTTTACCAGCTTTTTCATATCAAAAGGCAGAAGTGGCTAAAAGTGTAGTCTTTCCTTACACTTTCTCGAGGTTTCATCCCAACCACTTTCTCCCTAGTTACTTGACTCTGAGCAGGGCAGTTATGTGAGATTTCTACCATCTGATGAGCTCATATCTCAAAATTAGATGACAATAAGAGGAGGAAGCAGTTCTCATTCTGTAGGTTTAGGATTAAATGAAATAGCATCTATCAAGTTCCTAGTATAGTGTGTGCTCAATTAAATATTTTTATTTGGGAGTACAGAGAGATATGTGTATAGAAGATGTAAATTAAAAAGTGCCCCAATTTTATGCTTCTCAAATACCGATATATAAATGAATCATTTGGGGTTCTTAAGCTTCTACAGATTGTCAGTGAGCTTGCATTTCTATTCCTGATAAGAGACCCTTAATCAGAGATGTTTGAAGCTTACTCTTTAGGTAACAGTTAATCTCATTTGATCAGGACTCTAGGCAGGCAGAATGGGGAAGGTAGAGGCCACGAGGACCAAAACCTCCACCTGTCAATTTCTGTTTTAAGTCTCATTTGCTATCAGTCATATCCTTACTGCAAGAGAAGACAGAATGTAACAGGTGGACAGAGTGGTACTTCAGAAAAGCAGAATGTATGCTAGTAAAGATGAAGTGAATGGTTGGTTGATGTCTGCCACATTACAGGATTTGATAGATAGAAGAGCATGAATATAGAAAAAATATCTTCAAAGAGTAAGTGGTTGGTTCATATAAGGTACAGTGTTACTCATTTTGAAAACTGTTCACCTTCAGTAGAAACCAAAGAAGTACAGTGAAAATAGTGAGAGGTTGGGGATGTGGTTTACTAGCAGAGCACTTGGCCAGAATGTCCGAGGTTTGGGCTTGATCTTTACTGGGATAAAATTATAGTAATAATGAGATAATTCACCTATCAGAGAATAATTTAGTTATGTTAAGTATTGGTGAGAGGTTGCAAAACAGAAATAACAACTTCTGGAGTGAATTCAGTGTGAATTTGTAATCTTTTTGAAATAAAAGTAACATTTTCTAGAACTGTAGCCTATAAAGCAATCAAAATCATAGAGAAAGAAGTCTGTATATGACAGTTTATCATACATTCATATATCAAAATATTGGAAGCAATCTCAGTTGCCAGTATGAGGAAAATGATTGAGTTGAGGCATTTCTGCTGGCTAGAATAGTATTTAGCAGTTTAGCCACCATGTTTTTGCAGTCTACTTAAAGATATTGGAAAATGATCATCATAAAATAAAGGAAGAAAAAAATTCAGCTTTGAACAAATAACAAATGATTGAAAAGATAGCAATGTATCAGATAAGCAGAAGTTACTTTCAGGTACCCGCTATTGATATTTCATGTTTCTGGTCATTTAAACTTGCAAATTTTTAATAATACAGATGTCTTAGACTGTTGTAACCTAATACCATAGATTGAGTGGTTTATAAACAACATAAATTTATATCTTCCAGAAGTCTTGGTTAGTTTTGCCTACTATAGCAGAATACTTTGGGTTTATAAATAAAATAAATTTATTCCAGTTTTGGAGACTGGAATTCCAAGGTCAAGATGCAGACAGATTCTGTGACATGTCCTCACTTGGTGGAAGAGAAGAGGACTTCTCAGAATCTCAAGTCACATTAATTCCATACATGAAGGTTCTGGTAAAAACTTTCATTCCTAATAGTGAGAAAATTGGAGGGTAGGATTTCTACAGAGGAATATTGTGAATGGATGGTAACATCTATAGCAACAGATGAGTATTTTTAATTTTGAAAAGATACTGTTTTAAAAATCCTTTCTAGAGGAACCTGGGTTATTTATGTTTATTGAGGCAGGAGACTTATTTTATATAGCCAAAAAGAGAGATTAAAAAATAATGGAAGCATTTTGAGAAATCTGGTAACAAATGGAGAGAGTAGTAGCTGCAAAAGCTATTTCTTATTAAAAGAATTTTAGGAGATGATCATTGTTGGGAGTGGAAGGAAAGTTACTGCAGCAGCACTCTGGAGGGGATGGGAAATGATGGGATCAGGAGGCCGGAAGCAGATCCATTCTGAATTGAGAAGAGGGCAGTTGAGGGAGGAGTTCTGGAAAAGCTAGAATTGAAGTTCTGGAGGGGAACAAACATAGTTCTTTCTGGCTCTGTTTGTACTGGCCAGACCCAGTGTTGGAGCATGTTGTTAGACTCTGCCTTTTCTTTTTGAAGCCTTTTCTACTTTTATCCATACGGAACCCAGTCCATAGAACAGCCAGGAAAATATTGTAGACTGTAGAGAAGCCTGGTCTCTACATGTTCCACCACAGTACTGATCGAGTACATAAAAACTAGAATTTTCTCTCTCTGCTGTCACTTATTGATATGCTTGTTGCAGTCACTTTGCATTAGGCAGTGTATGACTGGGGGTACTTTTTGGTCAAGACAGAGTCTCAGACCCAGGTTGGCTTTAAGCTCACAGTGTAGCCAAGGATGACCTTGAACTTTTATTCTCACACTTCCACCTACCAAGTGCTGATATCACAGGCATTTACTACCATGTCTAACTGACTTGTGCCCTTTTCTAATCATTACTTTTAAAATTGTAATACTGGTATACTCAAAATAGTACAGAAAGCATATAAACTGCTTTACCAAAAAGATTGGAAACGTCATTTACCTCACTTCCTGGGTTACTTTGCAGTTTTTTTGTGCATTCCTTCAGAGGTGCTTGACATAGGCATGTATATGCTCATGTGTGCCCTTTTTGTGTCTGTGTACACAAGTGGAATCTTCTCTGTACTGTTTCTCAACTTAGTTTTCCTACCAATGCATATTATCCTACCCTACAGCTGGTTATTTGACTGAATTTAGTGATTTTTGAAGAGCCTTCTAGAGCCGGGCTTGGTGATACACACATGTTATTCTAGCACTTGGAAGACAGAGGCAGGAGAATCAGGTGCTTAAGTCCAGTCTGGGCTACATAGTGAGACCTTGTCTGATACAAATAAATAGTCTTCTAATAATTATGTTCTCCTTTTCTAATATGGCTGTTAAATGACATTTTATATTTTTTATAGTAGATATTGATGTCCAGAGTGACAATAATTTGACAAAGGACATGTGTGAAGAGAAAGAGAAAACATCATTTGAGCTTCAGAGGGACTTTTCCCAGGAAACAGACATTTCAGAAACCTGTATGCCAGAGCAGCAGCAGGAAGTCCACTCAGCAAGACGTGTGAAGAAGGAAGATATCAGTGCCATTGGTGGAACGGTAAAGGATGAGGCAGCCTCCACAGAGGAATATTTATTTAGTCAAGCTCCAGACTCTCCTCATTATCCTAATGCTTCCACTGGAAAGCAGTACCCTGAGTGGACAGAACTAGAGAAAGCCATCAGCTTCGACACAAAACTTGTTAAGCACGAGATAGTTACTACAGAGGAAAGATCATTGAAATCTGAAGAACTAGTGGAAACTTTTAGATGTGATTTTCAAGTTAATCAGCAGGTGGAAAGCTGCTCTGGGGAGAAGTCTTATCAGTGTACCGAGTGTGGTGAAGCCTTCACTGTTAATGCAAAGTTCATTTGGCATCAAAGACTTCATAATAGAGAGAAACCTTTCAAATGTGTGGAGTGTGGGAAATGCTTTAACTACAGTTCACACTATATCACACATCAGACAATACACAGTGGAGAGAAACCTTATCAGTGCAAGGTGTGTGGAAAAGCCTTCAGTGTTAATGGGAGTCTAAGTAGACACCAAAGGATCCATACGGGAGAAAAGCCCTATCAGTGCCAGGAGTGTGGAAATGGCTTCAGCTGCAGTTCTGCATATATTACACACCAGAGAGTCCACACCGGGGAGAAGCCCTATGAGTGTAATGACTGTGGGAAGGCTTTCAATGTTAATGCAAAATTGATTCAGCACCAAAGAATTCACACTGGAGAGAAACCTTATGAGTGTAGTGAGTGTGGGAAAGGCTTTCGGTGCAGCTCCCAGCTTAGGCAGCATCAGAGTATACACACTGGAGAAAAACCCTATCAGTGTGGTGAATGTGGAAAAGCCTTCAATAATAATGCAAAACTGATTCAGCATCAAAGAATTCACACTGGCGAGAAACCCTATGAGTGCACCAACTGCAGGAAGGCTTTCAGTGTCAAAGGGAAGTTAATCCAGCACCAGAGAATCCACACAGGTGAGAAGCCCTACAAGTGCAGTGAATGTGGGAAAGCCTTTAGGTGTAACTCCCAGCTTCGGCAGCATCTGAGAATCCATACTGGGGAGAAGCCCTATGAGTGCAGCGAATGTGGAAAGGCCTTCAATGTTAATGCAAAACTAATGCAGCATCAAAGAATTCACACTGGGGAGAAACCCTTTGCATGCAGTGAATGTGGGAAGCACTTTACTTCTAAAAGAAATCTACTTGATCATCATCGGATCCATACTGGAGAAAAGCCTTATCAATGTAAGGAGTGTGGAAAAGCTTTCAGCAATAATGCCAAGTTAACTAGGCATCAGCGAATACATACTGTGGAGAAACCTTTCAAGTGCATGGAGTGTGAGAAAGCATTCAGCTGTAGTTCTGACTATGTCGTGCACCAGAGAATCCATACTGGAGAGAAACCCTTTCGATGTAAGGAGTGTGGGAAAGCTTTCCATGTCAATGCTCATTTAATTCGGCATCAAAGAAGCCATACTGGAGAAAAACCTTTCCGATGTATGGAGTGTGGCAAAAGCTTCAGCTTTAGTTCTGACTGCATTATACACCAGACTGTCCACACTTGGAAGAAACCCTATGTGTGTAATGTATGTAGGAAAGCTTTCAGGTTTAGCTTCCAACTTACTCAGCATAAGAGTGTCCACAGTGAAGGCAAAATCTAGTGGTGAGAAAGATTAAGAAAACTGGATATTAATGGGAAATGAATCATGTATCATCAGTTACTTGGAAGAAAACACTGAAATGGAAATATGACTAAGTCTTCATTTGAAACAAATCTTTTCTATTTGAGTTTTAATCAGAAATAAATGACCAACTAAAAAATTTATATAGAAAATGTAGGTTTATACCAGTAGCCAATCAAGAGATACAGTGAAAGAAAACATCCCATTCCCAGAAGCATCAAGAAAAATACATGTTCTTAGAATAATTGTTTTTCAAGTCCCATATGGAGAAAACTGTAATTTTCCATTGAGAGACACCAAAGGAAACGAGTGAAGAGAAGGAGGAAGTGTTAATTTATTTCTGGTAACAAGCATGCATTACTTTTATAAGGAGGAAGCAATAAAGGAAAAGTTTTATTTCATGGTATAGAATGAGTAATAGTTTTTTCATTTTCATGGATTAAAAGGAGCCTTTCAAAGTTTTAGATTTAAGGCAGAAAAGAAAAAAAGCATCATTAATCATACAAAAATATTTCTACATATTTTGATTTAAATAATCTCAAAGATGATAAAGCTTAAAATGTGGAAATACCTCATGAAATCTGTGCTCTGAAACTAATATCTAGCATACAGAGAACTTTTAACAAAGATAACTTAAAAAATCAGCAGTGACACTAACAAAAATAACCTAATGAAATGCTCAACCTTTATACCTGAAGGAGGGAAAATAAGATTTTGCATATCACACTGTTTATATATGATATGTCCCCACCCCCAGAATACTCTGCAGCTTTTAATGACATTTGCTGTAGATGACTGTGATGTGTATTAATATAAAGTACATTCAACAAAACAGCATGTTCTGTTTTGTAGTAACTGAAGTCTTCCACAAACATGGTTCCACCTGTGTTAGTGCTTTTCATGGTTTCTGGCTCCATGAAAATCTTAGAATTCTAAGGATTCTCTTTAGAATAGAATCTCCCAAAATTGTAAGCAATTAGTAAAAAATAAGCTATTAGAAATCTGAGGAATAGCTGTTATGGATACTAAAGGGGAATTTTCTCAGGCTGGAGAGATGGCTCAGGGGTTAAGACTCTGCCTTGTAAGCAGAAGGACCTGAGTTTTCATCTTAGAGTGCACATAAAAACCAGGTCAAAATGGCAGCTGCTCGTACATCTGGCTCTGGAAGGCGGAGCCTGGGAAATCCCAGAGTCAAACGAGGCAGAGTCATCCAGAATGACTCCTGAAATTGCCTTTGGGTCTCTATGGACACATACAGTACCCTTTTAATACATACAAACAAACGTGGGGGGGGGGTTCAACACCTTTGATACCAAATGTGTGGTTTCCACATCTGTTCAATTGTCTTAAGACGACTAGCTTGATATACAATTTATATCAGTATGACACCTCCAAGAATAAGCATCCCACAGTTGAGAAAGGTTCATTTTGACAAAACGTACTGATATCTTCAAGCATGAGTGGCAGGTAGTCTCTAGATTGTCCACATTTCTGATTTGGCTACCAATTGAGCCACCTTGTTTCTGTAGTGTCCTGCAATAGAACTCCAGGAAATAACTTTCAGTTATTCTAATGAACATAAAAGATCACATGAACAGGTAAAGACAGGAGAAGATTTGGAAATATTTTCAGTCATTCTAATGGACATGAGAGATCACATGGACAGATAAAGACAAAGAGGAGAAAATACAGGGTTCCCACGTGTAGAGAACTTTCACTGTATATCACTACAATTCCTGGAGTTATGGAGACCTGGGGGTCGGAAGGGGAATGGCTCTGGGTGCTCTCTTGGACCTGCCCTCACCTACACGGCAAGGTTGGTCTTCTGTGGTTCTGGGCAGCTTAAAAAGTATCTTAATTTCTACATACAGTGATAATTTTTCCTCTTGGCATAAGGTTCCCTTTGTTGCCACAATCCAGAGCCTCCGAGGGTAGCAGTACCCTTCTAGAAGTGCCAGGCCTCCCCTGCTTGAGGTGAGCTACTTCAGCTCCTCCACTGAGGAGCAGCTGAGGTGCTGCCCGATTTGAAAGCTAGAACATAGACACACCAAGGAGGAAGCTCCCACCATACACAGTGAGGCTTCTCCAACTATAGACCACGTGGATAATTCACAAGGCCACTGGATACACAGCAGGGCTGCAGGATGGGGAAGGCACTTCCAGCAGAGGCAACCTGCTCTCCACAGGCCTCTCCTTCCCGACAGCCTCCCACTATTCTCTCTTCCTGTCTCTTCAGTTCTCTCCTCTCTGACCTGCTCGCTCCCACTCAGAATCTGGATGAGCACAGAGCTGTAGGTATGATGTCTCCAGTCCTGACTTGGCCCCCTTAGCCCAATTTTGACTCTACAGTCAATGTCACATACTGCAGAAAGAACAAGCCAGCAATAGGCTGCATATCTATCCAACAGCAGGGTCTAGGTGTGGACTATTAGGGTCACATAGAAAGGAAGTTTTGTCCACTGAGGGGTACGGATAATACTGACCCTGCAGATTGAAGCAGTCCTGAAGGGCTTTTCCCATGCACATATCCCGTTTGAATGTCTCATTACCTGGTGATGTAGGCCTGAGAGGGTTATCACCCCACTTTATTGAGAAGGACAACTTTGGCTCAGGAGTTTGGGGTTAAACAGCAAGACCCAGGTTCTAGGGCACCAGTGCTACTTGGAAGGCACCAATTAGGTGAATCCTAGCCCTACTTCAGAGGACAGATTATAGCCAGCTTCCGGTTGCAAGAGGGCATCTCTAGAAGTCAATCAACACCATGTCTGAAGAGCCTTTTGGATGGCCGTCACTCTTTTAGAGGCCCAAGGGATAGAACAGGGATGTGGAGTCCACCCCCGTGTGCCTCAGTTACCCTCGCTTTCTCCCTCCGTGAGCACCTGGCCCTGTTCTCCTCTCTGTTCCTCACACACAGGCCTTTCCTGTCTTGGGCTCTCACGGCTCTTTGTCTCCTCAGTTCTCAGGGGTCTGGGGTTGAGGGGTCCTCAATCTAGGTGACCTCAATAGCCTGGCAAGCTTAGGCCAAGATGGCACCCAGAGGAAGTCAGATAGGTGCGGCCCAAGTTGTTTTGAAGAAATTTTGATTGGTTCTTGGGGCTTCCCTGTCTGTCCATGGACAGTGCGTGATCGGCGCATGCTCTCCTTGCACTGCTACGGAGTGACTGCTTCGTGGAGCTTGCATGCCGGCTTGACTTTAAGATGATTGGTTGCTTGCTTCCCGCAGTGGAAATCCCCTTGCGGTTTTTGCCTTTATAAGATGATTGTGAAGTCTGCAATAAACGAGATCCTGCTTGACAAGACTCCCTGTCGTGTCTGATTGTCCTCGGGAAGGAGGGCTGGGGAGCGGTCGGACAATGCACTCACCTTTCCCCAATCTCCTTCGTGGGAGACCCACTGGGGCCAGCCCACTGGACGGAGCCGAGACCCCCAGGAACCCCCACATGGAGTGTTTGCAGAGAGCAGGCCAAGGTCCAATACTATCAGACATCCCATCTTCTCGAGGCCCCAGGAAATCTAAGTGACTGAACCACTCTCTGGTAGCCGGCAGGATGATGTGGATGCAGGGATGCAGTGGTGGGTGGGGGAGTACTTAGGATGCCCTCTGTAGCTCATGGAAACTGCTCAGGGCTCAGCCTGGACACTGGTAAGTGTCCATTGCCGATGTCCGGGCGTGGCTCTGTTGGAAGTAAGGTGCCCCCTTTCCACCAACTGTTTCTCTGTTTTGTGGCCTTTGGCACAATGAACTCCAATTCTTCCCCTTTAGGATGTATATGGAAAGGAACATTTGGACATGGTGGAGACTAAGTCCATTGGTCCCTGGCTTTCTGTGACTCAGGGAAGGGGGGTGGGGAGAGGCAATCTTGTGGACCCATCACTGAACATGTCCACATGCCTTCTCTCAGCAACTTCTCTACCACTACGGAATTCCCATACCAACACTTGGTGAAGGTCCTCCATTCTGCCTCTGCCCTACCTGTGTCGGGCACAAACATTCCACGACTGGATCATGAAGAATCACCTAGACTCTCCCCATGCGTGTTGGATGAGGTAGGGGCTGTGGGAGGATGTGAGTGACTGGATCACCTGTCACCAGTACGGCAAGCCTTCCCTGGACCCCTGGCACAGTGGCTTGCTTGCAGAGAGTGGTCCTCCTGGTTGCCTGCCTCCTGGGTGGGACCTTTTCTGCAGCATGCCTGTGCAGGCGAAAGCGGGGAGGGGCTCTGCAGAGGCCACCAGGCACTGGGACCACAGCACAACTCAGGCAGGTCACCAGTCTCCATCAAGGATTTTATAGAGCAATAGCAAAAGTTTTAAAGGAACCAATCTAAAGGAAAGTAATAATGAAGCTTCCAGCTGCCACACAGGATTATCACGGCGGATTACAAAACTTCTACATCTCATGTGACTGAGTCCTGCCTAATCGTGGCAGAGATGGGAGGCTGCGTCTTGTTTTACATTTGCAAGAGGAAATGCTTCAGAACCACTTGTTAGCATCTGTCAAGAGAAGAGAGGAGATAAAAGGAGAAGGGAAGGGGGGAAAGGGGAGAGAAGAAAGATAAAGGAGAGAGACAGAGAATATGAATTAAGAAAGAGAAGATTCCAAGAGCATTAAAATCCACAGATTCACATACTTAGTTGGAAAAAGAAGGTCAAAGTCGGTCTGTTACTGTAGAAACCAGCTGAGGAACTGCTTCCTGTCAGGTCATCTTCTCAGTCAGCAGACTAGTCCCACCCTCATGTCTACACCAACTTCACAGGGCTATGAAAAGCTGAGCCCCAAACTTTTTTGGTGAGTTAGTCAAATCAAATTCATTTCCCTGGAAAGTCAGAGAAGATATTTAGGAATGTATACTTTTAAAAAAGCATTTTTGCCTGTATCCAAAATTTTTGTTTCTTTGTATAGTGTGTGCACACGCGCACACACACACACACACACACACACACACACAGATTCTAGCCCTTCAGTCCTTCTGCCAGTAGCATGCAGATGTATATACAGACCCTGTCACAAGTGCCCCCTCTCACAGGTCCCTACATGCACAGACCCCCAGAGGAACACATATTTGCAGCCAGCCCCCAACCTCAGGATATACGTACTCCTGTGCCTACATCTCAGAGCTCCCATGTTGGCCAGGAGTTGCTGCCTTGATTACTTCAAAAGAGCCATTCCTGTCAAAAAAGCTGGTGATATGGTGTAAGACCTCGGCCAAGTGTCCCATGGATGCCATTGTGTAAGTCAACCCTCACCTGGGGCTCCTGGGAGTTAGGCATGGATGAAGTCAAGTGCAGGACCCTTCCCCTCACCTGCCCTGCTTGCCCAAGTACTTCCAAACCACATACTAGGACACCCAGAGTTTAAGTGTGGAGAAATTGAGTCCCAGAGATGGATGGGATGTCTTCTGCTGACACAATAAATCAGTTGCTCATGCAGTCTTTCATCCCAGCCAGGAAGACAGGTCAAGTGGCTAGGGCTTGCTCCATCTCTGCTATCAGTGTGACCCCAGATCCAGCATCCTTGGACACTGGAGAATCCTACTTTGACAGTTCCTAGGGTTTTTCCCCTCCCCTCTGTGCAGGTTGTTACTATCCAAGGCCACATGCTCAGATTCCAAGGATCACGGGTGAAGAAGGCAATGAGATACCTGCAAACCCTTAGGAAGAGGGAAGATCCCATTATCACTCAGGAGGCCCGCCATCCTAAGGCCTTGGATTCACTGCTCCAGCCACAGCTGCACCCCTCGTAGAGGTCTTAAAAGGACAAGACCCTCGAGACTCCTGTTTCCACACAATAATATTTCTTACCTGGAGCTTTGGGCCCAATGGGCTGGATTAAAGTCTTTCTCCTTCGCTTTGATTGAGTGAATCTGTCCCTGGGGGTGCAGGATGAACACCCGTTCAAACCTGGACTGACCTATCGTGTCCTGCAGGGCAATGGGAAGCTCGGGGGCAAATGCCTATGTCTCCACTTGGATACCGGTGAGAGGTCAAGTGGGCTGGATCTGAGAAGGTCCATTGGGCTCGCCATAAGCTGGCACCCTCTTTTAAGTGGGATTGGGGCTTCTGGGAAGAAGCAGTCAGTGTGTCTCTTCCACGACCCCACTTTTACCTATTACTCTTTGGCCTGACCAGGAACCGAAGAACATTCCATTCTATTCCAGAATGTTTGTAGGCTCTTCCACTTGGCGAAGAACTGGGTAACGAGAGATGAGCCAACACTGGCCTTTTCCGGGCGGAGCAGGCAACCTGGGGGGAAGCGTCAAGGTCCCCGTTTACTCTAGTTCTCTGATCCCACTTGGTGATTCCAGCCAGGTGGTTCCCAGCCCATCCAGCACCTTCCAGACCTCTTGGCCGCTCCCACCCCGAATATGAGTCCGCTGGGTAGGCCAGAGTCTTTGGCCTGCTCTTCGGCCTTCGAGAGCGAAGCCTGCTCCTGCTCCGGCTTCATCTAGCACGGTTGGGGCGTGGTCATCAAGTGGCTGCCATGTTCCCGAAGTATGGCTTCCACCCGCCGTCGGCCACGGAAATCCCACCCACCTGCAGTGCAAGCCCAACCTCCAGGAAGCCCCTGCACGGCGGCGCCCCAGGCGTCTCCGGCGGCGGCCTCCGTCCAGCCGCCCCCGGGAGACTCAGCGCGGCCGGCCGCGGTAAGGGGCTATTCTGCCGTCAACCCCTCCGCGTGCGTGCGCGGGTCTCCTGCCCGCACCGCCGCGGCCCCGCGGCCGCCGCCCACGTGTGCCAGCGCGGGCCACCGACGGGCTCTTCCTAGGGCAGCGCGGCGGAGCAGGCGCGCTGCGCTGCTGCGCTGATCCCGCCAGTCTTTGCGGGCCTAGGGCTCACGCGGCGCCCTGGCCCGCTGCTGCCCTCGGAGTGGCAAGGCACGGGGGACACAGCCCCCCTGCGCGCGGGCGTGTGCGTGTGCGTGTGAGTGTGTGTGCGTGTGTGAGTGTCCTGCCGCGAGAGGCGGGCGGAGGAGCCATTATCCCCTTCCGCCCCTGCCGTCTCCGCGGGGCGCGCGGAGCCCGGGCGCCGCCCAGCCGCTTCCAGCAGCAAGGGCAGGAAGAAAGTCCCCAAGCGCGAGGCCACCAGGTGGCCTCGGCCGCACGAAGGCGTCTTCCCTGCCTCGATCCTGAGGGGAACTCGTCCAACGACCCCGCTCAGCGCCCGGACCCCGGGGCGGCCGGGAAGGAACCCGGTGGAACAATGTCCCCGGGGGTCTCCCGGGCCCGCTGAAAACGCGGCAGAGCAGCGGGCGGAGGCCTGCAGAGGCCCGGGCCTAGCGACGCCCTGCAGACCGCAGCGAGGGGGACCCCAGCCGGGCCACGGCGACCCTCTGAAGAACCCGAGCGTTTCCTCGGGAATGAAGTCTTAGTGGGAGGTGCAACCCGACTAGAGCTGCAGCGGCCCAAAGGCCGGTGGAAGCCGGAGGGAAGTGGGGGGTGGGGAAGGGGCTGTCCCGGGGTCCCACCCGAGTGGTGGCGCTGCCCAAAGGACCCTCGGAGGTAAGAGGCGGATCCCGGACAGAAACTGGAAAGCAGGATTCGGAAGCTGAGTGTTCCAGGGCAGGCTCCGGAGGCATGGGGTGAGTAGACCAGTGCGCCACGCGGGAGTGGGGACCGCCATCATGCCTGGCCGCAAAGGGGACTTAGCGAGGAATGGTGAGTTGGACGCGCCCCATTTAACAGCAGGGGACCAGGTGGACACAGGGGAGAGAGAGGCCTGCCGCGGCAGGAAGCCGCCGGGGGGTAGGGGGCAGGGTGGGGGGCTCCTCCACGCTACTCGGCTCAAATGCCACCGCCCCCTTCCTTGGCCTCCTGGTGAGCGTGAGCTCCCCGTAGCCCCCTCCCGTGTAGCCTGGGCCTCTCCTTACCGCCCTCTGTTCCCTGGCCGCGGAACTGCAGGTCCGCGCCCGCCGCCAGCAAACTCTTCGGGTGCCCCCGGCGGCCCCGCAGTCACAATCCCTGGATCATCGTATCTAATTGAGTGTGTTATGACAATGTGTCGGGGCGGGAGGGTGTGTTTTTGTGCCGGTGAATATTATTGTCGCTTATACTTTTTTTTTTTTTAATGAAGTATTGAGATGAATCCCCCGGGGGTGGAGAGGGGCACACTACTGAAAGAGAAATTCCCGTAGTGTTCGGGGTCAGTGCCATGAGCACAGCCACCGAGTGAACCGCCCAAGCGCCAATGTCTCCTAGGTGGAAGTTAGACTTGGGCTGCCCAATAATTGCCCACCAGAGGGCGCAGCTCCAAATAACGACCTGTAGGCTCGAACTGGTGGTTCTGTCTAGATCACCCCAAATGGCCCGGGCGTTAACCCACCAGCTGCTGGAGTCTCTTCGCACATTTAACTGCACTGTCTGGGCAGAGGCATCCGCAGCTGACGGGCCCTTCTAGGGTAGCAAGGGTAGAAAGCCTACAAGCTAAATTGTAAGGAGTTTGCTTGGTTGAAGAGGAGGAGGGAAAATACTGGGATATGAAGGGCTTGTGTCTCAGGACCACTGTCTGAGTATTGCCTGTTTTTTTTGTTTTTTTTTTCTCTTGTAAAATAGACATAACATGAAACCTACCATGTTGATGCTATAAAGTGTGTAATTCAGTTAACATTAGGTGCATTCACAGTGGTGAATGGCCAACTTGGTTCTCTAGTTTTAGAACACCATCCTCACCAAGCAAACAGTTACTCCCCTGCCCCCCCAACCCCCAACTCCTGGAACCGACTATTGCACTATCTGTATGCTGGTTGATCTTTTCTGGCTACTTCATGTAAACAGAATAGTGCTGAGAGTTTCTGGCCTTTCTCTTCTTTTAATAGTATCAAGGTTCATTCATGCTGTAGTGTGTATCTGAACGTCATTGTCTGGACAGACTATATTTATTAATTCACCAGACAGACACTTGGTTTGCTTTTGCTAGTCAGCTATTGTGAGGGAAATGACTACAATCACTGGTGTACAAGAATGTGTCTGAAAACTTGTCGGCTTTTTTGGGTGGAATTTCTAGGTCTTCTGGTAAACTTTATGTTTAACTCTTTCGAATAGTGCCAAACCATTTCCAGTGGTCACACCATTTTTTGCATTCCAATTCCTAAACAATGTATGAGGGTTCCAGTTTTTCCACATTCTCAGCAGTATGTATTTTCTGTGGTTTCGATTGATGTTACTGTCACCTTGTGAGCATGAAACATTTCTGCATTGTGGTTTTGACTGGCATTTTCCCAATGACTAGCAGTGCTGTGCATTATGTAGCTAGTCTGCAGCCTTCAGGCTTGCCTCCTTCCCAGTCTATCACTGGAGAGCAGCAGGCTGAGTCTTTCTTCCGAAATGCAAGTCTGATTGTATCCCTTCTGGCTCAGATGCTCTGGTGTTCCGAGTTCTCTCTTTTCTGTCCCTGTCACATATACTCTCTGGGCCCTAGAAAAGTTTTCCAACTTGATGAATTATACTTCTTTTCCAAACCTTTGGACCTCCTGTTGTCACTGCCTAGAACTTTCTTTTGTGCTGTCCTGTATCACTCTTCCACCATGGAAGCCTATCCATGCTTTATGTCTCAGACCTCGCTTGCTGCCTGTGATCTTTCACTTCTGAGCTAGGTACTATTCTCCATTCCCACAGCTTTCCTCAGAGTCTCCCTCACTCAATGTGGCCCTTTCAGCACTGATTTGTAAATGGCCAAGTCAAGGGCCAGTTTTTCCCAAAAGATGAACCAATAAGCATCATGACCAGGTGTATGGCTTAGTCTTGATACCTCAGTATCTGGCATAGCTGGCTCAACACAACCACACCAGCTGACCACTGGGGCAGGGCAGAGAAGCACCAGGCGTGTGTGGGGATTGTCCTGGATCCAGTTTACTTTCTCCCCTTCAAGTTGCTGCACCCTAGTTTGAATAGTTTTGCTAACAAGGTCACCTACTGGTTGGCATCTTTCTTCCCAAGCAGTAGTTTTTAAAGCATATAGGTGGCCTTAACTTGTCTTGGAGTTTAAGAACTGATACTCTTGGTCTTGACCCCTCCCCCAGCTCTTGTTTCCTTCTGTTAAAATGTCCTAGTTGGGTATTCTAATTCCTTTCCCACTTCCACCTCTTCTCAGCATTTGCTATGTGAGTTCTGGGCCCCAATACAGAGAAGTCATCCCATCCAGGTTGCAGAAGTGAAACACTCCCCCCAGTTCTTCCTGCTCCTCACCCACTTCCGTGCAGCCAGGTGGAGGTCAGGTCTGGCTGTTTAGACATGGACTCAAACCCTGTGTCCATCACTTTCTTGCTGTGTGGCTTCCAGCAAACTGCTCATCTTTTTGTGTCTTAGCTTCCCAACATGTAAACTGCCCTCCCAGAGTAGCCGTGGGAATGGACAATAACTCCACATCATGACCCAGACTCCCCACTTCACCTAGAAATCCTGACCTCTGGACCATACCCACTGACCTGCAGGGCCTCCTCCGTCCTCCCCACCAGCCTCTCTTGGTTCTCTCCAAGGCCCTTAAGAATCACTGATCTCTTAATGAACACTTATCTGCTCTGTCCATGGGATCCTGCTCTGGCACCACCAAAGCTGTTACTAGTTTTGGTGTTGATCCCTTCCTCATATGCAGAGGAACAGGCCAGTTCCTTCTCTCCCACACAAGTCTGATTACATCTCCCCTAGCTTTAGGGAGGCGGTCTATCCCATTACAAATGGGATAATTGAGGCACATATCAATAACCTGGCAAAACCCATGGTCACCTTCACATTAACCACAGGTGCTGTCTCCTTAAGACAGACCCATTCTTTCATCCCAGACTCTGTTTCCCCCAAAACCCTTTCTGGATGTTGCCAAAGTCTTAAATGTTGTGGACAAAGACATGAAAGATAAGATAATGATATTTTAAAGCACGCGCGTGCACACACACACACACACACACACACACACACACACACACGGGAGCTTGCACCTCCATGATAGTGGGACCACTAAGATTTGCAAATAGTTCTGAAAAGAAAAAAATAAAGTGTATACAACTGACTCGAAGAACTTTTCTTCACTTAAAGGCACTATTAGAAAAGCTAGAGGCATAGATTGCAGCATTTGCCACACACACTTGCACATGCAAATACAAATGTCCACATGCACTCACATGGCGTGCACCCACAATAAAGCACACGTAGGCAGACCATAGCTCCATAAGGATCTTTCAAACCCATTTTATATAGACTCAGATTTGTATTCTGGCCTTGAACAAGAATCCGTGAGGTTCTGACTTCCCCAAACCAATTCTTACATTTCTAAATTGGGGAGAAAACCCAAGCCCTGTGTGCCTCACTGCGTGTTTCCTGTGAAAATCATTAAAAGTCATGTCACCAAAAAATGAGTTATGCATCAGGATGGGGATTTATGAGCACATTTATGTGTAAATGTTAACCACCCCTCCTTCATGCAGCTCTGAGAACGAGAACCACAGTGAACCACTTTGTGATCTAGACCCCATGACCCTTCTAAACTCTATCCTCAGGGCATACACTGACCATAGCTCCCTATACCCTTTCAAGGCTGCTCCTAGAGGACCTGGGTCTGGCCTTGACCCATCCCTGGGACCTGGCGTAAGCCTGGTTCAGGGCGCATGGCATGGAAGCATCAGGGAACAGCGTTCTCAGATGAGCGGACAGTATGAGCAAAGCATAAAGTGGGAACACTTGGAGGCGTGTGTGGCAGAGACGTAGTGGGCAAGTTGGGGAGAATGGATAGGGATGGATCTTAATACCAAGCTAGGGATTCTCTGGACGGCTGCAGACAGCCCCAGAAGTCTTAAGGACAAGAGATGGTGGAAGGAGAAGGGAGAGACACATAGTTTTGGATATTGGAAGTCGGGGTGGTGAAAGATTTCTCTCTTAAGTAGCCGCCACTTCAGGATTTCATCAAGGAATGAGAAAGATTTCAGAACAGAGGGTGGTTGTTGCAGGGTGGGGGTTGTCAGTAGGAAAATAAAGGAAATAGAATACAAGTGTCCAGCTTGGCCATCTCTCATCTTGTGGAAAGGAGCGAGCTCATGAAAGCAGAGCATAGCTTCTCAGACGTGGTCCTCAGACCAACAGCAGCAACATCGCCAGCACTGCACTTCCAGCCACCATCGCCTCACTTGCATCCCTTTCCCCACTACCAGGTGCCTTGTTAGAAATCCAGAGCCTCATGCCCTACCCTGATCCCTTAAGTCAAATTTCCAGAGGTGACTCTGGCACTCTGAACAAGCCCTCTGTAGGATTTTGATACATACTCAACTACAAGAGCCTCTGAACCAAACAGCCATAGAAGTGCAAGGTTGCCCTGGTTATTAATGTCTGGTAAGAACAGCACAGAGCCAGGTGTGTTTAGGCCAGAGCAGAAGGGAGCAGAGTGGCTCCTTCCTTCCCTTAAGCACCAGGATTGGCTTCTCCTCAGGACTTGCACTAGGAGGGAAGAGGATTCACCTGGAGGGGAGAATTTGCTTGCAGGTCCTCTTTGCTTAAATGCTGGCCTCTCGCCGAAACCCGGTCCTAAACCTTATCACTATGAAGTTTCTCACTCCATCTTGCCTCCTGCTGTGAACTTATTTGGGGGATACTCCAGACTTTTCCTCTTACCTAAAGACTCAAGTTAGAATGGAGATGTTGGCTCAGCTGGACCTCAACACAGGTGTGGCCACACTGGAGTGTTGACCAGCCATTCAGGGCCCGACCCAGGGCTTTGGGATCTATTAGGCCAGTATTTAAAAACAGCAGCCTGCAGGCTCCGGGCAAGCCTTGGACGTGGAAGGGTAGGTCCGGGATTGGAAGCGCTCCTCTTTCACCGGACTGTCTTCACTTCCCATATTCTACCTCTAAGGTTTCATCTGCTTTCCGAGGTGAGTTTCCTAGCACAAAGTATTTGTGAGTCTGGAATTCCCATTCCTGGGAGAGCAGGGAGAGGGGACTCTATGATGTTTTCTAGAAAATTTTGATTTATTTCTAGGGTGAAATTCTGACTGACTCAAAGTCAGAAGTCCTGGCTAAGTGGCTTCACTGCCCAAGCTTCCCTCTCTAAGGAAGACTGGACAGTGGGTCCCCCACTTGTTTGGGGGTCCTCATCACACTGGGTGTAGAGTGCTGTGGCCTACTGGTTTATCCTTATCAACCCCAGGGGGCCTTAGTTAAAGGAAACCTGCACAACCCAGGAAAAGTGAGTTAAGTGAATGAAAGGACTCATTAGAATCACCAGGCCCACCCTTCATTTGGTTGAGAAAGAGGCTCCAGGTTTAACAACTTAGGTTGAAATACAAATTCACAAGACTAGGGTCAGGTCTTGCATTGGTGAAGGTCTCCCTCCACCCCCCCCCCCAGTTCTTTCTTTTTGGTCCATTTCTATATCTGTTTTGTTTTTATTTTTGCATGCATGTGTTGTGTATGTATGTGAATGCGCATGTGTGAGTGCATGTATGTGTGTGTGTGTGCGTGTATTAGAAATACACGTGGAGGCCCAAGGATGACTCTGGAAATCATCCTGGATTGCTCTACTTCCTTTTTACTTTGCTGTGGGGTTTCCCAGGCTCCACCATCCAGGGCTGGAAGTGCAAGCCACTGCCATTTATGTGGAATCAGAGATCTGAACTCAGGTCCTTTGCTTTCAAGGTGGAGGTTTAACCCCTGAGTCATCTCTCCAGCCCCATTTCTATATCTGGAATGCAGCCACTCTTCTTAATTTCTTACATGCACAGAAACACATCAAGGTGAACCTTAATTTCCATCCCCTCTCACAGAAAGATTGCATATTTTGTACAGTATTTTGAACTTTGTGCCCTCTACCTATTACTTTTTGTAAGCCAGTAGCATGTTTATTCTTTTTAATGACGTATGTATGAATGAATGAGAGACAGACAGAGATACGGAGCATGCATACATGCCGTGGTGCATGCATACGTGCCGTGGTGCATGCATACGTGCCGTGGTGCATGCATACGTGCCGTGGTGCATGCATACGTGCCGTGGTGCATGCATACGTGCCGTGGTGCATGGATGGAAGGCAGAGGACAAGACTCTCCTGCCATGTGTGTTTCTGGAGATCAAACAGGTCATCGGGTTTGTGAGCAGGCGCCTTACTCACTGGGCTGTCTCACCGGCTCCTTACTTATTTTTCTTCTTATTAAATATTATATGTAATGCATATTTGTATGTTCTTTATTTTTATTCTTTGGCAGTTACATAAATGCATACAATGAATTTATATCTTTTCACCTCTTATTATCCAATCCCATCTCTCCTCCTTTGTCTCACTGCAACCCTCCTTCTTCCTCCCCAGTCATCCTACTTTCATGGTTTTTTTTTGTGGGGGGGACACTGAATTTCATCTGGGTCCCCTTTACTGGTGTGTGCTTGAGCACTCACTAGCGCATAGATGATATATCAGTGAATATACAGCTCCCCATCCCCTAGCATTGACTCTCAACAGTCGTTCAGGGAGGTGTGGTATTATATCATGAGACCTCTTCCCTTCCAATACTTGTTGCACTTTTGCTAGTTTAGAGGGCACTGTCTTAGTAAGATTGTTTGAGATGGCACAGTAATATAGTGGCAATTCTCAATATTTTTTTGTATGGAGTACTGGGGATCAAATCCAGAGTCTGATGTATGGCAGACAAATGTTCAGTCGCGAGGAAACACCCCAACCCTTTAATTCCAATAGGGCCCTGTGGTTTTCATTGTTTTAACTAGCAAGGTGAAAAGCTGAAGTGCTTTGTTTAAGAATATAGTAACATAGCAGTTACATGCTGTGATCCGAGCAAGGTTCTTACGAGTGTAGAGCATCTTTCACCTGGAAGAATAGTGATATTCTAACCAGATCATTGCAGGTCAACTCTTCCTGTCATGCCCTGGTCCCACCAAATAGAACAGCTTGTATTTGAGCTCATGGCCTTGAGCTGCTTCAACATTTCCCATTTTCTCCTCCCACAAGTAGGTGAGACAACCCATGGTTTCTGTGTGAGTTTCCTGCTGCCTTAGGGTTTGGGTACATGGGAAGTGAACCTGGATTTGAAGTATGCGTGTGTCCAGATTAAAGGATAAGTCTGATTGTGTCGGACCAGAAATACAGTCCACGTACGTGTCAAAGCTATTTGGAAACCAATCTTCTGAAGCCTAGGACCAGAGGAGGTGTGTCCCCACACCCCTCTGAACAAACCAGCTGCCCACCTGCATTTCTGCTTTTTTGTATATATATTCATATGTGTGTGATGTGTCCGTGGACCTAGAAGTCAATGTCAGATGTCTTCCTCAATGTCTCTTCACTGTAGTTTTTGAGATAGGTTGTTTCACTGAACTTGGACTTGGTCCCTACAAGCCCCAGGGATCCTCCCGTCTCTGTCTCCCCAGCATTAGGATTATAGTCACATGCCCAGCTTTTACATGGATGGATCTGGGGATCTGAACTTTGGTCCCTCATGCTTGGGCAGCAAGCGCTTTGTGAAACCACATCCCCAGCCTCCTCTGTTCTCTTTCATGCTGCAGGGCATCAGGATGAGCTGGGAGTCCAGGATCTGTTCAGTGGGTCCCTAGAGCCAGAAGGTTCAGGTACTTGATTGATCCAAGAACATGAGTACGGAGGATTCGTTCGGGATACTCAGGATTTATGATGAAACAGAGGAGCTAAAGAATATGCCAGGGAGTTCTGGTGTTTCTTCTCAGCATGAGCAACGAGAGCAGTGCCAACTGGACAGTCCATATGCAACGCCCCAGCTCCCCCTAAACCTCCCCACCCAGTACGACCCTGTCTATCGGGAGATGAGCCAGCAACAGTGGGACCTCCAAGCCCAGGGCACATCTGGGCTGCAGGCCATGTGGTTCTCAGAGGCAGAGACGGAAGGAGCAACCGGCTCAAGGTAAGACTGTCTACAATGAGACTGAGGGGGTCACTGACTGTCCTGGGGAGAGGGGACCCTGGCCTGCAGTTCTGCATCTCAGGCCTTCTCTTCCCCTCTCTTCTCTGTCATAGCTTCCTACCAGGAGCCATGACTGGTAAGTGTTGACTTGAGGGTGTGGGCAGGGAGGGGTGTGCTGGACTGAGCCCCAGAGTGGGAGGGTTCTGTGTCAAGAGAGCAGCTTTCTCTCTGATGCTTGGCGTGTCTGGGTGATCATGTGGCTGTTCCCTTGCAGGCCAGCTCTGTTCTTCATCCTTACCTAATAGGGAAGTCTTGTCATTCCTCAAAGCCATCGTAAGTATCTTCCTGTTTGTTTCCAACACTCAGATGCCACCCCCCTTCTGTGCTCCAGTGGAGAACAGTGCGTCTGCCCACGCCTGTGTTCCCTCTCCCTTAGATAGTTGTGCCTGAGGTACCGCCTTCTGAATGAGGCTGCCTTCCTTCCTTGCCCACTATTTGGATGTGGTCACAGGGTCATCTCTGTAAGAGCTGTGACCTGGGGACCCCCGAGGGCAAGCTGTACTGTGAGATGTTTAGGAATTCGGAGGTGGGGGGAGCAGGCTGCCCCATGGTGACAGCCCTGTCTTCCCCCAGCCTCCCGTTCCGGATGAGGCGGTGGTCAAGCGGAAGATGCCGCATGGTTCCTGGAAAGTCGGCTCGCTTCACCACGGGAAGCGAGTCCACGCCATCGCCATCAGCAGAGCACCGCATCGCGTGTACACGTGCGGCTCGGGCTACATCAGGGTGTGGGACGAGAGCAGTCTGCACGCTCAGGACAAGGCCCCTCAGGCCCAGCTGGACTTCCAGGTGAGGGGCTGTCATGTGGATCTGGGGAGCTCAGAGCATTTATCCTCAGCACCACAAGGTACAATGACTGGGGTCTCTCCCCAGGACCCTCGGAACCGTGTTCTTGCCTGCAAGCTGTTCCCAGATGAGCAGAGCCTGATTACAGGGGGCATGGCCCGGGCCCTGACTCTCTGGGATCTGGCGCCCACGCCCCAAATCAAGGCCCGGATGGCCTGCACAGGCCCCATTTGTTACTCCTTGGCTCTGTCCTCTGATGCCCACATCTGCTTGGCTTCCTTCAAAGGATTTGTGGAGATATGGGATGTGCAGAACCAAATCTTGATCAGGTAGGACCTCTCTCCACAGACACTTGGGAGGGCGTGAGCGTGAGCACCCACCTTCTCTTGGGACACGTCAGAAAGCGTGCAGGGGTGGGGACAGGGAGACCCAGGGGCTTCCCGACCCTGGGGCTTCTGGGAGTCCTAAACTTGTCTGAGGACCTCTGAGCTCTTCTACCATCAGGAAACATGAAGTCCCTCCCTATGGGTCCCGCTGCGTGGATATCACAGGCAATAAGTTCTGGACGGGTGGTGAAGATACCACCCTGTACTCCTGGGACCTGAGGAGCCTATCAGAAGCTGCAGCAACACAACTTACGAAACGAGGTACCTGCCTGGCTGCCTTCAGGACCGAGTGGGGGGGTAGGAGACGAGAAGTGGGCGGGGGTGGAGTGTGAGCGCGCATGTAGCATGAGTGGTGTCACTGGCAGCTTCTGAATGCTGACCCCAAACTTCCTTCCTGTAGATCCTCAGCATCACTCACGACCCCAGCGAGGAGTGGGTGTTGGCAGGCTTGAAAATGAGTGATATCGTGATCCTCCACACGCACCGTGAGGAGAAGTACAAGGCAGTTGTGCAGAGATACACACAGCATCACAACCTCAAGTTCGCCTCCTGTGGTGAGTGCGGCCAGGCCAGGCATGTGCTCTTGGTGTCTTCTCCCCCAACACTTCTCTTCCTTCTGGCTCCTCCTGTGGCGGGAGACACTGTGCGTAGAAGCGGGCAAGCCTGGCGTGACGCGCCTTCTCTTCAGGACTCACCGGGGTCTCGTGTATGGTAGGAAGGTGGCAGAAGATGAGAGGACAATTTGAGCATATGTCTGATTTTCACAGGTGGGGAAACTGAGGCAGAGAAGTGGCGTCTCTCTCTCTCCCTCATCCTCAGGCTCTGGCCTCTCTCTCCATTTTTCCTTTGACAGGGACCTATTTTGTGGCCACGCTGGATGAGTCGATCCATTGCTTAGCTGCGCCTTCTCTCCGAAGGTTGTTCCAGGTATGTAAACGGGTTCATGGACTGAGCTCTGGGAGGCTTTGGTCCTTTCTGGATCCCAGAGAGAGCCAGAAAGCACACCAGAAATGGCCTTTCCTCATAGCGGGGGCGGACGACTTACCCTGTGAACTTGTGGTCTTCACCGTCTGCAGGTCAAGCCCTGGATCTATGTTGGTCTCGACAGCTCTACACGGCATGCCGTGTCTGACTCAAGTCTCACCTGTGCATCTTGTCCCCCTTTCTTTCTAGGCAGAGGAGTGTTACGACATTCTGTGTTGTGATGTGTCTTCCGATAACCGATATCTGGTCACAGGCTCCAAGGAAAGTGCCTCAGTGTACCAGCTCTTAGAGTGAAGGTGCAGGCCTTGGGCCTACCAGTGAAGACTCAGAGAAAACCAGTGTGACCTCAGGGTGCCAGAGCACTTCAACACCTTCCCCGCCCCCTCCACCTCAGCCTTCACAGGCTGGTTGGCCACCCCTGCCCCCAACCTGTACCCCAAGCTTTGATTAATGCCTTCAGGACTTTTCCCTTTGTTTCCCTACCTCTTGATTTTTGTGTTTGGCATGTAACTTTATGAGATATGGCTTTGTACTTAATAAACTAGCAAAGCAAAACCCCAAGCTACCTGGCTGTATGTCTGTGTCTTTCAAGTAGCAAAGTCATTATAATGGATTGTTTATGTTCAGCAAATGGAGCCTTTTTCTAGTAACTCTCCCGTCGTTGATAGGAATACAGGACCAAACAGGACAACAAGAGGTTGATTCTTAGCTTTCAGTTTTTGGTTACAGTTCATTGGCATGGCAGGAGACTTCATACCAACATCAGGAACTCGGTACTGTCCACAAGAGGTCCAGAGTAACTTCTAACTTGCCAGCTCTCTCCATCTTACCCTGCCCGCCCAGGGAATGGTCCCACCCACTCTGGCTGGGTCTTCCCACTTCATCTAGATAATCTCCCGTAGGCTCGCTTGGGGCTTGACTAACTATTCAGAGTTGTTTAGGTTAGCAAGTGCCACAGCCAGTTATCAAGTTGGAGTCTAACTAACTGCCAAAGCATCCTAGTCTCCATTCTTTCAGGAGGGGAAAAGAATTTCAGATCAGATTTTTATTTGAAACTTTGGTACTTGCTGTGGGCCTGAAATAATTGAAATTGCAAACAAAAATAACATAAATGTTGGGAGAGTAAAAATCAGAAGTGCTAGAATAGATGAATTCTGAAGTTCTTTTTATGATGAAGCAAAAAGTCCCAGTTAATAGTGGTATTGCTACAGGACAGCATTATAGTCTCTAGGTTAATAAACAAATATACAGCTTCCAAGCTAAATGAGATAAAATATTACCAGTGTAATGTAATAAAGCAATGTTTAAAAAAAGAGAGAAAAGGAAAGAGAACCAAGGAACCAAGCCAGAATAAAAAGGAAAAATTGTTTATTACAATGAAGGATTGTTCCAAATGGATCATCCATCACATTAAATGAAAATGAACTAAATATTAACCCACAGAGACCATTCCTGGTATTTTGGATTAAACATGAGTGCAGGAAGTATGCTGGCAAAGGACAGAAAGATACTTTATAAACACACTAAAGAAAACTGATGTTTTATTTTGGCAATATATATCATGGAAAAAATATTTAAGATAAAAGCAAACATTTTGTAAATTCAAGTTCAATTCACCAGGAAGATATAAGAATTGTTCCTTAGAGTTGGAGGTGTAGCTCAGTGGCAGAGTGCTTGCTCGACATGACGAGGGTCCTGCTCCCCTGCAGCATGTGTGATAGGTTGAACTGCTCTAGGCCCATGAGCGACTAGGAGCCACTTGAAGACCATAGCAGGACTGGTGGCAGACTGGACAGAGACAGCTGGGGAGGAGCGGCAGGGGAAAAGGCTCCTTGGTGTCCGTGAATGTGAGAACTGCTCAGGGGAACCCAGCATGCAGGAGGAGGTGAAAGCTCTGGGGGTCTTCAGTTTTGACCACCTCATTCACTTGATCTCAGAGGTCTGTAGAGTGACATCGAATGGATCCTGATGAAGAAGGCTGGAGAGGCAACTTGGTAGGGGTGAGTGGCCGGGGACGCCCCTGAATCACCCTTGAGCTTCCCACAGATATATTTTTGGAGCTTATTGACCAGCCAGCCTAGCCAATTGATGAACTTTGTTTCAAAGAAAAACTCTGTCTCAGAGAAGAAGACACTTGCAGCCAACTTCCACATGCATGCACACCTGCGTGTACACACACACACACACACACACACACACACAGGCCTCTTTGGTGTTCAATAATGTATGGCGAAACTTAATTGCAACTGAGTACTCAGTTATCAGGGACTGCACCCAAGCACCTTATACCTTCTCCATTCCAGAGTCCATTGCTGGACATTTCTTCCTGTAGAGGCTATGTATGTTTTGAAGAAAAAAAAAAAGGTTGTATTCAAAGTGCACTGAATCCATGGTTTATTGATGGTGCAACTTTGGGTACTTAATTCTTTTGTGCTTCTATTTCCTCATCCATGGTATGGCATAGTAATTGCACTGACTTTACAAGATTTCATGGGCTGGTATATTTATGTATGTAAAGGGTTAAAATAAGACCTGGGTTATCATAGAAGATCAGGAACTAACAGGCACATCAGTAGCTAAGCAAAGCAGGGACCTTCAAAGGCAGACTCGTGCTAAAACACCTTCAAAGCATCTTTTCCTTGCTTTTCTTTCCCTTTTAAGCAAGAAAGGGTTTATTTGACTCACAAAAGTTCCAGATTCCAGTTTATAATCTATCACAGCAGAGAAGTCACAGCACCATTCTGGATTGTTCTCTACTTCCTTTTTTGCCTTGCTCTGTCATTTCATAGGCTCCACCCTCCAGTGTTGGAAGTCCAGGCTACTGCCATTTCCACCTGGTGTTTTTACATTGGGTCTGGGGATTGGAACCCAGATCCTTCTGCTTGTGGGCAGAGGCTTAACCTCTGAGCCATCTCTTCAGTCCCTTTTTATCTCAAACTTTGTGGTAGAAGCTGAGCATGCTCAGAAGCATTTCTGTCCATCACTTTACCCTTAACATTTGTGCTTCATGATTTTGAGTTAAGAATAAGCCAAGATGTGTCTATTATCTCTACTTTTTAAAATATGGCATTACACTGAACATGCTCAGGAATTTACTCCTTAACTGGGCGTGCTTAAGAATGGGGCATCCCCTATGTGATTACGCACAGCCCCCTCCATCCTAATAGAATCCCCATGCTTTCTTTGGGGAAGACATTGCTTTCTAAGGACTTCCTTGCTCTCCTTGCCTCTGCAGATAATAAACCTTCCTCTCCATTTTCAAGTCCTGACTGTGCTTATTTTCATTTTTCACCCATCAAGTTGTGAAACCATTGAATTCGGTTAAAGGAAGACATTCTTATGACTTCCAATAAATAAATCTCCCAGGAATAACTTCCAAGCATATCAAAACTTAATACTAGCCAAGTAAGGAATGGGAATTAGGCTTCTTTTAGCATGTTAGCAGTGATGGTTAATTTTTTTGCATGTGTGTGTATGTCTGTGTCTGTGTCTGTGTCCAAGAGGGCACTCAAGTATGCGTGCCTGTAGAGGTCCAAGGGTGACATTGGAAATCATCTTGGATTGCTCTGGCTCCTTATTGCTTTGCTCTGAGGTTTCCCAGGCTCCGCCTTTCAGGGCTGGAATTACAGACTGCTGCCATTTCTGCCTGACATTTTTACATGGGATTTAGAGATCTGTACTCAGGTCCTTTTACTTGGGAAGCAAAGGCTCTCACTCTTGAGCCATCTCCTCACAGCTCGTAATGGTTAATAGTGATTGTCAAGGTGACAGGATCTGGAATCCCTCAGAAGACAAACCTTAGGTATGTCTGTGAGAGAGTTTCTCGATTAAGTTAAGTGAGGTGAGAAAACCTACTCTAAACATGGGCAGCACTGCTCCAGAGCCGAGGGGCTTGGACTGACTGATCTGCTTCCTGATCACAGATACAAGTGAACAAGTTGCATCATGGTCCTGCTACCATTCCTTCCCCACCATCATGGATTGTACCCTCACACTGTTGAGTCAAAATACTTTCTTAAGTTGCTTTGGTCAGGTGTTCTGTCATAGCAATGAAAAAAGTAACTATTATGATACATGGGAAGAATGAATCTTGAATAAAGTTGGTTAGAGGCAACAGGGACTGACTGTATTTGCCCTTGCAGGGATGTAGTTTCTTTGTCAGGTACTTGAGCACAGAAACTATGCATGAAGACCAGGAGTCAATATGCAGCAATGCCAATTGTGGGCAATAAGGTCAGCCACAAAGCTCCGTGTCACTTTAACCGAGGCATTTTTCTTTCTCATCAATTCATAGTACATGTGAATTCTTCCTAATGTTCTCCTTTATTAAAAAATGTGTCACGTTGAGAAATAGTTCATATATCTGATTCATCCATTATCACAGACCATTCAGTGGTTTTTAGTGTTTGAGAAATGTTTGAGAAAAACAACTTAAAGGAGGAATTGTCTATTTTGGCTTCCAGTTTTGGAGGTCTCATGAAATTCATGGTTGGCTGGCTTGATGGCTTTGGGCCTGAGGTGGAGAGGATGTGATGAGTGGTGGCATTCTCTCCGTGACCGTCTTGCTCCTGCTAGGCCCCACGTCCTTGTTCCTGCCATCTCCCAATAATGCCATCAATCATGACTCCCATCACGGATGGTTAGTGACCCATGTGATCCAACCACCCCCTCACTGGCACTGCCACAGGAGACCAAACCTTTCACACATAAACCTTTTGGGGAGACGCTTACTGTAACATTCACAACTGTAAGATTCACAAAAAATTTTAGAACTTTTTCATCTTTCCCCATAGATGAAAGTGGGAAATCAATCACTCCTTATTGCCCCTCCCTCTGTCCCTCAGCAACTGCAAACTGAGTTCTTGTCTTTCTATAGATTTACCTCTGTGGACATTTGCTATAAATTAATCCATACAAAGTAAGTATTTTGGAACTGTTTTCTCTCACTCAGTATAATGCTTTCAAGGTCCAGTCATGCTGTAATATGTTGCTGCTATTTCATTATGTTGATTGATAAATAATATTCTGTTGTCTCATTATAGAAGTGTGAAGCCATCTAAAACAATCAGCAAGAGTAAAGGATGAGGAAGTATAACAATTCTGGTAATTATTAGAGCTGAATGCTAGGTAGTGAAGTCTCATTTTCCTAACCCTCCTTTGGTATAAAGTTTGGAATGCTTTATAATAAAAAATAAAATTATTTTAAAAGTAAAGCACCAAGACTAGGCACGTTCATAGGGAATTTTTTTTGTAATCTCAGGACAGTTTATTATTATTATTATTGTTATTATTTATTTCCACTCATACAAACTTAACAGGTACACCGGTCCCTTCCCTCCCTCTACCTCCCTACCCTCTGTGCACCTTCCCTCCTCCCTCCCTCCCCATCCCCCAGTGCCTCCCCCTCCCATCCCCGGAGCATCCTTTAATGTGCATGCCAAACTCTCCTCTGGGTCCTCCTCTCCGATGAGGTACAAGGACCCAGTGGCATTTCCCAGAACCCTTTCCTGTGTCCCCCTTAAGCATAGGAACACTACTGTGGCTGTCAATCCCTTGCCTCCAAGGATCCATAGGAAAATTCTTATAAACTTTCTTGGGCCAGATATTTCCAGTGATCTACTAACTGTTTCAGACAGTTAAAAGCAATGGGGGAAAAAATTTCCTTTAGTGGTTGTTAAGAGCTGATCTGATGCCATTGATATAGTAAGAAAACTGAAAATCACTATCATTTATATTTATGCACACTGACGCAAAATACCAATGAAATATTGGTATATGTTTTATTAATAATAAACAGACTCTAATACCACATTTAGAAAATAATACACAATCACTAAATGGAATATTTGAGAGAGGTAATGTTGGGTTAACATTAGGACAACTGTTAAGAAATTCCATATTGATACACACACACACACACACACACACACACACACACACGTAAAACTTAGATCTCTGTATTATCTGTCCTATCTAGTCTTAGATCTGTTGTTTTAGTAGAGAAGCACTATATAGACATAAGACATTTCCAGTAAGATCAAAACAAGTATACCTATTAATACTCATCATCAAACTAGACATGTACTCTCGATGCGATTAGAGAGGAAAAGTCAGAACTTAAGAGCTGATAGAGAGGTGAAATCCTTTCACTTGGCAGATACTATAGAGGGCCATCTAAGACTTGAGATATTCAAAAGCACTGATGTTGTAGCAGGATATAAAATTCACACACACAAACCAATAGCTTTAATGTAATACAAATAGTACACAGAGGCAGAGGGAAAAGTCTGTGCGCTCTTCATTATTTTTGCCATTGTTTTGTAAGTCATAAGCACATAAATTTTCACATGTATATCCCTCAGAACAGAAGCGAGGAAGGTTAAAAATAATAAGGAATGAATTTAAGAAATGTGCAAAATCCCAGCTACTCTGGGGGCTAAAGTGGGAGGACCTCAAATCCAAAACCTGCCAGTCTATATAGAGCGAGCTCAAGGCCAGATCAGGACACTTAGAATATAGAAAGGGAAAAACAATAAAAACAGAAAACAAATCCACAAATCGGAAAATTTACAGCACTTTTTTGGGAGACAGAAGCATACAAAGTTGAGATCACCATTGTGTTTGGGTATTGTAGTTTGGCATCACTGAGAACCAGTTTTCTTCAAGCAAATGTATGGATGCACTATAAAAGTCCCCATAAGCTTTGTTTCATGGAGTCACTAAATTGATATGGGAAAAGAGCAAGTGAGGATAGTTGGGGAAAAACTGAGAAACAGAAACAGATAGAGATAGAGAGAGAGAGAGAGAGAGAGAGAGAGAGAGAGAGACTCCATGGCGAAGCATGGTTCTCTTTTCTGTACTGCAGACTGCTGTCCAGCAGGATAGAGACAATGCTGATTCTCAGCCCTCTATGCAACAAGATGCAGTTCAGAGCAAAGATGGAAACAGCAAGCGGCTCAATTTCAGAGCGTGAGAAACAATCTGAATCAAATCTAAATCAAATGTACTGTCATAATTAGGTACAGGTGTTAACTTGATGGTTGAAGGTTTGAGCTCTGGGCACATTCGTAGAGAATTGGTAGTTGAGTTAAGCCCAGAGCAAACCTGCAGGAGATTGTCTAGCTGATAGGAAGGCCCAGCCATGGCGGGTGGAGCTGGTCCCTGGGCAGGTGAGTAAAATACAGAGTTCTGGTTGAGGAATTTGGCATCCTTGTGTCTACTTGGCCAGACATGCTGGTCTTGGCAAGTAAGGATCATTTCTTTCTCAGTCATTACATGGAAATGGTGCGGCCAGTTCTCTCAGCCTGATGTTTTTATGATCTCTCCTGCCAAGCTGGCCTGCAAACTGTAATTGGACTATGGTAAGAAAATAAACCTTGTTCCCTTAATCTGTTTGGTGGTAATTCATCACCTGCAGCCATGCAGGTGAGCTGTAACACATACAGAAAGAAAACCAGGACCCAGAGAAGTCCTTTTCTTCTCTCTGTGACGGTGGGGCCAACCTGCAACCTGCCATACAACTTCTCCCTCCATTCTTCCAGCCATGTCTTATGCATTCCCTGCCTTCCGAGTATCAGCTCCTGGATGGAGGCATCCCCATTCTCTTTGGGGATCTGCAGTGGGGCGCATGTGTGATCATGGTGGAGCATTCTCTCAAGAGTTCTCCATGGGCAGTTGCACAGCTGCATTCTGACCTGCTCCCAGGAGACCCCCATCCTCCCAAACCCTGGTCAGCCTCTTAGGACCATCCAGACCAGTAACTCCATTATTTCCTCTTTTCAGAAGGGCAGAATCATGTTATTTTGTTACTTGTGGCTTGGTCCTTCATTTAATTAAAAACAAAATTTGAAATTAACTGATATTAAAAAAAAAAGAGGGCTCAGGGGTTAAAGCCTTTGCCTCATAAACACAAGGACCTGAGTTCAGATTCCCAGATCCCGTGTAAAAATGCTGGCCAGAAATGACCCAGCCTACAGTTCCAGCCCTGGAAGGCAAAGGACTGGGGAAACCCCAGGGCAAGCCAATAAGGAAGTAGAACAATCCAAGATGATTCCTTCACATGCATGCAAAATAAGAGAAAAAAGAAAAACACACAAAAGAAGTGAAGCTAATGCTACCAGATGCCTAAGAAAACTGTGAAACTGTTGAAGGAGTGGGGCTAGAAGATGAAAAGACATTGACAGATAAACCTGGATAGTTTAGAGTTGGTTAGTGGAACTCTCCGTTACTCTTAGGTTTTGATGCTGAATTGTGATTGTTTGCTATGGGGAAGCTGGACGAAGTCATTATTTTCACCATTGTTTTCTAGGCCTGAAAATCAAAAGAAAAATGTAAAACTGGACGAACATGGGGATGCCATCAGATCTGACGCCAAAGTTTTCAATTCTCTGAATCTTGGAAACCAGAGATGGCCCTTTCAACACACTTCCTAGCCATTCCCAGCATCTGGGTTTTGATGGCTGGTCTTCATTGTCAGCTCGACTGGATGGAGCGCTCCCTAGGTTGGTGAAACATGTGTCTGCCAGGGTGTTTCTTCCAGAGAAGACTATAGCAGCCTGGCCTGGGAGACTCACTCCCAGTGTGGGCAGCCCACAGCGACAGGTGAGCTGCCTACCTGTGTCACAGGGCAAACCTGTCTTCCCTCCTTTCTGAGCCAATGCTGTCACTGCCAATGACCTCTTTGGCCTTTCAACATGGACTCAACACCAGCAACTCTCCAGGAACCTTCTAGGCTTTCAGGGTCCTGACGGGGACTGCTGAGGTGTCTAGCTTCTTGGCCTGAACAGCTACTGTTTTTGTTGTTGTCGTTGTTTTGCCTCTGTGGCATGCAGAGAGATGCTGTTGAGCGACATAGAATAAATGACAGTGTGTATGCTTGGCAAGGGGCTGGATTATGGGTATGATTTTATATGTCTCTGTCAAGAAACGTAGCCAGTTTTTTTTTCTTTTCTAACTCAAATGGTCCTTACAAATCATATACCCTTTAGCTTTAACTCAATCTCCAATTCATTTACTTGAAATATGTGTGGCAATTTTTTGAGCTATTCACTGTGATCATGGTTGTGGGTATAGAAAGTAAGAAGACATAGTTGCTGCCTCCCCCCAAAGAGTTTAGGGTTCTTCAGAAAAGATATGCTGGGAGCCAACTCAAGGGGACAGAGAATGAGTGTGTCTCAGAGGGAGGGACTTGGCACTGGAGGGCGGGATGAGCGGTTAGTCTGTTAGAATGTGCAGGAAGTGAACAATCTGAGAGGCGGTTGGGAAGTGGCTATAAGAAGGGACCGTTGGGGACTGGGAGACAGTTGGTGAGGGTTGGCTCAAGGGATGGGCAGGAGGGGAACTGGCCAGGGGCTGCTGGTTAAGAAAGAGGTAAGTCCTCTCATCTATTAGACTTGGGTCTGAGAGGCACTTAAGAATATTTCTGCCTCACTTGTCCCCAGGATCCTGTCATAGTCCAGGGCAAGGAGATCAGAGCCACTAATAAACTAGACCAGTCCAGTCATGGTGAACTTGAACTTCTGGATGAAACCAATTTAGCACCCTAATGGAATGATCAAGGGACGGTCTCCTGAGATTCAATAGTGTCCATTAGGAACTGGGAGTTGGAGTTGATTTTCAGGGGAAGAGAGACATTCATGTAGAAGTAGCCACTGACTTTTGAGCATGTAGGTCTCTTGATCAAAGGAAAATATTGGGAACACACAATTGAGTTTGGTCCTACAAATGCTTGAGGGTGAAATATGGAAGGAGACAAGGTACCCTGAGGGTGATGGGATGGGAGGGTCAAGGCAGAGTCCTGGGTAGTCTCACATTGGAGATCGTAGAAGAGAAGCAGTCTGTCATCTATCTGATTCAAATTCTTTTGGATGAGAGCTCTCTGTTTGGAACATTTTTTTTTAAAGACAAGGTCTCCTGTAGCCCAAACTGTCCTCACCACGTAGCCAGGGATGACCTTGAATTTCTGCTTCTCCTGCTTCCACCTTGTGTGTGCTGGAATTAGAAGCATGTGTCCACCACACTTGATTTGTCTTTGTGTTTTCTCAAAGCATTACCACAAGATTCCGTGAACTTCTGCAAGTGAGGTCCTGTGATAGGTAAAATTGACTCAATTGATGTCATTGTTAATTAGGACAAGAAGAAACTGTACAGCAACTCAGGGGACCACAGGAAGTACCAAGTCACAGAAAGTCTGCCTGACATGGGCAGAAGTTGTCACGGTTTTGAATGAGGTATGTATGTGACTTGCATAATCACAGACCACTCTCATCCTCCCCGCTCTACCATGAGGCAGGCTTGGGGTCAGAAGAGGACGGATGGATTTTCCTTTTCTGATCTAGACTGTGGCTACAAAAGACCTTTTGGTTAACAGCTGACTTAGATGGTCACCTGCGAGGGACTTTCCAAAGGCCAAAGCTGGTGATCTTGAGATGAACAAGCCCTAAGGTGTGTTCTCAGTGAAAGTCCAGGCCGGGGCGTCTGAATCCTTTTCCTCCATTGAGACATGTAGTCAAGGACAGGATCAACCCCAGCAGGTCTTTCTAAATCCCAGATTCTTCTCCCTCCTCAAATCAAACATCTTTCTTGGGCCCCTGTGGCCTCCAGCCTGGGATATGAATCAGTGGTCTGTGTTTAATCTCAGAACCTTGTGTTCTGAGCCTCCTCCACACCTTAGCTTTAGCTTCCACTGCTTCCCAATCCTTACTTGGCACCCCAGTTATACTGATCTTTCCTGCCTTTAGTTCTGATACCATTCATGTGCCTCGTTCTTTAGGCCTTCTTCATTGAAATTTGTCCCACAAGTGTAGTCTACAGGAGCCTTCTGAGCTCCCTGACCATGCTGACGTTTTCTCTCTCTCTCATTCTCTAGGTTTGGAAGAGGCTCCATGACATGACCCCAGGTGAGAGGATGTATTTAGTTGACACCAGGTAGATCTGCCCTGAGTTCTATGTAGCATGGAAGCTTCCTGGGTCAAGACAACATCTTAACCTTCCTTGGACCTCAGTTCTGGGGAATTCCCAAGACCCCACCAAGTGCTCCTGACACTATTTAGTGACATCCTATGCACAGACCTGGCTCTGGAGATACTCAGGAGAAACAGGCATAGGGCAGGGAGCCTGGGTCTTGAGGTGTGATCTATCCTTTTCAATCCCTATCCAAAGGCCTTGAGCAAGTAGACTCTTCCCCCTGAGCTTCAACCTCTATATCTGTTAATTGTTGTTATCCCATAGGGATAGACTCTCCTAAGTCCTTTTGGTAGCTAAGAAGTTTCATAGATTTTGATGAACATATGCATTCCTTGGAGAATCTGTTAAAAATGCAGAGTTTTTAAAGTTTGGAAATCCTGAGAATTTGTGTGTGTATGTGTGATCAGTCTTCAATTGCTTCTCCACATTATTCTTTGTGACAGGGTCTCCACACTGAATCTAGGGCTCACTGGTTTAGCTAGACTGGCTGGTCCATTAGCTCCAGGGATCCTCCTATGTTTCCCCAGAACTAGGATTATAGGTTTTTTTTTTCCATATGTATGTGGGGGTTCGCACCTTGAGTATGCATGATCACATGTGTTTAGGTATATGTATGTGTGCGTGTGCAGCTGCATAAGCACTTATGTACACATGCATGTATAGGTCCAAAGCAACACCAAGAATCTTCTTTGATCACTCATTTTTTTACTACGGTTGGGTCTCTCATTTGAACCTAGAGATCAACCATCATCTAGGGTCACTTGCCAGCTTGCCCTGGGGATTTCCTGTCTTTGCTTCTCGACTGCTGGGATTACAGGTGTCTGCCATACCTGTCCAGCTTTTACCTGAATTTTAGGGGTGTGAAGTCTGGTTCTTAGACTTGTGGGGCAAGCACCTTATCCATTGAGCCATCTCTACAGGCCCTACGCCCAGCTTTTTTTTTTTTTTTTTTTTTAAATAACTGTCCCTTTATTAATCTTTTGTCATCATTTAGATACCTCTTCTTTAAAAATGTTTTATTTGTTTATCTCATGAGAGTGTAAGAGAGAGCGATTCATATGTTATGCATACATGCCCTGTTGGGCTTTTGGGGGATTGAACTGATCTCCGAAGACTTACCTTTTCCACATGGGTTTTGGGAATCCAAACACGGGTCCTCATGCTTTTACAGCAGTCACCTTACCAAGTCATTTCTTCAGCCCAGAAGTTTGCATCTCTACCAGCCCCGGGTGACCTTGCTGCTGGTTGCGGGTGAACTAGATTTGAAGTTACAAAGGTCCAGCTCAGTGGTTCCCAGCCCTAAATGAATATTGGAATGGTCTGGCAAGTAGCTTCCCCTGCAACCCATGTGCCACCTCCTCTTCCATTATTAGTTTTTAAACATTTTAAAATCATGGTGTCAGGATTATTTCCAAGTTCAGCAAATTGGAATTTGTGGATAAGAGAATTTCTGCCGCCCCCTGTGGTCATCTTTGCACATTCACAGATTCTGCGCAGAGGACAATTTCACACTGGAAATGGGAAGATCATCAGAACATAAAACATTTTACTGTCCATGGTGATCAGACTTCCCTGTGACCTAGGAACTGCCTTGCCATGGATGAGACCCTTGTCCACGCCACTGTGGAGGACATTCCTTCAAGAATTCCCCTGTGTCCTGGGGAACAAGTCTAAATGAGTGGGGAAAGCAGAAATTTGACTAGGTTCAGGAATGTTCCAAAGGATGGGGTGCTGAAGTGGCCAAGTTAGGGCCTGGACCCTGAACTCCCAACATCCCCAGTGGCTGGAACTGGCTGGACACTCAAAGGGGCAACCGTTTGGGGTTGGACCTGTCTGTGATTGTCTTGAATAATCTCATACCAATGGCTGTAGAGTTATCCAACAGAGAGGAGTTAGGGTGGCTGAGTTGGCATGACTCTCAGAAGCCTTAAGGCTTAAGTAAAAGGGCTGTCTTTAAAAGGTGTGTTGGCTGTGTCTCTTCTGTCCCCCCAAAATATATTTCCTTCTGCTGCTCTCTCTGCCTCTATTTCCTTTTCAAAATGGACTCGTACACATTCCTTTCACCATTAGTATCCCTCTGATATGTTTTCCCCATTCTACTTAGCCCAGACCACTGTGTTCCAAAGCTTTCCTCAGCAGTTGTTTAAGTCAATTGTCCCACTCAAAAAACTCCATTGAGGGGGTTGAGGTGGCTGAGGAGATGATTCAATAGTTATAAAGCCTCTGCCTTGTAAGCAGAAGGATCTTAAGTTTGGATCCCCAGATGCCATGTAAAATGTCAGGTGGATATGGTGGTGATCTGCCCTTCTGGCCATGAAGGTGGAGCCTGGGAAACCACAGAACAAAGCAATAAGGAGGGTAGAGTAATATAGAATGAGTCCCAACATCACCTTTGGATTTCCACAGGTGTGCGCGCACGCACGTGTGCGTGCACACATACACACGTATACACACACACACACACACACACACACACACACACACACACGCAATTTATGGAATCCTTGGGAACTCTCGGTGACCTTTGGTGATTATTGGTTACCAAAGTGCCATTTCCAGAGGTTGGCATATGGAAAACCAAGGATACTGCATAGGTATCAGATGGTGTAAGAGGAAAACAGGACCTTGTATGTGGTAGGTATGATTTTTCCATCTATAGGGCTGCTAGGGACTTGAAAGGGGCTGGCACAGAGTGGAAGCTTGAGGTCTCTAGGGTAGGTACACATTGAATCCACACTGCAGCTTTCCTGGAAGAGCCATAGACATCTTAAATACTTTAAATCCAAGGTTTGTGTTGCTCAGCAACTAGTCACCAGGGGCACCCTGGACCCAGTTGGCATTCCTCTGTCTGGGTTCTAGTCCTCTTCCTCTTGAGGAGGAACTGCTGCCCTGATAGCAGGATCCTCATTCACATCCCTCATAAAACTGCAGCACTCACTGATCTTTTGAGCAGGGTGCAAGGAGGGCAAGACCTCCTTTGTAGTGTGTGCATCCGAACATGAATATCTGCAAACTTTAAGGAAAACATGCTTCTGAACACAATGTGGATGAATGTCATTTTTGAATTGTCACAGGCTTCCTGCGCATATGAAGGTGACATGCTGGGTGTTTTTTAGCAGCAATGAGACCATCCAAATGCAAGGACAGATGACAGAGTCTAGGACCGGGATTCCAAGCCCAGGGCCTATTGTTGGCCACAGGAAGGTAGATTCTTGCATGCCTTCTGGCTCACAGGTAGCCTTTGCTCTGAAAGGATCTATTTTTACCCTTCCATTGCTTCACTAAAGCCCAAACCAGGTGAGAGAGGGCTTATTTGAGCTTACAGTCCAGAGGCATAGAATTCATCATGGTGAAGAAGGCATGGCTGCAGGGGTAGGAGCCTGGCTTACGTTGCGCCCCACCCTTAGGGAGCAGGGAGAGAACAGGAAGTGGGACTGAGCTGTAAACCTCAATGCCTGTTCCCAGCAACATAATACCTGGAGCAAGGCTCCTAGAGGTTCCCCAATTTCTTCAAACACCACCACCAGCTGAGAACCAAGTGTTCAAATGCATGTGATGGTGACATTTCACACTGAAACCCCAACAGAACCCAAGTAGAAATTTGACCAAAACAAAATGAAGAAACCTCCAGAATTCACCAGGACTTTCTTTTTATTCATTTCCAGATAACGACAGATTGCTTGTTGGCCTGTTGAGGGCACAGAAGCAGGCCTGGGGGGGGCCCTGAGCAGGAAGACTGGCGATGGTTTGCTGGGCTCACCAATCAGCTCCTGGTGTGTTGGTCGCACATGCTGGCAAGCAAGGCTGGAGATGAGATGGGAAGATGGAGACTGGGAGGTCTCCTGCCAGGATCGGGGAGCTGGCCAGAGCTGTACTCCGGGACACCTTGCATCTCCGGGCAATCTAGACGCAATAGCTTCTGGCTAGCGCCGGAGCACATCTGCCTCCGAGTATCCACGTTGCTTCTCGGCATGTCTGCGTGGAAGAACACCGTCATGACTTCTCTACTCTCAGCCTTTGCACTTCCTCTGCATGAGCCAGGTGGAGAGTTTGGGGTGCTTGGGGGTGCCTGAGTTCTTCAATGCAGCTTCCACGAATGGTCTCCAAACTTGGGAGCTGCCTGAGGCCATTTCTGTGGCCTTGTGACTTGATGGCTGTGTCTCTTTGGAAAAGTTGTCTAAATCTCTTTGGACCCCAGCCCTCTTTTCTGTCATATGGTGATAATGGTCCCACTTTGGATGCCTACAAGTTTAAATTAGGTCACATGTGCAAACAGTTCATTTGAACAGGGTCCCTTTTATTTATAAAGATAAAAGGTGGGACTACTTCTGTGATAGAGCCCCTTGACCTTGATATTGACAGGGGCTCATGAGTGGGGGGAGGGGTTGGAGAGCCATACCTCCCCCAACCAGCCCTTAAAAGCTCTGTGTCTGGGTATGCGTGCATAGAACTCGCATTGTTTCTTCTACAGCTTGACTAAGATGCTCTGAGGGATCGTGTGGATGTTGGTGCCTGGGGGGCACAGGGTCTCAACCTCAGCACCACTGACACTAGACACTGGGCCCCAAATCATTCTCTGCTGTAGTGGAGGGCGAGGGAGAAGGGGCTGTCCTGTGCATTGTAGGATGATTGGCAGTATCCAAAGCTCCACCCTCTAGATGCCAGTAGCACCTTCCACCCCATCCTGCTCCAGCTTTGACAATGGAAATCATCTTCAAATCTTGGTTGATGTTTCCATAACCGGGTGGAGAACTTCCGCTTTTTTCTATGTTTCCTTTGGGAATGAACTCCTGTTAAGCGTCTATGGCCTGTTGCATTAGATTTCGGAACCTTGCTGACCTCTGCCAACCTCTGTGTACCCACCGGAGGAGTCAGTGTCACCCGTGAATGGGAAGGGCTGCAAACGCCAAGGACCTTCCAGTTCCCAGCCCTCTCCCAAACCCATTACCGGGCCCTAGAACAGGCTAGGCAGCCGGATGAACTGTAGCTCTTTCTTGTTGTATTTCCTGTTACTCAGACCTAAAGACTTTGGAGAGGACTAAACGCAACATGGCGTTTTCAGTCCTCTACCGATGGGTCAAATGTGACCCTCGGTGAAGCGGTGAGTGCTGTGTGGGGGAACAAGATCTTTAATCTTCTTTGGTAGTTAATGCATTTTTGTTTAACCACAAACCCGCAGCCCAGCGACTCCTCATTCAGGCAGGCACCAGAGAGGGGTGTCAAGAAGAATGCTTTATGGGCACCCTAGACGGAAGATGTCGTGGAAGCGATTTGACATCTCTACTGTTTAGGAGGTGGTCTGAGCAAGCTCTGGGGCCTTCATCCTGAAGTCTCCCCAGTGTGATGAGGGGCTTCGATACTTTTAGACGGTTGTTCTTTCGTTTATCCTTCGTAGCCAAAGTTGGTTTGGTTCCTCGGTTCTCTGAACTTCTTAAGCCGCCTCTACCCTAGGAGTCGGAGAGATGCTGTAGAGCCCAAGGGAGCTGAGGTGGGCTGGACCCGGCCTCGCCATCACCCCAGGAACCGGATTGGTTCCTCTTTTTGACACAGTGGTTCTTCTGCACTTATGGGAAGGAAAGCGGGTTCTCAGCACAGCACAGCTACGAGGTCAGGAAAGACTTCAGAGGGGACAAGTGGTGAGTCCTCAGCCTGCACAGTCTTCATTCAAGGCTGGGTAAGGGGCACAGGGTTGCTTGGCTTGAAGTTGGCAGGTGGAGGAGACTGTCTTCTGGCAGGGTCTCAAGGCAAGTCAACATAGTTTTTGAAAGTCAGACTGTGGCATTCCCGTACCCTCTTTTGGGCAAATTGAAGTTTTTATTTAGGGAAGTGTGGATTATGTTTTCTCAAGGACCACTAAAGGGGGATAATGGGTGGAGGAAGGGGGAGACCCAGGAAGTTCTCCCAGCTGAGGCAGCAGACTTCTGGGTGGAGTAGGTGTCTTGAACCAGAAGTCACCATTTAATGGCATCATGAAGCTCTTGGGAAGAGAAAGGTTTTCGCACTTGTCCGTGAACTTGGTGCGGGTGTGAGTTCTGTAGACCGGGTGTGAATTGTGTGCCTTGCTGGAGGCCTCAGGAGACCATAGGGCGTGATGTAGGGGGGCTTTTGACCTAGGCGTGGTTCCTCCAAGAGAGAAAGCCCTGCAGATCTGTTGGTTGGGGTAGCGATGGGGTGTCACCCTGCCCTGGGGGGGTCAGGGTGGGTGGCATCTTCAAGGACGTCTCTGGTGACTGCTTGGAGACATCTGTTGGTTGTAGTCTCTCTCTCACTCTCTCTCTCTCTCTCTCTCTCTCTCTCTCTCTCTCTCTTTGCTCTCTCTTTCTCCCTTCTCCTATGTGTTTGTCAGGAAATTGCTTCATGTTAGCAGCACCCCATCTATGGTATAGGAAGAACTTTTATTCTTTCATTTTTAATCTCTGGTCCCATGAAGGAGAGCTCTTGTGTAGAATGGAATGAAATTCTGCAAGACCTTTCTGTTTAGGTTTTTATCCAGGTCTTTGATTCGATGTGGTTCATGTTTACTTCCTCAAGCAGCTTCTTCTCTTTCTCCTTCCTGATCAGCCGCCTGCCTGCCAACAGGACTTGCTGCCAGTGAACCACCAAGGAAAGGACTGTGGATGGTTTTTGCCTTTGTTCCCCAGTGGTACGTTTGGCCAACTGTCGAGCATTCTCAGCTTCTTTTCTGGCCTGACTTACTCCTCTACTGCCTGCCTGGATAACTGGCGCTCCCACTGGGAACCCAAAGACAGCCTCTTTCTCAAACCACTCTCTTTCTTCCTGACTTTGTTGGTGTTGTAGAGCCATGGCCGGCTGCTGCTGGCCTTCTGAAGGCTTGTGTGAGGTTCCTCTTGGATCCTCCACCCTCTTCCCTGGCCCCACCCAGCCGAGTGGCACCCCTTCTCTCCTCGTGGGAGGGCAGAAGTCTGCCTGTCTTGAAGCGCAGCGGGCGATATTTTTGTCCTGGGCTGGTGCTCTGACGTGTCCAACTGTGGTGTTTTCACCACGGGCTTCAATTGCTGACAGTGATGTGGTACGGTGGGTGCCGTGCGAAGGATGCTGGTGACAAAAGCCATGGTACATGGCACCAGGAAGTTGAGGTGTTTCACCAACCTCTTTCTGTCACTGGCGGGGTGCCCTGGGAGTGGGGTTAGCACTCTGGAACCTGTGACATCAAGGCTTTTGGAGTGTCCCCCCCCTTCTACGTTTTCTGCCTGTGACTCTCCAATACCTTCGCAGTGAACTAGTTTCAATGGCTCTGTCTTCAACCAATGCTCCTAAAACCTGAGAAAAGCCACATCCAAAAAGGGTCCCGAGTAGTCCCCGGCTTCAGGACCTACAAGGCTCACCTGATGACACCTTGAGACTTCTCCTCAAGTCTATCTCTCCGGGTGGAACTCACACTCTTCCTCACTTTCCCTTCATATTGGGAGCCACCGTGTCCCGTGGTCCTTGAGTTTCCAAGCCTTTGGGGGCACCCGTAGCTGCAGTGGCCCACCTCTGGAGGTGTGTGTATGAGGAGGGACCTTTTATAGTTTAGTTTTGTGGTCAGAAAGGACGCCTCAAAAAACTTTGGTTTTAAAATGAGTATTCAGAACCATTGCTTTTTCCTTAACCTGTTAAGTTCAGTTTGCATCTTTTGCTCTGACCACTTTAGCAATCCCCCACTTAATAGAAGAATGGTGAGATTTTAGGGGGCTGCTGTTGCGGTTATGGATGAGAGAGCCTCCCCCTGCTTATTGGCAAGCTGAGGAGGGGGGTGCATGGGAAGGTTTTGGCCTGCTCTGCTTTAGGCTGGTTGCTTGAGGGCTTCTTTATCCCTCCACATCCAAGAGTGGCTGGGCTGGCTTGAGCTCAGAGACCCTGCAGCTGTGGTCGTGGGCCTAGTGTTGTGCTGGCATCTCTTAAAGAGTCTGCATTTGGTACCGGACTGTCTAAACCAGTCCCACGGTTCTGAACAAAGGCCATGTCTGAGAGGCAAGTGTGCTCAGAGGAGGTCGCTGATGGCAGCAAGGAGGAGGGTAGGCAGATGTCGGGGCAAAGAGCAGGGGGCAGGACAGCAAGACTCAGGGGTGGGGGTTGTGGGGAGGCCGTCTTTATAACGGGGAACAAGGGAAGGGACTGGATACTTTCACATGGGATATAAGAAAGAAACTCAGTGAGATGTTGTGTCAGCTTGCCCGATGGTTCTGCCGACTTGGTTCTGCCTGGCGGGGTCGCGCTTCCCCTCAGTGGGGTGGAGCATCAATGTCTGACCTGCGGCAGTGTTCCAAAGAGAAACGCTGCCAAATAGCGGATGACATCGTGCCCCATGACAGTGTGCCGTGTTTCTCTGACAAGCAGGGGGTTTCTGGTCTGGGAAAGTGGGAGCCGGTGAGTCAGGTGGCACTATCATAGAACCACCAGATGCCCTTCAGTTGCAGGGGTCAGTGTGATTTGGCCTTGTGTCTCTGGCCTTGTGGATGACTGTGCTTATTCTATTTTTTTGCTGTATGCGTGCCTGTGTGCGTGCGGGTCTGTGCTCCTGTTCATGTGGATGCGCGTGGGAGTGGACGCGAGAGGTCTACCTCGGATATTGTTCCTTAGGCACTGTCTATCTTGTTTTTTATTTTTTGAGACGGCGGTCTCTCGTTGACTGGATCTCGTTGATTAGGCTAGGCCAGCTGGCCATCACATCCCAGGAATTCACTTCCTGTCTTCACTTTTCCAGCACTGGAGTTACAAAATGCCTGCTACTACCACATCTGGTGCTATTTCTTTGATATTTGGCGGTCAGACTCACTCATGCTTCATGGCAGGAACTTTCCCTTCTGACTCTGTTTCAGAGAGCGTACCCATCAGTCTCTGGTCCCCCACTCTGGATTCTTTGTGTCTCTGCCAAGTCTGGTTTTCCTCTATCTCCCTTGACCTGGAATCCATGGTTCTTCTCGTGCTCCTAACAAAAAGCCCCCGGGACAGCGTGTCAGCAGCATGGGCCGCTTCTACAACCTCCACCAATTTCTGCCTGTTTCCATTACTTACAACACCCAGTACTGGGCCAACACTCCTTTTCCCTCCCTGTAACCGAACATATCCATGTGGCTCCTCTGTAAATCTCTGATGGCCTGGTATTGCCTCTTTGGTGCCCCCTTCCAAGCGCAATTACCTTCTCTCTCCTGGGGTGCTACTCCCTACAAGGCTGGCTGTCCTTGGCTTCTCACTTTGGATGGATATTTCTGAGGAAATCCTCCAGGACCAGGCGACTCCAAGAAGTGAACCATGCTTTGAGCCCGGGGGCAGGTCTCTGTGTCACATCACTGTTGTCTTGGTCACCGGATCCTGCAGGAGGATCTGGAACCAATGGTATTTTTCTTCGAGCAAAGTCCTGGGGACTCCACAGAGGACTGCAGCTTCTAGGTTCATTAGCAGTAGTCTATGCAAAGTTTGTCTTCTGTTTTGTTCCCTCTGGATGCCATATCCTACTTTTGTGCCTCCCTTGCCTGTGATCTCCAGCTAATCTGCTGGCCACTGGTGCCTTTCGTTAATGCTCTTCACGAAGAGCACCCGTGCACACACAGACACCTTTAACATACGCGGGTGTGTTCGACCATTTCTTGCTCAATACTGTTTTAAGACAGAACCTGCCCCTCCATAGGCTTAGCATTTATTGGGCTGACTCAAAGTGCTTTCATTTATGTGGGTTGAAACTCTTGATATTTACTATGTTAGAGACATTTAAATGCTTCCTTACCAACTCATTTGCAAAGGGCTGCAACGAACACATTGCATGTCAACCCAAACACCTTCTTTGTGTTATTATGAAAGCAGTCGTGACCTTGTTGACTCCCCTTTCCAAATAAGCATCAGTTTGTCCCACAATACGAAAAGGGGACCATTGTTTTCAAATGAAAAAAGTTGAGTTTTGTTTGTGGGGCTTCAGCGTGCATGAAACAAAGGCTATGAAATATACTAAATTTTCAGCCAGCTCTGCTTGGGTGCGATGGGTTTGCTCTTGAGTTATAGTGTGACTCATGTTCAGAGGGTCAGAACGAGATCCTGCGTCTTTACAGAGCACTTTAAATGGTTTTATATTGACATTGTAGCACTCTGTACAAAAACTTAAAATTAAGATGCAGATATTTGTTTACGATCTATTTTACAGCCCGTGTCTGTGTAGGCTTTTAGAGGGCATATTGAGATATTACTTGCTTTGTTAAAGTCAAGTGGCTTCTAGTGTATTGTTGAGCCGTGGAAATAAGATGACTGATAGCAAATTCTAATTCCAGACCATTGTTTTTCCAGAATGAGATCTCATACCCTTTCCCTGTTCCTGACCAGTAGCAACTCCTCATCTATGTTTTTGTCTGTATGGATTCGGCCATTCTAGACATTTCATATAAATGTAATTATCTGCTGGTCAAAGTGGCCTGTGACGACTGGCTTCTTTGACAGAGACCGCAATTTGGAGGCTTATCAGTGTCATTACATACATGAGTATTTGCTGACATTTACGATAAAGTTACCATTTCACAGGATGGGTCTATACCTGGTGTTTTGTTTCTCTATCTGTCAGTGGATGGACGCTTAGCTTGCTTCTATTTTGGGCCTGTTGTGACCCGTGCTGTAGACCTTCGTGCGCCATTTTTATGTGGACACATGTCGCCAATGCTCTTGGTTCTGTTTCTTGTGAAATGCTAGCAATGAAACGTGGGAGCACAGCTTGCCTCTCTGGATCCGTGGCCATCGATTAGTGGGTCACCGACTCTGCCCTCACAGCTCTTCAGGTCTGGCCTGCTCAAACCAGGCAGGAAGACATGAAAGGCTCTTAAATGACAGAGCAGCTCTGTGCACCCACAATGTTCAGTCAGGTGTCCCAGGGGAGATCTGGGACAACCACAGACATTTTGTTCTTTCCCCTCCCCCAAAGGAGAGATGCTAGAAAGAACCAGATTTGTTGGATGCATGGAGTCCTGTCGTAGGAGAAGAGTTTTCAGACCTGAAGAGGTGTCCAACCGTTCCACAGGTTCAACTGAACACAGATGCAAAGATATTTTAGACACTGTGTGCTTCTTGGGGAAGCCCTTGGTGGCTCACTCCCCCTTGCCAACCCCCCACCATCCTCTCAGCCAGCGGTCACACTGATAGAGACCCCGACTCTTCCTTTCTGACATCGTTGGGTGTAGTAACGGTATGTCCCTACCTGCTGGTGGCTCTTTGTGAGTGCTGATATACTTACCTGAGGGTTCTACTCTAAGACGAGGTTGTCGTCCTTGTTCTCTGTGACAGAAGACATTCTTGCCAGGTCCCTCCCAGTGCCCTCAGGGGCGCAGGCACTTGAGTAGGTCTCAGGTCATTCCAGTGGATTGAGTCAAAATTCCCAGAACCCTTTCTGACTTCCCGGGAGTAGCCTTGATCCACGATCTAGTGGCACAAGCGGTGATGACGTGGGACTGTGTGAAGTGCTACGAGAACATCGTGGTATTCATTTATTTACGCTGTTGGTAGGCGGTCTGTTTTTAACTTAACCTAATGAGCCTTTTCTTTTCGTTGTAACCCATAATTTGGTGGGCTCTATTGTAAATCAAAATAAAACATGCAAAAGCAATGATTGCTTATCACTGGTATGCAGGGGTCTCCTATTCTAGATTTAATATTGCTTTTCCCCAATGACTCACAGTGTCTTCTTTCCTGGGTTTGCCCAACAGCACATCCCCATTCAGCAAAGTATCAGATGAGATTTGGATAGACCACGGTGCACCACCCACTTTACAGCTGTGGGATGAGAACTTGAAGCCCGGAAGGAAAGGTCTGGCCAAGGTTTCTCGCTGCAGGTGATAATCTCAGAATGGAAACCAAGGGGCAGACAAATGTGTGTCAAAGCACATGGAGTGGGGCCTTGGGACACATACTCTGCACCACCTTCTAATCTCTTTGGTGTTCTTCCCTGCTCTTGCCATGGCGTGGGTGTGCTCAGGTCAGACCCCCTTTCCTGAAAAGACAAAAGTGTGCCCTTGGGCTGTGTGCCAGTTTGATATGTGTCATAGCACACCCAAGGAGGGAGGGCCATGGTTTGGATGTGGTCTGAGTGCGTTCCACAGAGGTTCGTGTGGAGCAGAGTGGAGTCCTGGCATGGCAACACTGGGTGATGGGACTCATGCAAGGCTGGGGTGGGGGGCAGCCCAGGCAGGGGTTAAGTCTGGCCTTTTGAATGCATTCATTCTTGTGAGAATGTGCTCAGCCCCTTCTATGCGCTGCCCTTTTCCTTTCTCACCGCATGGTGACACAGGGGAGTTCTTAGCAGAACATGGGACCATGCTATTTGGACCCTCTAGAATCCTGAGCCAAGTGACCCTCTTTGTGAAGAACCCAGCCTTGGGCATTTTGCATGGACCAATGCAAGAGACACCCAGTGGGCACCTTGAATGGCTCTCACCGGCTGGCTGGCCCCTTGGGACCCTTGAGCCTGCTGCAAAACACACTGCATGGGAAAGAAGAAATCATGGGTGGGTCTACAGAGCTTGCTGGGTTGAGACCAAGGCATCAATGGGCAGGTCGCCTTCCTCCAGACTCCAGGGGGAGCAACTTCCCAGCCTTTCTCAGCTTCTAGCTGTTGCTCCTCCCATCTTCACATCCAGCAGTGGCTGGGAGAGTCTTCCTCACACTTCTGTCTCTGGTCAGGACATTGCACTTGAGTTTTCCACTCCTGTCGCCCCCCCCCTTGCTCCCCCCAGTGCCTTAAGAAGAATCCTTAAGAATCAAAATCCGATTATTCAGATTATTTCCTTCCCCCAAACTTAATCTACCCTCCTTAGCAGGAGGAATGTAATGTGTCGAATGTAGAGATCAGGTCACAAGTGAACTTGGGTGAGTCATGACTCTGCCCTCCACAGCCTGCCTTGCCCTTGGAGGAGACACCATGGTTCTAGGGAGGAGGGCGCAGTGAGGATGGGAGAGGAGCCCTGGGAGGAAGTACGCATCCCGCTGGACGGTGGGCAGGGACTGCAGGGTATGAGCTGCTCTCGCTGGGAGGAGGCACAGAGGAAAATGGCGGTGGAGGTTGGGGGGTGGGGCGCGGAGATGTGTGGAGTGAGGGGAAGGCCAAGGGTGGCAGTCTAATCAGAACAGGTTTCTGAGGCGACTTCAGAGTGTAGAGATACTGCCGGAAAGGGAGCGGCGTTGCAGGTCTGCAGGAGCCGGGGTTGCGATTGGGGGGCAAAGGGTTGGTGAGCTGGTTTCGCAGGGTCTTTGAGCTTCGGGCTCTCGCTTCTCCCACTGGGCTGCTTTGCTGTGGGGTGACTCGAAGTTCCCCAGGATGAACCAGGCCATCTCTGGCTGGTGCTGCAGCAGGTTACAGGGATGCTTTCCCACCCTAAGGTGGTGGTCTGCTCTCTGAACCCCTCCTAACCAAACCCTACATTTCGTGCAATTCCATGACTTCATCCAAGAGATTTCCTCAAACACCCCCAGGCCAGGGCCAGGGTGTCTGTCTGTCTGTCTGGGTGTCTCTCTGTCTCTTTCTCTCTCCGCTTTTCGTGCTGGCCATGGTCACTACCACATTATGGTGCACCACTGATTCCCTCATCTCAATTTTTAAGCTCCCAGCAGCCAGGGATGGTCGCATGTCTGTGTCCCCAGCATCTTAACAGAGGGCCTACCTTACTAAGTGCCTAAGAAATGCGCAAAGACTCTGTACCTCATGTTTCACACAAGCAACATGGAGTAAAACCACCCTAATTGATCATCTTGACCACTGCTTTGTTACCTCAGGTGAGGCACTGCACTGCTCTGTGCTACCCTGTGCAAGAGCCGGAGGCAGCAGCAGCACTTTCCCGTAGAGGTGCTGTGAGGATGAAGCTAGCCAATGCATAGAGGAGAAATCGCTGCATCTTTGGGCTCATATCCCTGAATCAGATCTTGGGAGAAAGGAGTCAGCCACGTGCTTTCAACACTGTCTTCTCCATGAGGCCTAGTCAGTGCAGGGCCTAGGGCTGGGGCGTGTGTCCCCCAGATGGATACCAAGGCATCTAATATATCACGTGCCTTTCACCGGGCAAACGATGGGAATCAAACTCAGGTCCCCGGGTTTGTACATAGGCCTCTCATTGAGTCAGGTCTCTGGCCCCTAAATTTTCTTTGCAGAATTAATGTTTGCTTTGTGTATCTATTTCATATTCTCCCCTGGGATGCTTGTCTAAAAATTTGGGGGGCAAAAAGGAGTCACGAGTAGAACCAGTCTAAGAAGTTCTTGTTGTGGACTGGATTTCCAAGATGTGTTCCCCGGATCTGCCATTTTCTGTTTCCTGTGCAGTTTTTCTAAGTGGCCACTAGGGGGCTCCTTCACCCCATACATTCTTCGTGTTAGCTAGGAACCATCTATCCAGCCCATACTGCAACATGGTAAGACTTCCTGTCTACATGGGAGGCTCCTGAGCTGGATCCTATGGAAAAGGGTGACGACATACCCTTGTCTTCAAGGCTGTCTTCTCCACGAAGCTTGTTCAGTACAGTGCCTAGGGCCCTGGTGACTTTACAAGTCCCCAAAAGGCCTGATAGCATTTTTAAAAACCTGAAGAACCGACTTTTTTTTTTTTTTTATGGTGTAGTGTACTTGTCTCATTGCTGTGACAAGAGTCCCCAGGGAAGGCAGGAGTGGAAAGATTTTATTTGGGGTCCTGTTTTTAGCCCACGGCCAGTGAGGCCCATGATCGTGGGCTTGGGTTGAGGTGGACACACCCATCAGGGTGTGTGGGATGAAGCGACGGGAGTGGCCGGAAGCAGGGCCAAAGTTACACCTCCAGAATCCCACGGCCTCCAGTCAGGCTGCACTGTGTTCAGATTCCACCACCTGCCAACAGTTCACTTGTGACTCTATCCATGAACTATTCCATGCCTCGGAACATTGCCTATGAAATCTGAGCCTTTTGGCAGGAGGTGCCCTCTGCAGCTGGGCCACAACAAGTATAAACTAGTAACATACTTTATTTTACAGAACAGTCATAAATTTTGTAATTTAGTGTGGGGATTTGGGGAGCTGTTTTTTTTTTTTTTTTTTTTTTTTTGCCATTGTACCTTTCTTTGGGGGGGAATCGCTTAACCTTTGTTTGGAATTTCTTTCCCAAGTCACATCCCATCACTGGCTCGCCATGGCCGAGATTACATCTAAGAAGGGCCAACCCTTTGGCATGTCAAAGTTGTCATAGCTGGGCACAGGTGTCATCTTGACGGTTGAGGGTTTGAGCTCTGGGCACACCTGTAGAGAACTGGAGTTGAGTTAAGCCCAGAGCAAACCTGCAGGAGATTGTTCAGTGGATGGGGAAGGCCCAGCTCATGGTGGGTGGGACTAGTCCCTGGGCAGGTGAATAAAATGGAGGAAAACGTTTGAGAAAGGAGGCATTCTTGTGTATATTTGGCCAGACATGCTGGCAGGAATTCAAGTAAGGATCGTCCCTATCTCAGCTGGTACGTGGCTATGGCGTGGCCAGTTCCGTAGGCCCTTTGGTGATGGTTCATGCTCTTCTGCCAAGCTGGACTGAGAACTGTAACTGGACTACCGTAAGAAGATAAACCCCTTGTTCCCTTAAGCTGTTTGATGGTGATTTATCAGCAGCCATGCAGGGTAACTGCAACAAAAGCGGATCCAAGGGAAGAGCAGTCCCTCTTTGCCACTTGGAGCCAATTAGTTCACTCAACATATGTTTATCGAGGATCTGCTATGTGTTGGCCTAGTCTTGATGCTGGGGCTATGGCCAGCAGTGGACGTATTTCCTGCCTTTGGAGGCATCCGCCTGAGGAAATCAAGCCATCAGATTAAAGCAGAAACACGAGACAGGATGAGTGCTGGAAGTATCTCAGTGGCCAGTTCAGGTTGCCACAGGTGATCTTTCAGATAGACAGGAGAGTCCAACTTCTGCACACTAATTCTCCTTTTTGCTTGGGGTAAAGACTTGAACTTTCACGTTCCGAAGACCTGTCTCAGGAATCATACATTCCCAAGAGACAAATGCCCCAGACTTCTTGGGGGTGCTGCTACTCTATCATAACCTACAAGGCTTCCTGATTGGAGTTCAGACTCCCTCCCTGGTGAGATCATTCATTCACTCACTCATTCAAGTCATCTCTTGCACCCATTCAGTACTCACAAACCTTCCTGATTTCTCTCCACTAACTGGTTATTCCCTGTTCTCTTCCAGTGCATAGTCATAGGGTCCCACACTTTCCAGGTTTCCCTTCTGTTACTTCTTGGGTGAGCTCTACCTGCCCTCTTCTTTGCTCTCTGCCTTCCCTGTCTTACTACTTGTTCCTGAGTAGTTCTTGACCCATGTAGACTCCACCATTGGTCTCCTCCTTGCCCCTGGCTTCAGACAACACAGAACCCTAAAAAGAAATGAAAGGGAAGTAATAGGGAAGAGATATAATATTTAAATTTTTCACATTTATTTATCTGTGTGTGTCTTTGTATGTGTGGGTGGGCGGGTGGGTTGGGTGACTGCCATAGCATATGTGTGACTGTCAGAGGACAGCATATGGGAATCGGTGCTTTGCTTCTACCATGGAGGCTTTGAGAAATCGAGCTCAGATCATCAGACTCGGTAGCAAGCACCTTCACCTGCTGAACCATCTTGCTGGTTTGGGAATATGGTACCTACAAGAGTTAACCTTGTGGTTGAATTTATAGCTCAATGGTAAAAGTGCTTGCCAAATATTCAGGAGGTCTAGGTCACTACAACCATCACCAATACCAGAAAAGAAGAAATAAAGTTAACTTGGGATTGACTTTGCAATTGATCCAAATATGTCACATTCTCTATAGGATTCTTCCCTCTGGATCCAGGGTGCCTTTTACTGTTCTCCTCTCTGAGGATCTGAAGTGGCAACACCACCATTGTTATTAGTCCCTCCCTTGCCCCCATTGCTCATGGGTCCTTTGTATTTCATGCACATGTTTGTGAAAGACCTTCGTAACAAATCCTTGTGGAATGATAACAATTTGAAGGTACCATCTGTTTTCTCTTGAGACCTGGGCTGAATTAGTAATTGCCACTGGAGATGGCCCTGGGAAACAGAGCCTGGATATTCTGGGATTGGGTGAATCCATTATTCAAGAAGGGCAAAGGGAAAATGGAACATGGGTTCTCCATCACAGGCGGGGACAACCTCAAATCCCCAGAGAATCATCAGGGGTGGCAACGGCAATAATGGGCAGGTAGAAAATAAAGCAGCGAGATTTCAAATGGAGAGGACACATGGTTACCATAGCAACCAAGGAGGATTGAAGATTTTTGAAGTCACCTGGATTCATCTTCAGCCCTAGAGAACATACAGGGAATTTTGAAACTACAAACACATACTTCAGACCACCTGAAAAACAAGACACTTAGGGTGGTCTTGAAGAAATTTCTCATCTTTCAGTGGTCAAAGTGCTGATAATATCGAGGGCTGAGCTTGGGTCAAATGACTGAAGATGTACATTTGTAGAGGCAAATTTCCTATATCTTGGAGAAAGTGGAGGCCTTCTTTAGATGTGGGGTCAGACACAGATAAGGCAATGACATCCAAGGTCCCCATTTTCCTTGAATTCCCCCCTTCCACATGCCCCTCCCCGCTGCAGCACCCACAGTTTGGTAACTAGTTCCCCAGTGAACAGAAAGCCCTCCTGGAATTATTCTAATGCAAATGAGCCACCTGTTTTCTGTTGGGATCCCAACTGGAGAGGAGACCAAATCCAGGCAGCCTTTCTAAGTCCGATTCCCCATCTCTCCCTCCAAGCCTGCTCCTCGCCCAGGCTTCCCAGCTCTGTTTTCAGGACCCAGTTGCTCAAGCCAACAGCCCGACTTTTACTCTGGATTCCTGTCTTTCCCCCACATCACAAGTCCTGCTTGCCTGGCTTTTGTGGGGGTGGTGAGGATCTGCATTCAGGTCCTCATGCTTACACAATAGGTTCTTTATTGACTGAGCTATCTCCTCATCCTCGAGACTGTATTTTCCAGGGGGCACGAGTTTATTCTTCTAAAAGGGCAAGGAGCATATCCCAGAGAAAGGACTTTGGCGGACCTGGTGCAGAACGGCAGCCAAGTAGAAAGGACGCAGTCATGGGTCCCCTCTTGGATGACAGACCACTGTGACTGCTCCCCCTTCCTTCCCTGAGGTGGAGCTTTGATCGGAAGCTAACAGAAGTGGATTCTCCAGTGCATGGAATGGAGGGCCTCTACCCCTCATCTAGGGGGTCAGTGGGTATTAGGTGGCTCATCTGACCTCCCATTCTCATTTTCCCTCCTTCCCTCCTCCCCTTTTCCTTCCTCCTCCTTACCCACCTTTTCCTGTAGTATTTTCTTCTTCTTTAGCTTTTGCCTCCCACCTGTGTTTTCCTTCTACATATTTCCTCTACTGTTATCTGTCTGGCTTCCTCTTCTGAAATCTTGCTTTCTTATCTTTCTAGTATCCACACCTGAATTTTGGATTGCCAGGACTTCACCTCTAATCTCAAAGCAACATTTCTCCAGTGCTACCCACACCTTCTGTCTGACTGCACGGGTCTGGACCTCAAACGCCAGGAGACTCTAGTAGGCTCAACTATGATCTGAGATCTGCTCCTGTCCAGTCAGCAGGGGCAAGAGGACAGAGGTTCACATGGATTGCTGGGCTGGACCATTCCTGGTGGACGCTTTCAGAAATGAATGTGGCTGAAAAAGAAATGCTGACAACATCTAATCAGGTGGCCAGGATCCCTGGTGGTCTAGTGCCCCTGATGGTTCCTCGGACATCAAGCTGAAGGGCATTTCCACAAGTAAGCTTGGTATTAGACCAGCCCATATGTAAGTCCTGGCTTTACCATTTAGGACATACAGCACTGTGAATGAGCTGCTTAGTTTCTTTGAACCTTATAAAATGGTGTCTGTCTCATAGACTTGTTGGGAGCTTAATAAAATAGTGTCAAGTGGACCCTTCAGACAAGAAATGATAGCATTAAAAAAATCAGTTATTATCTAGGATGTACCTCAGTTGGCTCAGTGTTTGCTATGCAAGTGGGAGGAGTTTGGGTCAATTTAGGCACAAGCGTCAACTTGATAGTTGAGGGTTTGAGTTCTGGGCACATTTGTAGAGAATTAGCAGTTGATTTAAGCCCAGAGCAAAGCTGCAGGAGATTGTCTAGTTGATGGGGGGAAGACCCAACCCATGGTGGGTGGAACTAGACCCTGGACAGGTAAATAAAATACTGAGAGCTGGTTGAGGAAATTGGCATCCTTGTGTACACTTGGCCAGACATGCTGGTCAGGCAAGTAAGGATTGTCTCTCTCTCAGGTGTTATGTGGATAGAGTGTGGCCAGTTTCCTCAGTCCTTTGGTGATGGTGTCAAGCTAGAATGAGAACTGTAATTGGACAATCATAAGAGAATAAATCCCTTGTTCTCTTAAGCCATTTGATAGTGTTTTTTTTTATCAGCAACAATGTAGGCGAACTGCTACAGAATTTGTTACTAGAGAAGTGGGGTGTTGCTGATAAATCTATGTCGATTTTGTGAATTTTGAAAGGTTTTGCTGGACAAAGTTTGAAATGTTTGAAGATTTTGAGTCTGAGGATCATGAATACCATTCTGCAGGGTTTAATAGGCCATTTAGAAAATGGAAATGCTGAGAGAGTTGTGGATTGTTTGGATCCAGTTTGTGATGAAGGAAACAAGGACTTTGACAAAGTTGAATTTCAAGATGATGGACTGGTTTGCTTGGTAGAGGAGAGCTGTGTTGGCAGCCTTGAAGTTTCTGATGAGGAGAGGGCAGATAGCAGGGCAGCTGTTACTGTTGGAAATATGGGCATCAGTGAAAAAACCTAGCGATGTGCACTGTGATGGTGGAAGACACGAACACCACGATATGGTGATTCTGTGATTTAAAAATCCGGATTCCTGAGGGAGAGAGGGAAGAGGGGTACCTATTACGTTTGTATGAGCGGAAGAAAAATCCGGATTCCTTCAAGAGCCAAAAGCCCAAGCTAAAGCCATTTCTTGCCCTTTGGAAGTTTGGCTCCTAGAAAGAGACTTTTCTAGCATCAGCATGCAAAAGTTGGTAGAGCTGTGGTTCAAGTGGACCAAGCTATGCTTCAGCCTCATTGCAGAATCTGTCAGCATCGTTAGGTGGTACTGATTTTGGGGCACAATTAAGGGATCCGTGGAGAGCAGCAGAAATTTGGCACCAAGTGGCAGGCATAGAGTTCCTGCAAGGGAAGGTGAAGCTTACAGCTGCAGAGGTGAACCCAGAGTACTGTTGGAGATGCCAGAACCATAGGATGTATGCTGAGAACAATTGTGAGTAGAAATGCAACCTGGTCCAGAGAAACTCTGCTTGTACAGCTTTGAGCTGCAAAGAGGGACTGTGCAGAATCTTTGAGCCACCCTGACTACATGATGAGCAGCAGAAGATGGACATTGAAGTACAAAATGAGGTACTTTATTTGTTGAACTTTGGTCTTAATTTGATGTTTTCTCATTGTCGTGATGCTTCTATTTTTGATGGTTTATCTGTGTTGAAGTATTTAACTTATTTTGCTTTAAAATAGATTCTTAAGGTTAAGAAACTTTGAACTTTTAAAATGTTGGAACTGAAGTTTTAATAAGAGAACATTTTACATTTGTCTATGAGAACTTTTAGAGATTTAGAATTAATAAAAGTTAAATGCATTTTATATTTTAAGATAAATTTAACACCTGTGGGGACAAGGATTGAGTGTTACAGTTTAAAAGTGGTACGCTTTTGTGTCAAGTTGACAAAGGGTGGAGTGTCATAGTGAGGCACAGATGTCAACTTGATAGCTGAGGGTTTGAGCTCTGAGCATATTTATGGAGAATTCGTAGTTGAGTTAAGCCCAGAGCAAACCTGCAGGAGTTGGTGGGGAAGGCCCAGCCCATGGTGGGTGGAACTAGACCCTGAACAGGTGAATGAAATACGGAGAGCTGATTGAAGAAGTTAGTATCCTTATGTACACTTGGCCAGACATGCTGGTCTGGCAAGTAAGGACTGTCCCTCTCTCAGCTGTTACGTAGCTATGGCGTGGCCAGTTTCCTTGGCCCTTTGGTGTTGGTGCATGCTCTCCTGCCAAGCTGGAATGAGAACTGTAACTAGATAATCATGAAATAGACCCCTCATTCCCTTAAGTCATTTGATGGTGATTTGACATGCTACAACACTCATGTTAAAAACGGTATGTCCGCGAACATGTGCAATCCTCCTGGTGGTGGGAAGGGGGACACAGCCAGACCTGGGGCTTGCTGATTAGTCAGTCTAGCCACATCAGTGAGATCCTGGTTCAACGAGTGACCCTGCCTCAAAATATGAAGGGGCTGGGGAGATGTCTCAGGGTTAAAGCCATTGCTTTGTAAGCAAAAGGACCAGCCAGAGTTCTGATTCCCAGATCCCACGTAAACATGCCAGGTATGGTGGCATCCTGTAATTCTGGTCCTGGGAAGTAGAGACTGGGCTGCCCCAGAGCAAAGCAATAATGAGGTAGAGCAATCCAGGATAATTCCCAAAGTCACCTTTGGAGCTTCACAGAAACACACAGTGCCTTCTGCAGCACTGCAGCGTGCATGCCCACACCCACACACATACACTTACATACCCCCCCCCCCACAGAGGCTCCAGACAGTTCTGTGGACCTTTGTAGACCCAGGATGGCCATTACAGTCAGGGACATCTGACTGGGTATTGTCATGTGTTTGCACATTGGGGAGGATAAATAAAATTCCTCATGTGCTGGAACCCCTGCCTAGGAGACTTTCTTGTTTGGTGGAGACCGCCTCTTTCCACTGTTATCAGAAGTGTGTGTGCCCTTGTCACACAGGAAGTTAGAGTGGGATCCAGTTTGCTAGAGTTGGACCTGGTTCTGTCCCTGAACTAGCCATTGAGCCTGGGGCTCATTTACTCGGCCTTTATAATCTTCAGGGTGGAGTCATAGACAGTCCCTCTCTCAAAGGACGAAGAGAGATGTCCAAGTGGCTTTTCAGCATTTCGTGGACTTCACAAGCCTTCAATGAATTAGTAACTGCTATTATAATCCTAGATATAGAAACAAACAAGTGACTCAGCTTGGTGTAGGGACAAAAGCAATGACAAGTGAAAGCCACAGAGTTCTGGATATTCCTTTTTTCTTTTTAATGGGTGCATGTGGAGGCCACAGGACAAGCTTGGATGTCACCCTCAGGAACACCATCTACTTCTTTTATGACAGGGTTTCCTAGTGGCCTGGAATTCACTAATCAGGGGTTCTCCCGACCCTCCTGTCTCTGTCTCCCCAGTGCTGGGATTACAAGCACCTGACATTTTTACATAGGTTCTGAGGAGCAAACTCAGGTCCTCATCCTTGAAAAACATGTGCTTTACCCAACCAAGTCATCCTGTCTAATGTGTGCATCCCTGCCATGCGGTTTTGAAAGACAGGGTCTCATGTATCCAAGACTGGCCTCAGCCTCACTATGTAGAGAGAATCTCGGAACCTTGGACTCCTAAGGGCTGGGGTTACAGGCACGTGCCATCATGTGACTGAGTCTGGGGGGGTCTTATTTCCCAATTAAGTGGCCCCAGTACCTTCCCCATCCAACTAGCAGTTGCCCATTTGATGAGAAGCAGGCGAGCTTTCACGGCAGAATGTTTCCACTTTATTGTCTGTAAACTCTTCTTTGGTAAATAACAAGATAGGAAACCCAAAGAGAAAAGGAACACGCGAGTAAAGAAGGCAAGGAGAGGGCGGGCGCCCTCCACAACAGGAACTCTGAGAAGACAGCTAGTTACACCAAGCAAGGTGGTGGGCAGAAGCCCTGGGGGGGAGGGGGAGCAGCAGGGGACAGCGAGAGGGAGGAGTCCGCTCTGTCGGACGCAGAAGCTTATTGTACAGCAGGAGTTCATGCATCGTGTCAAGAGACTGGGGAAGCTCCACTGGCACCCACACCCACCTTCCACAAAGCTGGCGGCCCACGGTGGGTAGGACTGTCTGACCGGCCAGGGTTGGGTTGGAGCGGGCTCGAAGGAACCTCATCAGCCACCCACCCTCCATCTCTCCTTTCACGCGCTGCAGGCTGGTGGGCAGGCTGCAGGGGTCGGGGAGGAAGGTCTGGATCTCTAGCTCTATCTAGGGAGACATGTCAGCGAGGCAGGGCCAAGGTCTGGGGGGAGGTGGAGAAGCAGCCCCTGTCCCCTCCCTTTTACATGGGGGGCTCGCCGCACAGCACAATTTCCAGATCCTTTCGGTAAAGTTTCCCCGCCTCGGCCAAGGACATGACGCTCTTCCTGTAGGTGGTGAGCTGCTGGATGTTCATCTCCTAGGAGAGGGAGGGACAGGGTGAGCAAGGGCTTGGTGCATGGCCCTGCCCAAAGGAACCCTCCCACACATGCAAAAACCCACCACGAGACACTTCCTTTCATGTCATCCCCAGGGAGGCGACCTTGAGGGGCCTAATGCATGAGCCTTACAATCAGACAGCTCTGGATTAAAACCCTGTCTCTTTCACTTACTGGCTGTACTGTTTTGAGGAAAAGCAGCCAGGCTTTCTCGGCAGTCTCACCTGTAGAACAGGCACACTGGAAGCACTTGGTTGGAGGAGGTGTTAGGAGGATGAAGTGAGGAACGAGTGCATAGCACTTAGCACCCGTACTAAGCTCTCCAGAGCAGGGATGCTATCGTGACGAAAGTCATCTGTGCATGACTTAGCTCTGTCCCTCTACCTACTCAGGGACACGCTGGCTCCCTGCAGGTAATGGAGATGAAACTAAGAAAAGTCCTTGATCTTGTCTCCAGGTACCTTGGTCCATATTTCCCTAAGCCACCTCCATTCAAATCAGAAAAGCGGCCTCTTCCCAAGCAACAAGGTTCACCAGCCTACCTTGTTCACTGACTTCCTGTGACCTTAGGGACTACTGAAGACACGATAAAATCCATGAACATAGCTGTGTCCATAGTTTATAAACATGGCAGGCAAAATTAAAAAAGAGTGCCAACATCTGATACGTACTATGCTTAAAAATGTACTTTGTAATTGCCTTTGATACAAATAGCCAGGGGTGTCTTCAATCATTTTTTTTTTAAAAAAAAATGTCTTTTTTCTTTCTCGCCTTCTCATCCCCTGTCTCTTCCTCTTCCTTTTTATGGCATATACTTCCTGAGAAATTTCCCCTTCTGGCCTGACAGCTCATTATCTCCACTTTGCCAATGACAAAAGCCAAGGTATATAAAGATGAAGTTGGTTCACCAAAAGGTTGGACCAACTTATGAATATTCTCAGTCCCCTGAGCCCCGAGTCTATTCACCTGTCTCATCTGTCACCTCTTTTTCCAGTGCTCAAAAGTCAATGTTTTTCTTTATGCTTAGGGACATTCCTCCTGTCACTGATTTCTGGTTTAATGTCTCTACCCAGTCCAAGGGCATTTTGCAAGCATCCCAGGCTTGGGGACCATCTTCCACTAGGTTGTGAAGTCTCTGGAAATATCTTTGATTTGGGACACACTGTGGGGAAGAGAATGCCTGAGCTGTCTGTCACTCAATTAGGGACCAAGAAAAGGACTCCACATATTGACTCTAAGTTTGAGACAACTGCCAGGGTAAGAAGGGGGTGGGCAGAGAGAGAATTAGCACCACTTAGGCGAGGTTAGCTTACTTTCTGTCTTGAAGTTTTACCTGAAACTTGGAAAGACAACTTAGCAAGCTGTCATGGTCTTAGGATGGACACTGAAGTTCAGTCTCATCAGCCTGTCCCTTCCGGAGCCTCCGGCACTAATTTGCTCAGACACCTTATCACACAGTCCATGTAAGCACTATTAAAATGGGACCGCACCTGCCATGTGAGCTCGTCAAAAATGGCCTTACCCTTCCCAGCTCAGGTGCTTGCAGTTAGTCATGTAGCTCCTGCTCCCCACCTCTCTTTCCTGATTCATTCTCTTCGTACCCAGGTGCCCAATCTTGGAGGCCCGGTACATACAGAAGGCTCTCAGGTAAACAGCCTTATTAATATCCTGTTCTCTAACCTGCAGAAATGTTTCCAAATCTGAGCACCTGACTCTGCCCTGCTTCCACGTGTGGAACAAGCCTGGGTATTGCTGTTCATTTTACTCAAGAAAGTCCAGCTGAGGACCACGCATGCAGAACAGGGTCTGACCATCTCAGACGCTGGGCAGAGCTTTTTGAAGTCCAATTTTGCCTCCTGAATACAATTAAAGCTGATGATATTTTTTGACTCAGGTGCACCCTTTGGATGCATAAGGGTACATAATTTCCTACTGGGATATGGTGTCGGGAAAATGTCTGCTGGAATTTCCTTCTTCCTGGGAACAATCAGATGCCTTTTTGTTATTCCCTGTCTCTTGCCAAAGGCACTGGTGGGAACAAACAACATGAATGTAGGATGAAAGAAGTGAAGAATTCTATTCAAGATGAAGAGATCTCATACAAGAGAGACGGATAGACTTGGGCTGCAGTGATTTTTTTTTTTCATTTTGTTTTGTTTTCTGCAATGGAGCATTAAATTTAGCTCTTACTTGGCAGCCATGGCGGTTAGGCAGCTCAAGGAATTACAGAGTTTTTCACCATCTAATTAAAGAAAGTGGCAAAAACATTCGTTCCGTGAATGACAGTTTTGGGGAGGCAAAGGAAGACAGCTGCAAAATTTCCTGTCTCTTGGTGGCTGCTCCACCTGATCCCTCCCATTCAAAGCACCAAAGTGAGACCGCTGGGGGATGCCCAAGGGGCAACATCAAGCAAAAGAGTGATGATTTTTGCCGCCTTTTCTTCGAGGGGACATTCTTTTCAGTGACTTCTAGTGTCTTTGCCAGCTCCAGCTTCATGGGTAGTTAATTCAGGACTAGCTTCACTTCTTACAGCCTCCTGTCTTCCAGAATCTCTCCTTGCACACACAGTCTTTTATGTGTGCAATCTGCCTGACGCTTCCACAAGATGGGCCATGCCAACATTGCCATTGCTTTCCGCAGTGTCACGCGCTAGGGCCCAGGAGATGGAAGCAACACCAGTGTGCAGAGGGGAGGCATGGACAGACACGATGGTTTATAGATACGAGGCAATACTGCTCAGCTCTAACAAGGACATACTCCAGTACAGACGAGCCTTAAGATCATGTAGAACTCAATAAGCCAGTCATGAAGTGGCTGAACAATTCCCCTTCCATGAGGTGCCCACAGCAGTGAAATTCAGAGAGGCAGAAAGTAGATAAGCAAGAGAGGATGGGACTGGGAAGCGTGGGCAGCTGTCATTGCGTGGGCATAGGGTTTCACTTTTGCAGGATGGGCATTCTGGAGATGGCAATAGTGGATACACAGTATGCATTCACCCACCTATACCGCTGAGGGCATATCTTTAAAAAATAGTTACAATGAAAAACTGCATGCTTGTGTGTATTTTACCCAATGAAGTACAGAATATTAATCAATCAACCAACCAGAAACAAACCAGATCAGAAAGGAAAAAAAAAACACTGTAAAAACTTCTTCCTCTTATCTCTTTGAATATGTCCACCTCTCCCCTCCTCAAGCCCTGGGGCCCTAACTCCAACCTTCGGGGATCCCTAGCTCACCTTCTTGTTCTTTTCGTACAGATCCTTCAGAAGGGCGTCCAGCTCGTTCTCATCAATGAATCCGCTTCCATCCTGGGGGTGGCAGCAGAGAGTCATCATCAGCTCTGCACCCAGGCCCTGGTCGCCCCACAGCTAGCTGCCTCTTTCCCCCCACTTCCAGGCACTCTCAGGGGGTCAACATTCCTGCTACTCTGCAAAAGTTGGTGTTCGGGCTGCATCATGACAGAGTAATGCGTCACTTCTGTCTTTACAATTTTCAATACAGACGCATAGCATGGGGCCATTCAGTGCAAACTCCTGGTAGCCTTTCCAGGTGGTGTTTGACATTTGCTTTGAAATATCAGGGAGGTTCTAGAAGCATAGAGTTAGCTTCTTGAGTCAGTCCCCAGCCCTCTGGCTTTAGAGAAGAGTCATATGGGTGCAGGACAGCCAAGGGAAAGGTGGGGGCAAGGAGATCACCTCAGTCCCCAAGTCCTAGAAAACAGCTGGCTGAGCTCGGCAGGCATGGTGGGAATATGCCAGAAATCCTGGCACTTACAGCTCTGTCATCCCAGCACTCAAGAGGCTGAGACAGAAGAATTGAGAGTTTGGGGTCAGCCTGGGCTACTCAGCAAGACCCTGTCTCAACAAAACAAAGCACAAAGCCTACAGAAACTAACCCAAACAAAAACCTGGCTCTACTGGCAATATGACAACCTGACACTCACACGATCCCACCTAGCGCTGAGGATAACCCTCCTCTGCTAACTGTTGATGACTGCACTATTAAGAAACCGACCCTCCCCACCCCCTAGGCTCCACAGGTCAGTAATCAAGGGTATCACTCTTCTTACACCGCAGAAGATGCTTCAGAGAGAAGTCACGTGACCCGAGGGTAAAGTTTGCTCTCCTCCTGTGGTCCAAGTCCAACCACTCTGGCCAAGGCTGCCCTATCCCAACTCCCTCTTACCTTGTCATAAAATGTGAAGATGGCGTTGAACTCTTCCGAGGTCAGCTTCATGCCCTGCAAGGCCCAAGGAATTAGAGCAAGAAGCAAGGTTTGTGGTCCCAGCACTTGGGAGATAGGAGACCCCCACCCCAAGGTACACTGGCTAGTTAGCTGAGCTGAGTGGCAAGCTCTGGGTTCAACTGAAACTCTTCCTCAATAAATGAAGTGGGGGGTGACTGAGGAAGATACCCAGCATCCACTTCAGGCCTCCAGTATCCACATGCATGCATACCTATGTGCACCTACACAGATGTGAACGGCAGGAAGTACCCCATAGTAAACACACGCCAAAAAAAAAAGAAAGAAAGAAAAAGAAAAGAAGCAAAAGCCCCAGAGTGTGTGAGGGCAAGTTTACATAAACAAGTGTGTAAATCTGAGTATGTTTGTGTCTGCATGGGTGTGTGTCTATGTATATCCATGTGTATCTGTCTCTGTGTGTGTCTGTCTCTTTCTCTCTCTGTATGTGTCTGTGTGCGTGTCTGTGTATGTATGTGTATCTCTCTGTGGATGTGTGGTGGTCAAGGCACAGGAGGGTGAAAGGCCAGAACCCAGAGACACAAGAAGCAGGGGAGAGAAGCAGCAAAGTGACTTTTGTACCTGAAATTTCAGCAGGAAGTTTTCTTGAACAGGCAAGAGTCTGGGAAGAAAACATTGCAGCAGAGATCAGAGGACAGAGCATGGGCAGGAGCCGTCAGATGGGGAGGGAGGGGGTGAGGACGAGCGTCTGTAGCTATGGAAACCATCTCCGAGCACTTCACAGCCCAGAGCCAGTGGAATGGTTGAATGTTCCAAAATGAGGGCGGTTGGACAAAGGGAAGTATCGGCATCGCCAGGTCTGGCTGGCTTTGTCTTGGGCTGCTTGTCACCCAGACTGATGCTCTCACAGATGGGACGGCAGCACAGTGTGTTGAAGTCATAGCAAGGACTTACCGGGACATCTCTGAGAGGCCCAACTTGCCATCCCCATTCAAGTCAAACATCCGCAGCTGTTGGGACAGAAAGAGGTGCCAGGGTTATTTGAATTCCTCACATAGAGCCTTCATCTCTCACCCTTCCCACTGAGATGAGGAAGGAGGCAAGTGGAGCGTGCTTGGCCTTCCTCTAGGGTCACCTTGAGGTGAGGGATCAACAGGGTCTAAACCCATCACTTGCGGGGGGGGGGGGGGAGACAGTGGGGATTCGGCTCCTGCTCATCTCTCTCCAATTCTTGGTCTGGGGGTTGGAGGGAATGTGAACCCCACAGCCAGCATGGAAGACCCATCCTCTCTTGGAGCTGCAGCAGTTGCCATGGAAACGGATCTCTCCATCAGTCTGACCCAGGGAGTCAGTTCAGTGGGGCTTTCTAGGGGTGTGTGGGGCAGTGAACGCTCGTCGCTATGGTCGCGGTAAGTCACTCCACGTGCATCTGGAGAACCAGCAGAAGGAAGACCTCGCACACTCGGGTGTGGCCCACGCTCCGGGGGGAGGGGGAGGGGGCGATGCTGTCACTCACTATGGTTTGGGTGTATTCTTGCAGCTTGGGCTCATCGTATGGCCGGTTGGCCTTCTTCAGCAGGTCTGACAGGAAGCCCTGGAACACACAAGGTCTTCTTCAGAGCCGGGCTCGCTTGCTCCTTTCCTCTTGCAGAATATACTTATCTACTCAGAGAGTCGAGGTTGGTTTGCAAGCAGTACAGTCTATATCACTCGCATTTCCTTCAAGGTGAGACCTTGAAGGCTTTTGGGTGGCTGCTGTGTGCAGCCTCCCCCCACTCTGGCTTCCTCTCAGAGTTCAGCACAGAGGGCTTAGCAGTTGCCCACAAGAATTGGGATGGATGGCCAAGCTAGAAGGCCAGTCTTCTAATCGCCCTGAGAATGCCTGCATGGGCCCTGTGGGCTGCAGAGAACATGGTTGGGTTGAGCTTCATGGCTCACCAATGCTGGTTTCAAAGGATTTCTCCAAAGAAGTCCACCAATCCATGCCAGGGTCTAAGCGGATCATGAATCTCTGCTTCTCATCCAACATCTCCTTTCTCCCCATGTTCCTTAAACCGCCCATCCCTTTGGTCCCAATCTGACTCTCCACATCCTCCATACCTTCCCTATCCTACCTTGAGCTCGTTGGCTTCAATATAGCCGCTTCTATCAGTGTCATACTTCCGCCAAGCCTGTAATACAAAGACAGGTCAACACTGAAAATGATCCCGACAAGGTCTCCTTAACTTTAACGTGCTGCAGGCCCAGGCTCTCTTCTATATCACCTTGCAAACCAGGGTTGATGCTCCCTTAAGTGCTAACTGGGCAGCTTTGACCCAGGATAGAACAAGGGGCTGGTGGATCTTATGTTTGCTCTGGTTACATGGGGTAGCCTTGTCACTGCTCTGGAAGCTCCTTATGCTAGGTGAGACTGCGGTAGGAGGAAGCCTCTAGAAGGGGCAGGAACAGCCCTAGTTACTCTTTACTCTGTTGTGATGTATTTGATAGTCAAGGAAGAGGGTGAGGCAAGTTGGAGGAAATCAGCTATTTTAGGCTTCTTATAAAAGCTCTCTCGCTCTCTCTCTCCCTCTCTTTCTTTGAGATTACCCATCTCCCACTTCCAATCCCTAGGGTTCACGGAAGACTTCCCCAGTCTGCAGAGATAGACATGGGACCTATGTCTGGCGAATTAGATGGATTCCATTTCACGATGGTTCTCAGCTCTACTCTCAGCGATGCAGCTGAGAACCAGGCCCAGCCACTGGTTCCAACACCTGAGGTCTTTCACGCCTCCATGAAGAGAACTGGTTTCTGTGGGTGACGCGGGTCTGACCACCTAGAGATGCTGTGCCCTCTAGCTGCAGTCAAGCCTTACAAGGAGGAAGTCTGGCCGGCATCAGGGTGGTGAATTCATCAGAGATTCAGGACCAGAACCAACCAGCTAAGCTGTCCCCAGATTCCCAACTATTGAGATTGTGAGATAACAAATGTTTGCTGCTTTAAGTGGCTATATTTGGGGGAATAATGGGTTACACGGCAAGAGGTAACTAGTAAAACTCTCCAAGAACACATGACCATGTATACAAATGCTTTGAAACCCTTGTCTTTAGCCCAAGCCACTTGCTGGATACCAGGGAATGCCAAGGGCATGGGGCAAGGGAGAGTGCCGGGGTCTATGGCAGAGGCTCAGAGAACCAACTCTCTTCTGCTAGATCTTTGGACTATTTGGGGGCCTTATATTTCTTAGATTTTCTTTTAAGTTTGTTCCCTCAACCTTTCTATCCCTTGTCCCCTGGCTCCAAACTACATGCCATGCCTGGTTTCCCGAAAGCCAGGAAACATCTATCTGTTCCCTAACTTTTGCCCTAGTGTTCCCCACTTTTCCGTGGGTGTCTCTTGTGTTGACAAGTGTTAAAGTTTATGGATAGCTCAGGGTTTGTCTTTTTCATTATTTAACCAAAACAATGTGCCTTTCATGGCACATTAGGTATTTGGTTCTGATTTTTTCAAGTTATAAGACTCTAGAAAATGTGGGATTGCTACCCCGAGTCCTCCGCAGGGCAGAGCATCCAATCCTTTTGCACTTGATCCACAGCAGGCCTGAACCCCGTTTTTGCCCCCCCCATCTATGCTGGCACTAGGTTCCTCGTTCTCAGCTTCTCTTCCTCTCCAATACTGTGTCCCTTCACCAGAGCATCCTTATTCTCATCTCATTCAGGGAAATAGTTGAAGAGACCTGGGCTTTGTGGAATCTCAACGAAATCCTGAGGTGTCCCTAAAAATAGCTGTTAAAATGTTGTGCTGAGCTGTGGGACCGAGCTTCTGAGAACACAGCATTTCAGGACTTCTGAGGCCATTTTATGTTTGCAGATGATGCGGATGAAATGAATGGTAACCCCAGGAGGGGTGGCTCTGAAGGGGGTAGGGTCCCAGAAAATGTGTGTGAGGGAGTGCTCACTCTGTTGGGGCTCAGAAAGATACAGAGATAAGAAGATGCAATCAAGAGATAGTGGAGGCACTATTTGGGCTCCTCTTTGAACATCTTGGACCTTAAAAGCTGTCTGCATTCTTATTTCTATAACAGATAGAGTGGGGGCCTGTCATCTCTTTCTTCTCTTCCTTCATCTTTTCCTCTTCCTTCTCTTCTTCCTCCTCCTCCAGGGGTGGAACGCAGGGTCTTGGACACACTAGGCAAGCCCTCTGCTAGGGAACTGTATTTCCTAGCCTCACACCCCTTTTCCATAGGTAGAAAAAACAAAACCAACAAACAACTAAAATGGACCCTTGTAAACAGTCTGACAAATTCAAAAGAAACGCTGGACTTTTCCCCCTGACACGAGCAAGAGAGCTAAGAACAGAATCCAGGCTGTCATTTACTAGATCATGGAATCTTTCCGTCTGAAAAAAACTGCAAAAAAGATCCCTTAACAAACATGAAATTAAACCTGTATCTGATGCCTGGGCAGAGTACACACTCATGAAATGACTGTTCTGTCCTGACAGTTGATTCCTTCTAACTGACTGGCGGTGAAGGGAACTCCCTGCGATATGGACTCTTCAGCCGTTCTAATGGAGAATCATGGAAATCAAGAAAAGAGGATTACCAGTGGCTGGAAATGGATTTAACCTGGGGACTGACAACACATGTCCCTATGAAGACCAGTCATGTATCAGAGAAGACAGCTTGGGAACACACACACACACACACACACACACACACACACACACACACATACACACACACATACACACTGACTGCTTTGGGTGGAATTCCAGAAAATAGCAATAAAGTCATTGATAGCATGCTGGATGTCCGGATTAATAATAGAATTGCCTGACCATATGGAATTTCTACTATTTTATATGCGAAACAGTTCTATATCAGTAGTTTTATATCACTTAACTTGTCAGTTGAATATTATTCTAAAGACACTTGAGTTTGAATATCAAGTGTTTGGCCACACAGAGAGCAAAGAATTTCTATAGCCAAGGGGATGGAGTTCATTTTGAAGGGGCAATACTGAAGCCCAGACCACAATCAAAGATCAAACCTAGAATATACCAGAAACTGGAGTGACTCATAAGTCCACCCTTCTTTTAAATTTTTTTATTTATGATTTATTCAATTGTGCGTGTATGCATGTGTGCGCACGTGTGTATGTATGTGTATGTATGTATGTGTGTGTAGAACCACAGACGAATTTGGGAGCCACCATGGACACCTCCACCTCCTTCTTGTTTACTCTGCCCCGGGATTCACAGGCTCCGCCCTACCAGGACCAGAAACGCAGGCCGCCCCAGCTTCCGCCCGGCATCTATACATGGGGTCTAGGATCCGAACTCAGGACCTTCCGCCTGCAAGGCAGAGGCTTAATCCCTGAGCCACCTCTCCAGTCCCAAGTCCACCCTTCTTAATCCTGTCCCTTGAAGCTGTTGATTGTAAGGGGAAAAACTGTTTGAGAATGATAGAACATCTCAGGAGTCTAAACAAAAAGGTTTTCCCATATCATATGCAAATGACCTCCATGAATCCCGGAAAGGGGGGAAATGGATGAACTTAACATATCCCCATCGTCTTCGACCCAATTTTAATCCCCACTTATCATATGCGGATGTCATTTGGGGGATCTTGGTAAGGTGTTAGAACTGATTCGGTGGAAGCAGGAGTTTGCCTTTTCGGCCAACACTCACACTTGACGTTCTGGGTCATGAGCCACACCAAGTAGCAGAACTCTGAGGGGTTTAGTGTCTCCCAGGAACCATCTTAGACATTCAGATAGTCCTCCCCTGAACACCTTGACCTCACCTCCATAAACTCAGCGCTGGAGCCCACGTGCTGCCTGAAGCACAGGAGGAAGTTCTCTTCGGTCGGAAGGATCTGGGCCAGCTGGGGAACACAGAGAACACGTGTTAAGAAGGGAGCTCACCAGGCAGATCCGACTTTCCCGTAGGAAGGCAGTGTGGAAACCACATTCTGCTCCATCTTGCTTCCTTCCTTTAGAACAGGGACTGACAGCCCTTCAAAGGGGAAGAGAGTTCTGAGAAGTGATTCTTGGTCACCCCAATCTTCAAGTAGGGGCAGATATTGTTCCTTTAAAATGTAGCTTTCCCTCCGAGACTCAAAACAACACTCAGTAGATCATCTATCCCACATCGTTTAAAACTCTAGAACCGCAAGGTGGTTGTCTGGGATGTACCAATCCAGCAAGGTGGACATATTGGGGGTATCTTGCTCATGCTGGTAAGTTCATGATTTGAAAGATAAATATGCAGAAATCCTCATACCAAATGGATGTTGTTTATTGGATACAAATTAATACTTCAACAGTCAATATAAGAAATACAAGTTCCCCATGCAGCCAACACTGAATTCCCACCCAACTGCTCTTTATCCCCCCTTTTCCTTCTCATGGAGTACTAGGGCTATGGACAAATCCTCATTAGTATAACTCAGCCAAGTGGATAATCCCATTCCCCTTGACAGTGATTGGCTTAGGAGTAGGTACTGTGACCTAGTTCTGGCCAATTGAATGTGACAGGACTCCTGTTGGCTCTGGAAATGGACTATAGATGTGAGGTCTGGGACTGCTGCAGCCATCTTGGAACATGTTTTGGAGTAGGAATCAGGGCCAAGAGAACTGCTAATAAGAAGCAGAGCTGGAGTCTGGGCCTCCTTCATCTGGAACCAAGCCTGACTCCGGCCTTGCCCATTAGGAGACTCTCTTGACCCAAACTAGGAGTCAGTAAACTCCACATATGATCCAAGACATGTCGGGAAAATTTTAGTGGTACATGGCCAAGCCTGTTCATTTGCATGTTACCCGTGGCTGCTTTTCTGGCAGAGTTGAAGAGTTGAGGACAGAGACTTCATGGTCCACAAGCCCCAAAACATGGGCTGCAGCTCGTATTTTTAAAGTAGAAATCCTCCGACCCCAAGACTTACAATATGGGCATGTCTCCAGCGTGCAACATTTTAAGCCCCTCATTGGCCTGAGGGTGACTGCCAATAGCTCATCCCTTCATCCCTCAGATAGGGCAGCTGGCACACAATGTCACGGGCCTCCAGGTGGGGCACATTCTGTGTCATGGCGCAGAATCCCCCTTACCACACTGCTCCGAACATGGCCAAGACCAGGCTCCAGAAGAAAGCTCCTCTTAGCTGATGCCCTCTGCTGAGGCCCTTTCTTCTCTTTCCTCACAGCAAATAAAACCTGCTGAAATCTCTGCCTTGGGTTTCGCTGCTGGGCCACCTGGCCTATGGCAGCATCTGAACCAATATTCCTCGGGAGAGCGAGGTCCTTATTTATGTGGCATCACTACCATTAGGTGACCCTTTGGCCACGGGCCACAGACTAATTGGCAGGTTTGACGCGCATGTTGATATGTAAGTATCAGTGTGGTATGTATGCATGTTTATGCATGTGTGTATATGCAAACATGTATTAATGATGTGGAATACATGATCTCTCCATATATGTGTATTTATATGTAATCTCAAGTTTATCTTGGAATGTTTAGAGCAGACTGCTGTAATGTCTCTAGTCTTCACTCTTTCTATTGTATCAAGCTTGGGTTATTGCAGATCTGCAACACCTGCTTGGATCCTGAGGGCCTTTGGGGACCCTGGGCCATTATTTCCTGCCCCTTCTTTCCCCGGCGACACACAGAAAAATCAAAATGCTTCCACCTGTTCTGTTTGGTCAGCCCAACTGCTGGGAGCAGAGATCTTTCAGACTAGTGCCTCATTGGGTCCCTAGAAAAAAGCCTGACATGAGGGGTGCAGGGACCATGACTCCCTCGTGACCCTCAGCTGTTCCCAAGGCACTCACCTCCGCCATCTCGATTTTCCCATCCGAGTTCTTGTCGTACTTCTGCATGAACTCCTTCATCTTCTCTCCAAAGTTGTCACTCTTGGACATCTGTGGCCAGAGAGAGCATGCTGAGTAGCCGCCATGTCTCATGGAGTCAGGGATCTCATGCAGCAGGACGGGGGATCGTGTGTGTCCCAGACACACGGCACAGAGCTAGGACTCGGTGACATGATTACCGAGGAGGGTCAGGGCGTGCTGACATGTGCCTGAATGAATGTAATGAAACCCCTCATCTGCCCGGGAGATGGGCCAACTCGCAACTCCAGCAGAGGGCCCGCACTATTCCCATGTGAGAACCCAGGACTCCCCTTTGACTGAGCCTGAAGCAGAGCCCAAGCTAATCTAACACTCCAAGATGACTCCCAAGCACTTCACCACTGCAAGGGGGAATCACTCATTTTCCTTCTCTAAAAACCAATTAGCCATTCTACAGTATTTCTTATCTGGTTTTATGCCAGGAGAAATGTGAAGAGAAAGCCAACACACAGCTGAGGAAGGATTTAAATAGTTCACTCAGTTATTCTGAGTGCAGGAAAAAAGAGCACTTACTAAGAGTTCCTTCATCCCACTACTTCTTATCTTAAATAAAATGCTTTCCTAAAGTTCTAGAACCTTCCCCTGGCTTTGGATGCTGCCGATTTGTTACTTGCACCATGGGGCTCTTTCTTATCTCTGCTCAATACTTCATTCTCCCACAGACATCTGTCGCTTTTGATTTAATTACCTGATGCCTTCCAGTTGGGTTTCACACTTTGCAAGATTGGGCCAAGGGAAAAGTCTATGAATTTTGAGAGTATGTTTTGAATTCCTTCTATATCACCTTTACTTTTGCAAATTGGTCCCGATTAGCCCATCTTATTTTTGGTCAGTATTTACATCAACACATGTGTAAGGACTGGTGCTAGGCACTAGTCATAAATGTGCTCAGCCTATCAGAGGTTTAGCATGGTCCCCATGAGGCCAGTGGCTGCGCCTTCTTATGCATAGGTGGAGTCCAAGATGAAGTGACTATTCTCAAGTTCACCCAGCAACATATAGCCAGAAACTAAAGGTCTAGCTCCTGTTTCCAAGTGAGTGTTCTCTTTACCTTGGCAGCTGCTCTGAGCAGCAGTTCTGGAGGACAACTGGGATTGTCATGGGCAGACTGGTGAACCCCCTCATGCCATGGAGGGGATGACTAACAAAAGGATTTTTTTTTGGTTGAGTGTGTGTGTGTGTACAAGAGAGTATTGATGTGTATGTGCCTGTGGAGGCCCAACGGTGACTTCATTAATCATTCTAGGTTGCTCTACCTCCTTACTGCTTTGCTCTGGGGCTGGAAGTACAGGCCAGTGTCATTTCTGGCCATCATTTTTATCTGGGATCAGAACTCAGGTCCTCTTGCTTGCAAAGCAAATGCTTGAACCCTTGAGCCATCCACCTAGTCCAAGAGAGAAGGATTCTAGACTCAACGAGACAGGTTTCTCTGTCTGACCGTGATTCCAGAATCAGTTCTAAAGCCCCGATTCTGAAATCTGGGCTTCATTACCCTAATAATGAGGGCTGATAAGAGAATTATTGACAAACAAACCCATGCTTTACCCCCAACCCTCCGAGTGAGCCTGTAGTTTCTCGCTGGGGTCTTTTGCTGAGTCTTGAACCAGGACTCCTCCCAAGAGCAGCTCCATGAAAACTTGCTGAGAAGTAGTAGAGGGGTCAACAGGCAAGAAGCGTGGGAAAGGACAGAGCCCTCCTGAGGGAGCTATTTGGGGGCGGGGGATGGATTCTACAGGTTCTAGATTAGACTGGGGGATCACAACAGACCAGCTCCAAACACCTCTTAGCTTTTCAGCTAAGATGTTCCTTGCCTCTTCCAGGAGGCTTTAGCAAGTTCAGTAGAGCTAGGTTGGCACCAGGGGAAGACAATATTCCTGTCATGAAGAGCTGGGGTATGATCTGGACCCTTAGTGTAGCTAGGAAGGTCATGATCCCATCCCCCACCGGCACCCAAAGCCACACAGGACCCAGATGCTATCTTAGAGCAACCCTCAATTTTCCTCCAGGTCCTTACTAAGGATCCCGCTGTTGTTGGTCTACGACAGTAGATCTATACTGAGGATGATTCAGATCCACTGCCACCCTGGGGATGTCTAGCAATGTTTACAGACATTTTGATTGTTATCACTTAAAGGAGGGAGGCATTGGGTAGATTTCATGGGTAGATCTAGGGATACTGGCAAACATTCTGCCATTTACAGAATACCTCTCTGCTCATACAAAGAAAATTATTCAGCCTCCAAATGTCAATAGTGCTGAAGTTGAAAAATTCTTGTCTGGACTGTAGGCTTGTTGGGGGGGTCTCCGAACATCCAATATTAAGTTATAAACCCTCAGAACTGTGGACTCTATCCCTAAGAAAAGATAATGGTCATACATATATGTATACGGAGACACATCTGTGCAGTTTGGGGCATTTATCAACTCCTGGTGTCTAATGATAGTTGCTTCTTAATCTAAGATACCCAAGCATATTGAAATAAGGGGCTCGTACTGAATACCCTACTTTTTCTTTATATCTTTCTAAAAGCGATAATTTTAAGTGTCAGGACCAGAGAGACTCCAGGCCCACTCACTTAATGCATAATAGGACAGATCGTGCTTCAAAGCTATTTAGATCAAGGTGACTGAAAACCCCAACATAATGGGGTAGAGGGAGAGGCTTACCATGCCAGAGCCTTTTCTTGCTTTCTCCAGCTCTTGGAAAAAGTTTTCTAGTTCTTTACCTTCAATATACCCATTTCCTGTAAAGATAGATTACAAACAAACAAAAGGAATTTACTTTAGGCTTAAATAGTTAAGACCAACAGGGGGAGGGATGGTGGAAGTTGGGGAACTTCACGGAGATCTTCCCCTTGCTGGTCTTCCGTAGGCATCTGGGCTAGCAGTGTTAGGGATTTGGGGTCCTTGTCCTCAGAGAATTTGCAGGCAGAGATTTAAAGTTGATAGCATGGGCCCTTGAACTATGTGGTTAGCATTTGGAGATCATTGGAGGAACTTGTATCTTGCCAGCGGCAGCCACGCTGTTACATATAACACATTTACAGAATGGTTTTTGTTGTTGTTTGAGACATGGTCTCACTATGCTGACCTCAAAATCTGACTTCACACTCATGATCCTCCTGCTTCTGCCTTCCAACTGTTGGAACTGTATATGTGCTCCCCGCCCATAGCTGTTTAAATTGGAGTGTGTGTGTGTGTGTATGCCTGTGTGCGTGAGTGTGTGTGTGTGTGTGTGTATGTGTGTGTATACACACCAAACATTGAGTGCTGCAAGTTCAACATACGGGAATTTATCAGCAAATGGCAGGACTGAGCCAGGGCCAGTGGGTGGGTTCCTGGGGTGTGAAGGTGTTCAGAACTGAAGCATGTTCTTCCAGAATCCACATTTATCTAGAACCTCAGAATGTGACCTTATTTGGCCTTTGTAGATATTATTAGTTAAGATGAAGCCACATGGGGTTAGGGTGGATTCCAGGTTTAGTGACAGGTGTCCAGACATAGGGAAGAGGGTCATGTGAAAACAGAAGTAAAAACTGGATTGACACATATACAAGACAAGGAATTCTTCAGATTGTAGTTGCCTCTAGAAGCTGACATGGAGTCTCCCTCAGAGCACGTAGCATGATGCAACCCTATATATATGTCCCTCCACATCATACCATACCATATGCGTGCTCATGCACACACACACACACACACACACACACACACACACACACACACACATTTCAGACTTCTAGCCCCCAGAATTAGGAGAGCATTCATTTCTGTTGTGTTAGCTCACCCAGTTTGTGGTACTTTGTAATGAAGTCCTAGGAAACAAATACAGAAGGGACCATGGAAGAAAATGATGTAATCTATCTCATTTACAGAATGGGTTGTTAAAATGGAATGGTTTTTGTTGCTGTTGCTTGAGACATGGTCTCTTTATGCTGGCCTCACACTCAAGATCCTCCCGCTTCTGTCTTCCAAATGGTGGAGATACAGATGTGCACCCCACCCCATGGCTATTAAAATTGGAGTGTGTGTGTGTGTGCGTGTGTGTGTGTGTGTGTGTGTGTGTGTGTGTGTGTTTGTGTGTGCATGCGTGGAGACCAAAGGTTGATGTTGAATGTCTTCCTCCGTGACTCTCTGCCTTAATAATTAATTAACTCACCTTAATAATTAAGTAGTTATTAATTTAAGAGAGAATGAGCAGATCCATATGACATATGAGGTCAGACGACAACTTTTTGAAGTTGGTTCTTTGTTTCTACCATGTAGAAGCCATGAGTCGAGGTGAGGTCTCCAGGTTTGCATGCTGAGCCATCTCGGCTCCCCCTCTGCCTGCTACGTTGACTCAGGGTCTCTCCTTGAACCTGGAGTTCACTGTTTTAGCAATACAGCAAGCCAGTATTGTGATTACAGGCACACACCACTGTGACCGGCTTTTACGTGACAACTGGGCATCTAAACTCAACTCATCATGCTTCACTCACTGGGCTATCTCCTCCTGCCCCCTAAATGGTATTCCTTTTTGTTTTTAAGCCTCACAAGCCATCATGAGCATACTGAAAGCATTGCTACTGTTTGGGTTCAGTTACATGGATCCATGTGCAGGATGGAAATAAATATGAAGTACAACCTGAAGTACAATAACCTGAATCAGTGCTCAAGGTCAGAGCCTTGTGCCTAACAATCACATGAGTAATGAGAGGTCTGTTGACACCTGGAGCCCAGATTACCGAGGAAAGCCGGGCTAGACATCTGTGCTGAGCTGAGTCTTTAGTAGAGGTCACTGGTCTGCAGGGGAAGGGAAGGAAATTGTGGGAGAGAAAACAATAGTAGGGCAATGCTTCTTTGGCTTTATTGCATGTTAGTACCCCCTGGAGATCTTTAAAAAATAAGGATGTCTGGCTCTGACTTCTAGACATTCTGATGTAATTGGCTTGGGCTGTGAAATAAGCATTGTGACTTTGTTTTATTAAAGCTCCCAGGGGATTTCCATGTACAGCAAAGTTAGGAACGCAAAAGTCAAGGTTTAAATCTGATCCACAGCAGTTGAACAAGAACTAGAACCAGAAAGAGGGTGGGTCACTTTCTTCAAGCGCTTATGGAACTACTGACTTAACATAAGAACAATATTTGCCTTGGCCTGAGCAGGGGTTAGGGGATGGTGGATTTTTCAGCCTCTCTTCCTAGTGCCTCTGAAATCTGAAATTCCAATTAATAATCTTGTAAGCATCTCCTAGTGGAAAAGATTAATATCATATGAAGAGAATCACAGAAGGTGAATCATGTATTTTTTTTTTTGTCTTTAAGAAAAAAGAGGTAATAATTGAGTTCTCTTTTATCTGAGGACGGGGTGTGGTCATCTGCTTCTAGAATGCTCTGTAAATGTTTGGGGAAGAGTTAGTGGTTGGTCAGCATCCTTCTAGGAAGACTTAAGCACTGGCCCATCAGGTTCCTTTTTCTGTAGCCTTGTTACAGGGAGGTGGAGCCGCTAAGTGAATCAAACCTGGATGGGCATTGATAAGGATGCAGTTACCATAGTAACCATCACTCCTTACCTGTTTGATCAAACTATATCCATGAACATTAGGGAGAGGGGTTGGGGGGGTAGAAGGGGACAGGCAGGGACCTTGCATTTCCTGAGCTTGTTCTTGCTTCCATTCTTCATCACTGCCTGCCTCAGTTTCCCCAAAGATAAGGGAAGACAACACTTCTTTATTATTACTCTGACCATAGACCATGGAAAAGTTTTGAAAGGTGGCTTCCCTACCCCAAAGAAGTTTGTTTGGTTCTCCCTGAGCATTGTATGTGCAGTGGATTGTCTTGAGTTGAACAAGTAAAAAATACCTGAGGAGGAGGAAGAAGAAGAAGAGAGAAAGAAAAGGAGAAGAGAAGGAAGAGGAGGAAAAGAAGGAGGAGCAGAAAGAGGGATTGTATCACCAGTTTTATAATTGTCTATTGCTCTTGAACAAGTCAGTTTCTTTAAGCCTCAATATCTCTCCAGAGCGGGCAAAACTACTTTAAGCCCCCTCTGTACTTTGGTAGGGTCACTGTGACGTCATTCAAGATAACACTTTGGAAATATTCTGGAAAATGTACAGTCTTCCAGAGGTGGAAGACATTGCTTTCATATCCTCCCCCTTTTTGGTTCTCTGAGTCAATCGGTGGCTGAAAAACCTTCAGACGGAGGATACCATCAATTCCTGTCCTCATTAGAGGGCCGGTGCTCACCTGCAAGTTTTGCCAGCACCCACCATTGTTCAACCAACCCACCCCAGGCTTCCTGATCTGATTGGTGGGACAGAGATGTTTTTCAAGTTCCCCCAAGTTACCTTAATGTACAGTGCAGGTTTAGAACTGTCTTGAAACAGCAGCACATCTCCAACTGTAAGGTGGGTAAAAATTACCTGGGGATCTTATTAAAGTGGAGAGTCCAATTTGGTAACCGATGAGTACTGTAGGAGGACTGGCTGGCTATTTGGGCGTGGTCGGTGGACGGCATTGGAATCACCTGGGAGACTGTCAGAACCATGGGATCCTAGTAGGGGATGTAGTTCAATGGTAGAGTGCTTGCAATGCATGCATGAGGTCCTGAGTTCAAGCTCTATCCCTACTGCCCTCTGCTCCCCCCCACACTCAGCAGAATCCTTCAACTCTCTGAATCTATCTCTCTGGGTGTTTCTGCCCAAGGATCTGTTTTATCACCTGTCTCAGATGTTTCTCTGACATAATATCATGGCAGCATTAGCTTGCTTGGAAACTTGTTACAAATGCAAATTGGCAAAGCTCAACCTGGATCTACCAACACCCTGGATGGAAAGTGTGACCTAGAAACCTGGACCTGTGTTTTATCAAGTTCTGTAGCATGTGCCAATTTGAGGACCAGTGGTTGTATGCTATTGCATACATACCTTGAAGACTGCTTCTCTAGTCTTCAAGGACCTGTATGTTGCCTGGTGGTGGTGGGGGTAGGAGGGGAAGTCAGAAGAAGAAGGGGTTACTGTCAAACTGTTCTGGAAATCGCCTGTGAGGCCAGGCCACATGGCTTGCTGTGAGACATTCAGATTTATTATTACCTCCAGTTCTGGGACCCTGGGACCCCACTCAGTGGGACAAGAAATTGGCTCCCCAGGTTCTACCCCATATTAGTATCATTTTGCATAATAACTTCCATTTCCAAAGAGCTTCCATTTCATGCATGCCCGGTTGTCCTTAAGAATGTTCCAAGCAAACAGGTATTAACCTCATCTTGGAAAGGTACACTTGGAGTTGGGAGGTGGGATGGAAGGTTCAACACTAAAGAGGTTAAAGACTAGCCTGGTTTCCCTTTGCTTGTGCCAAGGATATTCTTGGTCTTTATCTGGTTTTGTCTGGATTTCTTTATCATGTATATCATGCACATGAGTTCTCTTTGTCTGTCTCTCTCTCTTTTTCCCCTTCTCTCCTCTCTTTCCTTCTGGTGGCTCCTGGAAGTACAAAAAAGTCCCAGATGCTGCTCAGTACTTGGATAAATGTTTGGACTTTTTAATTTCGACCTGCTTTAGAGCTGGGCTGGGTCGCTGTACCTGCGGACGGCTGGCACCCTGCCGTGGGCTGAGTCCCAGGCATGGGGAGGCCAGACGGTAGGGGCAGATTGGACGAGAGGGGAGAATACAGGGAGCCAAAGAGGAGGGGAGAAACCCCAAGCCTGAGGGCCCAGATGGGGCTGGCTGGGCACAGGAGGGCATCTGATGCAATCTGGCAGGAGGATGCCAGCCGGCCGCGCGCTGCTGCAGCGCTGTTCTTGAAGAGCCTCGTGCTGCTCGATTAATTCTGGCTTCTTGGGAATTGGGAAAGATTTCCCCGAGGGGGTCTCCTGAGTCCCAGTAACCTCCCCGAGGGCCTCAGCTAGTAAAAGTGCTCTTGTCTGGAGGGGCAATCAGCAAGATGCAGCTGGGCAGGGACACTGAGCCCCTGGGCTAGCGGCTGCGCGGCAGGCTGCAGAATCTTGTTTGTGAGAAACACGTCATCTCAGCTGCCTCCCTGGAGAACCCCAGCTCTTCACGGACCCAGCATCCCCACCCCTGGCTGGTGCAATCGGAGACCCAAGAGGCAGGGTGATGGCCACCCAGAGGCCACCCTGCACAGTAAGCTGGCACATGGCTCACACTCCAGGCTAAAAGGCGCCGCTAGTAAAGCCATGGCGTGGAGGTAAAAGGAAGGACTATTTCTAGGAGCTGCTCTAGGTGAGGCAGGCGGCTCTCCCAAGAAGCTTCCGAAGCTGACATGTCGCAGACTACGTAGGGTTGGAAGACAGCCTTTCTCAGACACATGAGTCCTTGGCTCACAGCCGCAGACCCTGTTGACTTCAATGGGCTGAGACCCAGAGGCCATGCATGTGTGCACATTTTGTGTTGTGTGCATGTCTGTGTGTATATGGGTACGCACCGCGGGCCAGAGGTCAACCTCGGGTGCCATCCACCTTTCTTCTGAGACAGGATCTCTCACTTACTTACCTCCGCTTGCTCAGTCAGTCAGCTTGGCTAGACTGACTGGCCAGCAGCCCCCGAGGATCTGTCTTGCCTCCTCTCCTCATGCACTGCCATGCCTGGCATTCTTACGTGGGTTCTAGAGAACCAACACAGAGTCCTGGGGTCCGTGAGGCAATCATATTACCTCTGAGCCACCTCCCTGCCCATCCTCTCCCCCCAAGGGTTTTCATGAGTCTAGTAAAGAAACTTTCTTTTCCTTTGATTTCATCCCCTTAAACATAACCACCACTGTGTGGCTGACTTCTTCCAAATATTCTCCTGTGTACATCTATCTGTCTTTAATAATAAAAATGGGCACACGAGAGTGCTCAGTTATACCTTAAAAAGAAACACATTTTGACATTTTTCCTGCCTATGCAGAAACCCCGCCTCACTTTTTATTGGGGGTATGGCATTCCACAGAGGACAAGTATAATTCACTTCTCTGTCCCTTACCCCAGTTTTTTTTTTCTTTTGGATTTTCATAGTTGAATAGTGTTGAATAGGCTCTCTTACCCATATAATTTTTTACATGTGCAAGACAGAGGTTTGGGAGCGGTGGGAAGCCTTGTTTGGTCGTATGGATGTCTGTTTGACTCTGAAAGAGACTTCTCAAAGGGGGGCCAGAACTACAGTATTTGGGTTCTGAGTCCTTATGGCACTCCTCAGCAGAACAGGAGCCTGGTGGTGTCTTTCAGAACCACGTGGAAATGGCATGTGAACCTTGGCCTCCTGTATCTCCTTTCTCCTTCTCCCCCCTCCCCAGCTGCTGTTGAACCTAGACCTAGAATTCTAGGCCAGCATTCCACGACCAAATTACATCTCCGGCCCTCATTTTACCTTTTATTTTGAGACAGGGCTTCACTAAGTTGTCCAGGCCGACCTGAAACTCAATCTGCAACCCAGGCAGGCCTTGAACTTGTAATCCTCCTGCCTCAGCCTCTCGAGTAGCTGGGACTAGTTGCTGGCAGTCACCCAGATCTCCAGGGTGCCAAAAGTTCCTGACAGTGACCAGGAAGCCGTGGGACAATCACCGTGGACACGGTGCCTGGAGCATGGACATGACATATGGAAGGGCCTGGGTCCTGCTGGGTCACAGCGTGGCTCGGCTGTCATCTTACTGACTGATGTTACCTTGGACAGACAACATCTGTATCTTCCCAGTGCCTGGCCTCGGTGACCACTGAGGCAGTTTGGGTTATATATGAGACTAAGGGACCAGACGCCTGGCCTTCTCCTGCTTTGCCGTATGATCTTGTAAAGTTCGCCCCTCTGAGCCCCAACTCCACTCTCCAAATACCTGCTGCTCTTGCCTTTCCTCACCTTAGAGATCTTTTTGAAAATAATCTTTATGGGTGCGGAAACCAGGATGACACCTCCTCTTCCCATTTTGGAATGGGTGAAGGGTCAGCACCTCTACCCCCCAGCTCTCTACTCCTCTCCCCTGGGGTCAAGCTCTTCTCTAAGGTCTCCTGGTCTTTGTTTACTATGAGAGTCCTGGAGGGTGGGGAGACTGCTCTCTCTTCCCTGGTGGCTGTGATTAACTGGGCTCCAGCGAGCTCTCTCCAGGGACCTGGTGAGCAGTGAAGGAAGGTTCTCCCAGAGGACCTTAAGATGGAGAGCAGCAGGAATCTTAGAATCGAGGTGAATCCCTAAGTTGCACAGACACTAAGGCTGGTGAGAGGGAAGGGGGAGGGAGAGAGAGAGAGAGAGAGAGAGAGAGAGAGAGAAACAGAGAGAGAGAGAGAGAGAGAAAACAGAGAGAGAGAGAGAGAGAGAGCACACCAGAGGGAGCTAGAATATCTTGGGTGGTAAGGTATTGGGCTCATCTGCAGCCTTGGGGAGTTTAGGAGGGGAGGGCCAGCCCAGGAGCAGGTCATTAGCGAAGATACCAAGCAAGGTGGTCTCCAATCTGCTTCTGAACTTTTAGTGGAATTCCAGTCTGTTGACTTGTGCATTTCTCCCACTCAGCTTCCTTTCCTTCTGACGTTTTCATTCTCTCTCCATCAGGTCTCTGGACCTGTCCTAAGACACCCTTTAGGAAGGGAAATCCAAGCCAAAGTGGCTCTGGAAGGTTCTTAAAGACCTTTTATCTTAGCTTAGCTATTCTGGGAGAAAAGTTGCCACCCACCACTTCTGAGGCTCTTCTGTGGGACTCTAGGAAAATCCCTACTTCCCACTCAAGCAGGTGTCTACCTGAATGGAGATAAAAGCCTTGGCTGGGAACCAGTACCACCAATTTGACCTCGTGAACTTGATCACAAGCCCATTGATCACCTCGGTGTCCAATTCTCCATCTGTAGAAGGGAAATCTGCCCAGCAACCTCCCAGCATGGGGCTTGAATATATGTGATTGTTTTGAGAAGTCCAACGTCTCAGAATGGACATGTTTGCTCGGTGATTGAGAGGACTATGGCTTGTCCCCAGGGAAAAGTAGACTTGGAGTCGTCTGTGTATAGCTGACTCATCTAGCAAGAGGCTAGCGGTATAACCTTGGCCGCTTGGTAACTTTCCTTGAACCACGCAAGTCTCTGGTGCAGATAGACCAGCCGGAGTACTTCCTATGCAATACGGGTTCCAGCCCTTTTCATCCAGGTAGATGGACCACAGGAGCTGCGAACTGGAAGCACAACTCCCGGGGGGGGGGGGGGGGGCTGATTCTCTGACTAAACAATGGACCTGCTCCATTAGTAATTCACAGGCAGATGATGGTCCTGCCCCTAGGTATCAGAGTTCCCAGTCCTATGCCCCTCCAAGTTTTCTCCAAGGAAAGGAAACTTTACCTGTTAGTCACCCCAGACATTAACCCTTGCTTCTCCCACAGCACTGGGTCAGAGGATCTGCGTGTAGCCGTTTCCAACACCTTGCCGAAGTGAGGCAGGGAGGTGGGATCAATCCAGCCAGCCACACCTGAAAAGTCCGCTTCTCATTTCCCTTGCTTGCTCTCCAGCCCAGGAGAGCCAACACCCTGCCAAGGGGTCTGAGATGCCAAGTGTTTTCATATGCCCACCTTAGCCAGGATCTTGGCGAGGGGAAACAGGATTGCTCTTTTTTGTTGTTGTTGTTTGGACTGATAGATAAAAAGTCTACAGAGATAACAAAAGCCTTCGGCATAGAGTTTGTGTGTGTGTGTGCGTGTGTGTGCGTGAGAGAGAGAGAGAGAAGAGAGAGAGAGAGAGAGAGAGAGAGAGAGAGAGAGACCTGAATCAGACCATGGTAGATATTTGGCATCCCATGTCTGGGAGTTAGTTCCAAAAGTCATTCTTCCTGACCCTCACTTTGGGGTGGGTCATTGTGAAGACCACCCAGAGCAGATCAGTAGTCAATGAGGTAAATTGGGATTGCCCTCCTCCCAGTCCACTGATAAGAGTCCCCCAAAGCACCCACCATGAGGCAGTAGGTTCAGAGTCTGAGACACCAGGACCCTCCCCGTCCCACCCACTGTTACTGTGGTTGGCAAACTCACATGCCCGCTGGGTTAGAAAACGGACAAAGGAAGCCCAGGGTGTGTTAAGAGCTTCAGATCCAGCCAGACTGGGGAGGTCACGGGTTCCTCCTCAGGACACTCAGCTTGCTCCAGCTCCCCAGAATGGACATGGGGGTCTGGGGAGGAAGGGGGAGGGAGACCTGTGGCTGTGGGGTTGGAGGCAGGAAGTTGACTGGAAGGGAAAAATGGTGAGGAAGGCAGCAGAGGGAATTACGGGGCCAAATATCTTTTTCCTCCGGGGGGGGGGTCTCCTCTCTGAGAAAACTCCAACTTGCTGGGAATAAGGATGCAAGAGTCGGTGGGCTCTGTCTATGTACCCTGCGTCAGGGAAAAGTTACTGACAATTGTTACCGGGCAGTAGGATGCTTTCCAAACTCAAAACCCCAGCAAGGTCTGCCATCAGATCCCCCCCCCATACACCCCAGCTCCACTGAGTCATACCCCCGATCTTCCAACCGCAGGTCCCCTGGCGTGTGGGGTGCCAAGGGACCCAGAAGTTGGGAGCTTTACTGACCGTCTGCATCGAAGTGCTTCCAGATTTCCAGGAACTGGGACGCCGTCAGCTCCGCCAGGTGCAGGTAAGGGGGCTGCTGCTGCGGGCCAGCCATGGCGAGCGGCTAGGAGACCTTGGGCAGCTCGGCGCTGTCACTCGGTGCCTCTCGGCTCCGGCACTCGCGCTGGGGCCGCGCGCCACGCTGCCTTTATAGGCGGCCCCGAGCTGCACCGCCGCGGGCTGCCGGCAGGCGGCGCGCGGCCTCAGCGAATCAGGGAGGGGCGCGGCGCATCTGCGGGCGGGGGACCCCCCTCAGCTCCGCCAGGGCTCCTGGGGTTCCATGAGTCTTGCACCGAGACCTCCTCAGGTGCCCACCAGAGAGACAGCAAAGACTCTTCAGTGGAAATGGGGAGAGGCTGCGCTTTCCTTTTACCTCTTCTCTGACCATCTCGAGTTCAGTCACTGCAGACCGCTGGCTGTATGTGACGGTAATGCTGGAATGATATCATACTCGGGCATCAGAGTTAACAAGGTTTTAATCATGCTTCCTCTCGAGTGACCCTTGCACAGCATCAAGACCGGGGGCCACTTTTCCGATGACAGGTTTGAGCCTTGATTGCATGACTTGACCGGCAAATAAGTGGCAGAAATCAAGTGCTTGAACCCAACACTTGATTCGCTCTTTTGTGGTCCCTCAAGGGGGCCCAGAATTGCAGAGAATCAGAGTCTTTCCTGTCCGGCAGCCAGTAAACTGCAATGTCCAGGGAGGAATGAGATGGGAGTGGAGGAGGGGTTTCTAATTCTCCAGGCCGGGGGTTTTCCTCTCCCTTTAACCCCCTGATACCCGCTGCACTATGGACATGCTCTGGAGCCTGAAGTTATAGGTGTGAACGAACCCACCTTGGGACATGGTAGAGATGTGTCTATCCAGAAGGACGACAACATCCATCTGACCCAGGAATACTCTGAGCTGCTGTCAGGCACAGCACGCCCCCAAAGGCGGCAAACATGTGCCAGGTCAGCAGACTGGACCCCTCAAACAGGGACACAGTTTCCACCCCCCACTGCCCATCATTCCCATGGCCTCGATTTGGGGGTCTGTGATAGTCTTGCCAACACCTTACTCCCACTCCCCACCCCAGACCCACAGTAGCAGCCCTCCTTTTTCCCCTGTCCTCCCACAGAGGGACAGAGATGTGAATTGATGCTCATTAACATGTGCTAATAAGTGTTAGCTGAGCTGCCTTCCAAGGCAGAGCAAAAGGGAAGGAGGTGAGAATCAAAAGCAGGTCGCTGGGGAGAAGAGAGTGGGGAGAGACAGAGATGGGCAGGGCCACCCTTGGGTGGTAGAGGCAACCTACAGAGATCCCAGTTTTCCAACCCAAAGGAGCCAGGAAGGTTACATTGCACTGCAGCCGGCCTTGTTGCCAGGACTGAAAAATCACCAAAGCCAGAGGTTCCTTACGCTGTTGCACCTGCGGAGGAGGATGGCTCCCAAGAGGCCATGAGTTCAGTCCCTGCGCTGGTTTCTAAAGAATCTCTCTCCAGCCTGGGGCCCGGGCTTTCCTCGGCTATAAAGAGGGAAGGTGGGCACTTCCCCCCCTGGGGACTGTCCTCATGATGGGACATGCTCCTGCTGCCCTTTGTAGAGCGGTTGAGTGGTGATCTCCTCTGAACCCAGCAGGAATTCCTTGATCAACATGTCGGTCAGCTCTCTGTGACTGAGACCATGTACCCGAGTGAGTCACATTTAGAGAGGAAAGCTTACTTTGGATCTCTGTTCCAGAGGTTTTAGAATATGGGCATTTTGGTCCATTGTTTCTGGGTTGGGGGGAGGGAGAAGGTCACTGTTGTGTGTGGGGGGGGAACTTGGGGGTGCAACTGCTTAGATGGTGGCCAGGAACTGGGTTGTGCAGGAAGAAGAGGGGCACAGGGAGAAGATGGAACCTCCCAGGGTATTGCTGGTGTGTAAGGCAGAGTGAGCAGAACTTGGAACCTCTAGACACGCATGCAGACTGCATGCGTTTGTTTCTGACTTAGGACCTGTCTGAAGGAGTAGACTAGCCTGCCCAGTCCTGTATCTGGAAGGAAGTGGAGGTGACTGCAGTCCTCTGTGGCCCAGGAAGGTGGCCATGGCTTCTAGGGAGATGTGTGGGGTGCAAAGGATGAGCAGAAGCCAAGACCTACTTACTTTTGGCTCCAAGAAATGTTTTCTTCAACTGTCAAGAGGCCTCTGGCTCCTCCCCCCATCTAAGTCTATTTCTATTGCTATAATAGAATAACCATACCAGGTAATTCATAAAGAGAGGTTGTATAGCTTCTTGTTCCAGAGCTTGGGGCATGCAGGATGGTAGCACTGGCATCTGCTGGGTCCTCTTGTCACTTGACAGTCTGAGCCTAGGGCATTGCATGGTGGTGTAGAGCAAGTGTGCTCTCTCGCTGGGGTCTTTCTTCTTTTTCTTATCAAGCCACTAGTCGCAACTTGGGGACCCCACCCTCATGACCTATTGACTCATGATTATCTACTAAAGACCCTGCATTAGTTATTTTTCTTATTACTGTGACCAAATACACGACAAGATGTAACTTAACGTAGAATCCATCTTGGCGGGGAAGGTGTAATGGCAGGAAGCTCCCTGGTAGCAGCTGGATTCCTCCCATCCTCCTGTTTTGAGGAGCAGCAAAGAGAAAGAGAACAAGAAATGTGGTCAGGCTATTAAAACCTCCAATGCCCCACTGTTCCAGCCAAATTCACCCTACCCGGGGCTCCACAACCTCCCCAAATGGTGCTAGTAGTAGCTGGAGGACTAGGTGTTCACACACACCAGTTTATAGGGGTGTTTCACATTCACACCCCACAGGACCTAACTCCAAAAACTATGAGCATATGAATTTTAGCCAGTTTTCCCAACCTCTTAATTATAATTATGTAATTATAATGATAGTAACCGAGTTTTAAGAAGCACTCTTTTTTTTTTTTTTTGGCGGTGGTGATGGTGGTGGGTAGGTGGGGAGGCACAGGCAAACCATTTCCTCCCTCCTCTCTTCTCATATCAACAGCAGGAACCAGAACTAAGCATGTTTCCATACACATCAGGTGACCTGACAGGTAAGACATATCCCCTTCCCTGTCTCTCCAAGGATCCCTGCTCACTTCCCACTTGGGAAGAAATGTCTCAAAACCGTCTAGCTCTTCCCTTGGATTAGCCCTTCATCTACTTTGAGCCAGTAGGGTGAAGTGGGGTGTGATGTAGGAGGGTTTACATGAGGAGAGACTTGGATTTTGAACTTTAGGGACATACTATTTTTAAAAATATGCCTTATTTATTTATTTGAAGGAGGGGGGAAAGAGAAAGAGAGGAAACATACATATACCATGCATACACAGAGAGGGGGGAGGGAGGGAAGGAGGGAGAGAATGGAGGGAGAGACAGAGGAAGGGAGAGAAGAAGAAGAAGAAGAAGAAGAAGAAGAAGAAGAAGAAGAAGAAGAAGAAGAAGAAGAAGAAGAAGAAGAAGAAGAAGAAGAAGAAGACAGAGAGAGAGAGAGAGAGAGGGGTACACTATGGCAGGGCAGAGATCAGAGGACAACTTTCAGGAGTCAGTTCTCTCCTTCACCATGTAAGACGCTTCCAGAGATCGAACTCAGGACTCAGGTCGCCAGGTTTTCAAGCCGTCACCTTATCTGCTGAGCTATTTTACTGGTCCAGGAATATCTTAAATATCTGAATGTGAGAAGGAAAACGGATTCAAGTGAAGAAAATCATTAAGGGAAACAAAAGGGAGACCTTACAGCAGATTGAAAGAAAATAAATAAAGCACCTTTATGGAGTCTAGGAAGATAGCTCAGTAAAGTGCTTACTGTACAAGCCTAAGAACAGAGACCTGAGTTTGACTCCTAACACCACACATACTTGTAATCCCTGTGCCGGAGAGGTGGAGGCAGACATGAACTAGCCTAGCCTAACCATCGATTCTCAGATCCCAATGAGTGGCTGTTTTTTTTTTTTTTTTTTTTTTTAATAAGGTGGATGCCTTTTTTTGTAAACGCGAATGTGTGTGTGTGTGTGTGTGTGTGTGTGTGTGTGTGTGTGTGTGTGCGTGTAGAAGTGGATACTTGAGTGTGGTGCTTATGGAGGGCCAAAGGTGACATTAAAAATCATCCTGGATTGCTTTACCTCATTGTTTTGCTCTGGGTTTCCTAGGCTCTGCCTTCCAGGGCAGGAATTGCAGGCTGCCACCCTATCAGCCTGGCATTTTTACCTGGGATCTGGGGATCCAAACCCAGATCCTTTTGCTTTTGAGGCAAAGGCTGTAACCAGTGAAGCATCTCCCTAGTCCTCTTCTTGGTATTTTTGAATGTCTGCTGTTTGCACCAGGCCCTCTTTGTGAGCTTCCTAACAACCTCGATGACGCTGGCCATGATGGCTGCTGTAGAAGCCGTAGACATCTTTGCTGTCTATTACAGATGGCTTTGATGTATCATGCTGCATCCTCTGTTGTTGCGACTGGCCCTTCCGATGCACGATGCAGGAACTGGGCTCAGAAGGAGTGACTCAGGAGCAGAACCCAGGAGGGGCAGGGTGCTGTGGCCCCATTATCTCTCTGGTCTCTCAAAGATCCTTGTATACTTGGTGACTGTGGGATGGTGGGATGCTGGAGACAGGATGGCATACACCCTTTGCAGCCTGTACTGGGCTGTGGTAATCTCCAGAGTCCTTCAGGCACCTGGCGTTATTTTGTGCGCTTCAAAGCAAACTCGGATGCTCACCCTGGTTCCTCCCTCTCTCTGGGAGGGGGAGGAGGTCTCTTTCAGAAATATTGCCTCTTTGGTCTTTATAATGGTCAGGCCTGTCTACCAGGGTGCCAGAGAGCTGGCCTTCCTTCCCAGAAAAGAGGATGAAAGGGATGCAGTTGCCATGGAAACAGCTCAAGGTGGTGGGGAGAAGAGTCCAGAGGAACTCAGAGGTGGAAGCAGGGCTGTTGAGTAACTAACTCATTCTGAGGCTTGGGAAGCTGTGAGGAAAATCCCTCCCCGAGTGTAGAGGATTTGGGCCAGTGGGATAGCAACGGGGAAGTGTCACAGTAGTTGTGTGTGTGTGGGGGGGATGGTTGTATAACCCCATCACAACAGATGGGCATGTAGTATTGCCACATGCTGGCTACATAGCCCTGGGGAAGGTGATCACACTCTCTGAGCTTTGATCTTCCCATTGGTGAAATGGAGAGAATCCCATGCAAATACCTTGGAGGCTGTGCTATTAGCTAGAGGTGTCAAGCTTGATAAGGAAAGAATTTGAAGAATTGGTAATTAAGGTAAGTCCTACAGGAGCTCTGCAGGAGAGTATCTGAGGCTGGAAGACCCAGCCCATGCTGGGTGTGACCATCCCCTGATCAGGTAGATGAGGTGGAGGGAACTGGTTCAGTCCTTTGGCTTACTTCAGCATACTCTGGTAGACTGGCAGTCTGGCAAGAGAGGTTTGCCCCTCTCTCAGCAATCCTTGTGGATACGGTGTGGCCATTTTCCTCAGCTACGTGATGTTGGTGTGAACATTCCTGGCAACTGGACTATGAGTTCATCAAGAATCATAAGCAAGAATAAAACCCCCTTGTTCCCCTAATTTGTTTGGTCACAAATTTGGAGAAACAAGCAACAGAAGCTTTTTCAGGCTTAAAGGAAGTTATTCACAGGAAGGGTGTGGTTACCATAAGTAGGAAGATTAAAAGACAGACCCAGAAAGAACAATTCATCTGCAGCAGCCAAAACACTGCTTCACGGATGGGCGATGCAAGGTCAGGTCCTAAAGAAAAGTGCTGCTGTAAGGTCTGGAACTGCTGCAGCCATCTTGACACCTTCAGGGAAGAAGACTCTGCAGCGGCCAGAGATGGGGATGAGAGTAAAGAGCAGGGAATGGGAGGAAACGGATGCTGCAAAAGACAGGGAAGAGAAGCCGTGAGACATGACATCACTCCAGCTGCTGGACCAAGCTGAGTCTCATGTACATCTTGGAGTTATTAGTTCTATGAATCAGTATACGCTGTTTAGCGTTAAGCCCACATACAGTGGTTTGCAACCAACAGGCTTAGTGGATCTGAGAAACCTTCAGGAACCCCAGCCTCTCTCTCCTTCTGTGATGGGGAGTGTCGCATGTCAAGTTGACACCTGGGAGGTAGGTCTACAGGAATGCCCATGAGGAATCAACCAGTTAGACAAACCTGTAGGAAACTGTATAATTGACTTGGGAAGACCCAGCCAGAGTGGGTGGGAACCATCCCCTGGGGCAGGCAGATAAAGCTGGAGAAAGCTAAGGGGGACGCTGGCCAGCAGGAAGGGAAGTCAGCCAGCATGCAGCATTGGTCCTTGTCCCCTGGGGCGCTTGCTGCAATGTGTCCAGTTCCCTCTGCAGCCGATGCGGTGACTCTCCTGTGATGGACTGTAACCTGGAGCTGTGAGTGACTGGATACATTCCCTCCTTGTCTCTGAGTTGCTTGGGCCAGATGCTGATCACAGCAGTGAGACAGGAAACCAAAACACCTGGTTACTCTTAGCACACAGGGCAGGGCCGCTTCCTTCTCAGCTGTCCAGCCTGCGCCCTACATATATATCCTGTCCTCTCACCGTCACCAGCTTTGACACTGAGGCACCTCTGTTGCCCCAGTGCAGATTCTCAAGGGGGCAAATCTGATGGGTCTCTCTAACCTTTCCCTAAGAATAATTAACATGATGAACAACTCGCTGGAAGGGTAGGGGTTGCAAAGATACTCTAATGAATGAGTGCAAATGGAAAGGGGGAGTGGCTAATATGGAGTTGCAGCAAGCAGGCAAAATTTCTTTGTTCAAAGGGCCAGGTTACAGTATGGGTGTGGGTGTGCCTGTGTGCGTATGGCTTTGCGTGTGTGTGTGAGTGTGTGTGTGTGCGTGTACATACATACTTACATTTGATCTTTTAGGTCATAGGGTCTGCTACTGTAGCCCCAGGCAATAAGTGAACAATAGACACAGTTCTGTTTTTATAAAACTGTATCACCATGTGGTCGACCAGATTTGGCATGCAGGACATAGGTGACTAACCCCTAATTTAGCAAAGCAGCGTTTGGTTCTCTATAACTTCTCCAAGCCTTTTCTCCCACGAAGTGAGTACATTGGGAGAAGCCAGGCAGGGCTGCTGTCATGTGATATCTACAGATCACTACTTAGGACGGTGCCCAGCACAGAGCAGAGAGATTGCCATGTGGGCTCTTAGAACACAAAACCATACTTTGTAAATCCATGGGGAGAGACCCTCTGCTCTTTCTGAACTGCGCTAATGATGTCTCTTCAGACCAGAAGACAGAGTCAGAGAAGAAAGGCCAGGAGGACTGGAAGAAATATAATAGTGTTCCCATCCGAATCCACAGGCCTAGTATGAGGCTAGCTTGGCTCATCTTGGGGACCTGGCGGGGAGCCCCAGGCTTGATTGGCAAACAAATTGGTTCCACTTCCTGCCAGAACAGAACTTCCTGGTCACTGGGAATCTGGACCTGAAGACCAGGATGGGAAGTATGTCCCTAGAGGGGCAGTGTCCCACTTCCAGAATTCTCCAGGATATAACAGGGATATTAGAATTTGACACCCATCAAAAGACAAGGGCTATATTTCATTCATTTGGTGAGTTCATTTGCAAATTTTACTCACTTTTTATTATCCAAAAGTATTTAATAACTATTTATGTTATGCCAGGAAATATATTAGAAAATCAGAAATGGCTGCTTCCTTTAGGACTGTAAAGTCCAGCAGGAAGCCTGTCATTCCTGAGGAGGCTGAGGAGGGAGGATCATGAGTTTAAGGCCACCCTGGGTTGTGAAGTGGGATGCCGTATCCAAAAATACCAAACGAACCAGTAAGAATACAACGGAAGAGACAAACGTTGATCCAACCAGATGATTGAGCACACACGTGAAAACATTTGACTCCAGGAGCCTCCCACAGAGCAAATCAACCCGAAGGGAGGTGTGAGCACACTAGAGATTCGAACCCAAGCACAGAGAGTCCATACAGGAATGGCACTAGGAAAGTCACAGGGGCTGGACTTCAAGGGGCACAGGCGGCGTGGCAGGAGTGACCCTAGAGAAGCGGAAAGGCCAGACCCTAGGAGACTGGGAACAGGAGCAAATGAGACCAGTGTGTTCCTTCAGGATCCCTCTGGATCCTGGAGGAGACAAGAGAGCAGTGTATGTAGTAGAGAAACCTACCGGGGTTTGGATATGGGGGGTTTGAGGGAGAAGGAGACATACCACCAGTGTGAACACCTGGAATGGGAGGACTTCCAAGGGACCCCATTTGGGAAAGGAATGCCCCAGTCTTGTTGAATATGTTGAGTCTGAGTTCACAGACTCAATCTGCTATGGACTAAATGTTTACAACTTTTCTCAAATTCCTAGGTCGAATCTCACCCCTACTTAGATGGTTTCTGGAGGCGGAGCTTTGGGTAGTACTAAAGTCAGGAGAAAGGAGCTTCCTCGCTCCCCAAGGGGGTTCCCACAAGATGAGACACAGCTTCTCCCTCTATTAAATATCACTTGCAAGCAAGGAAGAGCGCCCCTAGCAGACACCGAATCTATTGGTACCTCCCCAGTTTCCAGAACAGGACGAATAAATCTCTATCATTTGACTTTCCCAAATACAATCATGGCATATCCGTTATAGACTTAGAGGAAAGTGGACCAGGCAGGTAGGTTTTATGTACCCAGAGTCTGGAGGAAGGGTCTGAATAGGAAAAGTGACTTTGGGAATCCATGAGTTTTGAGGACCTGGCCTTCATTGCTGTACTGGGTTACTCTTTGTCTGGGGACCCCCTGCACTCTGCCCACCCCCACTGCCTCCATGTTGAGCTGTGGTCATAAGCGCAATAATTGCTCCAAGATCAAAGGCATTGAGACCTCACCCTTCAATGCCTCCAGCCCCCTCCAAAATAGAAAGGAGCTCTTCCTAAGGAGGGTAAGTTGAGAGGTGTTATCCCCCAACAACACTCCCTTTCTAGGAGGGGGAGTTGAGAAAACAAAGGAACAGATGTCTCCTCAGATATCTGAGTGAATCTACGAGCTTGCCATGCCCGGCTCCAGTTCCTCTCTATGGCCAGAACAAGGCTAGGGGCCTTGTTTATGTCCCTCATCACTCATCTTCAGCTCGCAACAGTTTGGAGCCCCTGTGCACTCAGGGAATCGTTGTGGAACAGATGAGGAATGAATGAAGGGTGGAAGAGGGGAGTTGAAGATGTTTGGGTACATCGAGTCACAGCCCCCTCTGGAAGCTGGGGAAAAGACCCCTGGTGTGGAGCTGGCCCGCTTGGCTCCTGGCATTGAGAGCCGGGCAGCGAGCCTGCCTGGGCTGCCTCGATAGGGCAGCTGCTTGCCCTGCTGGGGGCCTGGGCTCCGGCTGGTGAGGAAGAGAAACTTGGCTGTATCCCTGCCCTCATTCATGATCCCCAGGCCTGGCTCAAGGCCGTGGCTCTGCGCCGCCTTCCTGAGCGCGTCACTGGGGGGATCCCCTCACAGGCAGCCCACAGGAAGGGGATTGGGGTGAGCCGGCACCCACACTGGGTGCTACCTGCGGTCTTCAGCTCTGGTGGTCGTTGCGGATGGTTGGACGTAAGAGCCAGAGGCTCAGGTGGTGAGGACCTGGCCCCGTCATTGCTGTGCGGACTTGGCCCAGGCCAGCCAGGACTACCAGGAAATCAGGAAGAGAGGAAAGAGGGAGAAGGTGGGGAAGGGACAGCGAGGTGACTTCCAGGGGTGGCTGTGAGAGTTGTGATGCCTACGCCCCCTGCGGCCCCTGCTCCCGGGAGATGCTGGTGGCAGCTCATGCTGGTCTCCTCCACAGTGTGCAGCCCTCTCCAGCAGCTGCGGGGAGGCTCCCGGCTGCACCATTCTCTGCTGCACTCACCTAGCTCACACGGCCCTTCCCACGCCCATGCAGGAAAAGCCCATAGCGCGTGCTGGACACACCCAGTCTTTTGCCTCTCTCTGCGGAGTGCTGGTTGGAACGGGCCGATCCCACACTTTCTCCCCTTTCTACACCCAGCATCTCTCCTCTCCTTCCTTTCATGATCTTCCAGGCACAAGAGTTTCCTGCCTCAGGCTCTGCTTCTAGGACAGACCCGAGACAAATTCTCAGACTAAAAAAATCCATTTCTGGCTGCTCATTAGAGGGCCCAGTCTAGGTTTCTGAAGTTCCCTCACCCCACCCCACCCCACCCCACCCCACCCCACCCCCAACCATGTGTGTTTTCCCAAGTAGCCACAGTGGTTCCAGTGAGGGGCAGCATTACCAAGGTGGGCGTGGATCCTCAGTCTCAGTTTCTATTTCTGTGTGGTAAGAGCTGGGATCCCCAGCTCACCGGGCAGGGTGACTTTGAGACAGGCAGAGGCACAGGAGCCTGCTGCGAGCAAGAGGAGCCAGCTTGAGCGTCAGGCAGACCTGCCCCCTCTGCTCTGTGACCTTGAGTGTAGCCAACTCCCCCGTGTCTCTGTTTTCTCATGGTTCATCTCCCAACTGGAAGTGGCAACGGGCACTGCATATGGATTCCTGGGCACCACCAGTGTGGCTGGGCCTTGCTGTGGAGCCCGGCCAGCTGGCTTCCTGAATCCCAGCCGCAGCAAGTGTACCAGTGCCTGACGCAGACTAAGTGCTCAACAAGAAGTGAGCATGGCCGTGCTTATGGCTGGGATGGTAGGTCTGCAGCTGGCTGGTCATGACGACGATGCCTTGGTAATTTCAGAGAGGATCCTCAGAAGTGGGCCCGATGGACCCCACGGGGCCTGACACATGAGATCTGGACCAGGGGTGGGTAGGCAGGTGGAGCCCAGTTAAGTTTGCTTCTCAGTCAACCAGCGTGAATCCCGAGCCCAGCGCTGGGCACTAGTTGGTGGCTGGTGGGCCCACCAGCCCGTTTGTTACCCTGGCGTCACCTCTACACTCAAAAGCAGGTCCCCAGGGACAGTGGATCAAGCACAGGAGCAAGGCACTGCTGAGTTACTTCCGTGGGCTTGGTGAAGGGGAGGCAGCGGTGATGTATGCAGCAAGGGCTTGTCCTTGTGGAGCGGGCCTGGGGACAATCTGGGCAGGGAGCAAGGGGTGGTGGCAGATTGCAGCTGGCACACCAATCCAGACCCTGCCTTCTGCTCGCAAGCACACTGGCTAAAAGAATAGGCTCATTACTGAGATGGGGTCTTGCAATGTAGTCTAGGCTAGTCTTGAACTCATGCTCCTCCTACCTCAGCCTCTAAGTGCTGCCATTTATAGGAGAATATCACCTGGCCTGGCTGAAGAATGACTTGTTCTGGAGATGGTTCGGAGAACAGGGCACTTGCCCCACATGCATGAAATCAGGAGTTCCAGTCCCCAGAACTCATATAATAGTCGAGTTAGGCATGGTGGCCACCTGAACTCTCAGCACTCGGGGAAGTGACAGGGACTCCCCAGGGCACACTGGCTAGCTGGTCTAGCTGATGACAAGCTGTGGGTTCAACTGAGAGACCCCACCTTATTAATATCTGTGACCTGCATATGCATGGGAACACATACACACACATGCATGCTTCCCCCCCCCCACTTCATGCAAAAATAAATGGATTTTTAGGTCTCAGTAGATAAGGTGCTTGCTGGATAAGAGCGATGAATTGATTTCAGATTCCCAGAAGCCATGTAAAAGCCAGGCATGGTGGTACAAGAGTCTACAATACCAGCACGATTGCAGGATATGGAGAGAAGCTTGAAGGTCAGCTAGCTTGGCTTATGCCAATGTGGTCTCCAACAAGATGGAAAGGTGGCACCTGAAGGCTGTCCTTTGACATGTGTCATAGTATGTGGAACCTGCATCCACGTACTTGAACATGAATAAGAACATGAGAGAGAGAGAGAGAATATGTTTTGATTTATGGTTATAGATGATTGGAAATGTGGATTTTAATATTCACAAGTAAAGCTCTATGGAAACACAGTCACACTCATTCTTTTGCTTACTTTCTGTGGCAGCTCTTGGGTGACAGCCCAGAGATTGTAAAAGTGTCCATAGGGTGCCACCAGGGGCCTCTGTCCCTTTCCACGGTGTCAGGCTGTGACCAGGATTGGTCTTTGTTCTGCATTTGCCCCACCTCCATTCTCCAACTCTCCGTCTTCAGCAAGCCTTTCATTTCAATGCTGGGGACTTTCTTAACGCCTAGCTAATGCATAGAGAAGAATCTGATTAATAAATTCACACTAAGGTGTTGATGACTTAATGCATTGCACCCTCTTTCTCCCAGGAGGTTAGACTAAAGGAATGAAGCTTTGAGTGACAGATCCTGAGGAATTGTATAGTGTGTGTGTGTGTGTGTGTGTGTGTGTGTGTGTGTGTGTGTGTGTGTATATGTGTGTATGTGGAGAGAGAGAGAGACAGAGAGTTGTAGGGTAGAAGTTGGATGTTTCAGGGCGCAGTATCATAGGAAGTAACTAAACAGATTCTTTGAGGGGATCCCAGCTGCCAAGGACAGGTTGGAGAAGCCAGCTCCATTCCTGATGTGAATTCTAGACCTTTCTGCACTAGGCTTCATGGATAAACCAGATAATTCTGGGGGAGACAGGGAGTTTTTGAACAAGTCACAAATGTGGACCCTTCCCTACCAGGCAGTTGCCAGGTTAACCCTCCCCCCCTGCCTAGGCCCAGAGGCCTGGTGACAGCTGTCTTCATGCCTTGCAAGCCTCCGGTGCTCTGGTACCAACTGCTTCTCTCAGTCTAGCAGTTTCATCTTGGTATTCTCTTCTCTCGGAAGCCTGGAGCTGAGGGTCAGTCTCAGCTAGAGAGGGGCCTGCTCAGCCCCAAGGCTGCTGCTCAGACATTCAGACCCCAGTTGCCTGGACATCTGTCCATCCCTGGTCTTTGTTCCCCCAGTGATTCCCCCATGCACATACACCAAATCTAGAGAGGGGCTTTGCAAAATGCCAGGCCAACCACAGAACCCCTTGCAGGAAATCTTTATCTGTGTTTGGTAAGTTACTTGTACTAAAGTCCCCAAGTTTTGCTTCTGGAACAATTTGACCTAAGATGGGTGTTGCAGTTCACCTGCATGGTTGCTGACAAATCACCATCAAATGGCTTCAGGGAACAAGGGGTTTATTTTCTTATAACAGTCCGGTACAATTCATAGTCCAGTTTGATGGGAGAGCATCACCAATACTAGGGTCGAGGGAACTGGCTACACCATATCTACATAACGGCTGAGAGAGGGACAATCCTTACTTGCCAGACCAGCATGTCTTGCCAAATATACACAAGGATGTCAACTCTCTCAACCAGTTGTCTGTATTTTATTCCAGAGCCTAATCCCACCCACCGTGGGCTGGGCCTTTCCCGTCAGCCAACCAATCTCCTTCAGGTTTGCTGTGGCCTTAATTCAAGTATTAATTCTCTATAAATGTGCCCAGAGCTCAAACTGTCAACTGTCAAGTTGATACCTGTGCCTAACTATGACAGTGGGACAATTAGGCTTCCTGTGAAGGGCCTGATAATAAATATTCCAGACTCAGTGAACTGTATTAAAGTCTCTGTCACAATGACTTAGTTCTGCCATTGTGTCTAAAGGCAATTACAGGTGAGATGCAAATGAACAAGCTCAGCTGTGTTTCAATAAAACTTTATTTGCAGAAATAAAAGTCAGGGCCAGATTTGGTCTGAGGGCCATGGTCTGCTGATTTCTGACTAAAGACAACAGCCTTCCCTGGAGTCCTGCTGTTCTAATGCATTCCTGTGTCACATTTGAGGAAGGTCACAAACCATCAAAGGTAAGGCCAGCAGGTTGGCTCTGAAGTCACTGTATTGAAATATATCCCCTTCTGCAGGGTCTTAGTTAGCCCCAATCTTAGGAAGCAGAGACCAGACAGGAAGTGGGGTTGGGCTAAGAAACCTGTGACTTACCTTCCCCTGCTGAGCTCAACCTTAAAGACCAACCCTCAGCTAAGGACAAAGAGTTCAAATACAGGAGTTTTGGGGGACCATTCACATTCAAACCACAACAGGGGATGGTAGGAATGTTCTAGTTAGTGTATATGTATGGGTGGGGTGGGTTTGTGTGATGTGTGTGTAGTGTATGATGTATGATGTGTGCCATGTATGTTTGATGTGTATATGTGATGCATATAGTACATGTGGTATGAGTAACATGTGTGTATGTATATGGGTGTGTGTGCTGTGTATCTTTAGGTGTATATGGTATTTGAATACATTATATATGTATATGTATGTAGTGTATGTAAGATGTATAGTATATATGTGTGTGTACATGTGTAGTATGTGTGTAGATGGGTGTGTGTTTGTTTATATTTGTGTTTGAGGTATGCTAGGGTATCTCTGTATATCTATGATATGTGGGTTGCGTGTGTGCTGTATGTATATGGAGGGGGTGGGGTACGTGTGGGTATGTGATATGTTCGTATGTGGAGGTGGGGAAATGTGTAGTGCGTGTACATGGGTGTATGCATGTAGTGTAGAGAGTTGTGTGGTGTGCATGTTTGTGTGTATGTGTAAGTGTATGTACATGTGTTGTGTTGTGTGGTGTGGTATCTCTGTAGGTGTATGGGAGCATTTGTATGAGTGGTGTGTGTATGTGATGGGGTAGAGTGTATATGTGTATGTGAGTATGTGTGTGGTAGGGTGGGGTGTATGTAGTGTAGAGATTTGTGTGTGGTGGCCATGGTAAAGTATCTGTGTGTGCGTGGTATGTGTGTGTATACTTGTGTGTAGGTGTCTTTAGAGTTGTGTGTGTGTGTGTGTGTGTGTGTATGTGCATAGGTATCGGTGTCTCCCTCTAAAGTTCTGGGTGGTTGATTTTTCTTCCTAAAGCTCTAGGTGACAGGGGAGGACTCGTGGAATCCTCTTCTAAACCTATGTGTTGAAAAGATTTAAAAAATGGCGCCAAGCCCTTTGGCGAATGCAGCGCTAATCGCCCTGATGCTCCACACCCTGACTGATGGGGGCTTGGGCAGCGAGTCGCCACACTGAGCTCTGCAGTGAAGATCGTGTCAGGCTACTACGTGCCTTGAGCTTCCCCCAGCTTGGCGAGGCGCTGTGTTGCGCAGGGAGCATGTGCAGCCTGCACGTGACTGATGGGCTCTGTAAACAAAACCTGTCTCTGCCTGTACTGCGAGCTGGAGGAATCCAGATTCCCCACTCTAATGACTGGACAATCTGGGAGGCTGCATGGCCAGCTCTTAGTGTGTACACACAAAAGAATACGCACATGCATGTAAGCATGCACACATGCATCTATGCACACAAGCACGTAGATGCACACAAGAGCACATGTGTACACACATGCAAACACATGAAGACATAATACATACATATGAATAGGGATGAGTGCATATAAGTGAGTACCTGCACACACGGAGCATAAACATGCACCTGTAAGCATGCACATACATGCACTCATGAGCATGCACATGTTTTCTTTGCAAAAATCCTTGCTCTCCATTATTGTAAATGCCATTAAATAAAAATAAGAAAACCCGCCCACAGTTCATCCTGTGAGTCAACTACTAGTAATATTTTGGTTCATTTTCTTACAGTCTTTTGCCTCTGCATATATTGAGGTATTTTGTGTTTATCACAAAAATGGAAACCTGGTGTGCGTGTGTGCTTGTGTGTGTGTGTGTGTGTGAACTTGCACAGGTTCAATGATATAATCTGGCTATTTTTTCTGGTTAACACATCCTGTCCTACGATGTTGTCTTGAGAGATGCACAGCCGGGGAGATGACACAGGTGAAAATGCTTGCTTCAAAGAATGAGGACCCGAGTTCGGATCCCCAGGACCAGCATAAAAATCTAAGCCTGGAGATATGCCTATAATTTGAATTATGGAAGGTGGAGACAGGCAGCCCCCTAGAAGCTGGTGGGCCAGCTAATCTAACCTACGTGGTAAGGTTCCAAATCAGCAAGAGACCCTGTCTCAAACACAAGGCAGAAGGCACCTAAGGATTGACACCTGAAGCTGTCCACTGACCTCCATATTTTAATTGTGCACCTGTGCACCCACACCTCCATGTGCACCCCCACATGAGCACATCAATCAGCCATCAATTAGCCATCAATCAATCAGTCAATCATAAATAGCCAGGCACACTACGTTCTGTGTGCAGAATTTCTCATTTCATTTACTTTCTAGTCATGTCCATCATAAGCAAACCAGTCACCTCTTTGTGAGATGAACCCTTTCTACTCTTCTGCGTGCAGCTGTGAGGCATGGAGTAAACCTGAAAAGGGTAGACATGTTTAAACTGTTCTGTATCATCTATGTCTCCTCGATAAGAGACACTGTAGGTGAATGAATAAGGACATGCGTTCTAAACACTCAGTGGCTGGGTTTGAATCACAACTGTGGGGAAATAACAATATGATAATGATCCAACTTCCTGTCACTTCCTTGATTTGGTCCTGCCCCTCCAGTCTTCCCAGTGGAACACACTAGTGACATGCCCAGCACAGGACCTTTGCACTTGCTCCGTGAGAGTTGGAATTTTCATGGTGAATGAATTTTGCATGAGGAGCACTGAGCTTCACATTCATCCTTCAAGGCTCAGCTCTCACCTGGGAAATGCCCATGGTCCTCCTGCCCCGTCTGCTATCCCTGCACCCCGCACATACCTGTTCTCATTCTTTTTATTAAGCTGCTTTGTGGTTCTGCTTTCCAATCAGTTTCTCTGACTAAATGCCTTGGTGTCACAGGGACTGTATATCATTCACTGTTTATCCTCAGTGCCTCTCTCTCTCTCTCTCTCTTTCTGTGTGTGTGTGTGTGTGTGTGTGTGTGTGTGTGTGTGTGTGATGTGTGCTTGTATGTGTGTGAGTCAGTGTGACATCAAGACTCATCTTGGATTTCTCCACCTCCTTATTCTTTTGCTCTGGGGTTTCCCAGACTCGGGTTCCCAGTGCCAGAATTCACAGGACTGCCACCACTTCCGCCTGGCACTTTAACTTGGGATCTAGAACTGAACTCAGATCCTTTTGCTTGTGAGGCGAAGACTTTAGCCCCTGTACCATCTCCCCAGCAGCTCTGTGCTTTTGTTGGCACAGAAAGCGGATCAGTAGTGCTGAGTGGGTAAACCAAGGGTTATGAAGCAGGTTCTGTGATCATCAGTGGGATCATCCCCTGTGGGAGGCACTTGCTCACTGTCCCCAAAGTCCCAGAACCTGGGCTCCCTCTCTCAGGCCAGGCGTTGTGGATGGTTTCTGGATAAATCAGTCTTTGTGTTTGAGGGAGCGACATCCTCTCTGGTGAATGAGAAGGTTTCAGTTGAGCAGTGGCTGCCATGGCAACCACTTGGGGACTGAGGACAGGCTAGCGATCAGGTAGCTTTGAAGAGGCTCGTGGTCCCCAATCCTGAGCACATCTGGGGGCTTATCAGTGAGAATCGGATTTTCCCAAGGTCTTCCACCCTTTCATGTCGGGTCCGCAACTCTGCTTGTACCTGAGCTATCTCTGGCTTCTCTGGATTCCGGGTTGCTCAGGGCTCAGCTGAGGCAGGCTGAGATTTCCATTGGCACTCCAAGATCATTGGAATAAAGAAGGGATCAGCAAAAGCAGAGGGAAGGAAATCACTCGCACTTTTAATACTCTTCCAATTGTCCAAGTAACCATCTATATGCACCCTCTTGAGATTCATTAAGGACGTTTCAGAAGCGCTAACTGATGGCACTTCCCACCTCAGCCACACTGTACCACACGTGTACAGCTCGGTACAGCCTCTATCTGGGCACTATTCCATTCTGGAACTATGCCATGGAACAGCTATGATAAGGGATGTAACAACACAGGATGAGAGTAATGCTTCTGAGATTTTTGCATCTGAAATCCTTTGGTCTACAAGGAACAAAAGGAACTTCCATTGTTTGTGTATATAGGTGCAGGCATGAATGTGCTTTGGTGTGTGTGTGTTCATGTATATGGGTGCAGGCATGCATGTGACTGTGTGTGTGTATGTGTGTGTGTGCAGCCATGCATGTGCCTGTGTGTGTGTGTGTGTTCCTGTGTATGGGTGCAGGCATGCATGTGCCTCAGTGTGTGTGTGTGCGCATGTGTGTGTGTGTGTGTGTGTGTATGTGTATGTGTGTGTGCAGGCATACATGTGCTTCTGGGTGTGTGTGTGTTCATGTGTATGGGTGCAAGCATGCATGTACCTCGGGTGTATGTGTGTGCGTGTGTGTGCGTGTGCGCATGCACGTATGGGTGCGGGCATGCATGTGCCTGTGTGTGTGTGTGTGTGTGTGTGTGTGTGCACACGCGCAGGCATGCATGTACCTCGGTGTCTGTATGTGTGTTTGTGCGTATGGGTATAGCTATGCATGTGCCTTGGTGTGTGTGTGTGTGTGTGTGTGTGCAGGCATACATGTACCTCAGTGTGTGTGTGTTCATGTGTATGGGTGCTGGCATGCATGTGCCTCCGTGTATATGTGGAGGTCAGAGGACAGCCTTGGGTGTCAATCCTCACTTTCACTTTGTGTGATGTCATCTCTCTATTGTTTTCTGTTGTGTAAGTCAGTCTAGCTGGCCCACAAGCTACTGGGGATTCTCTGTCTCTGCCTCGAGTCTCCCCATAGGGCCATGGAATTACAGACAGGAACTCTACTGTGTCTGTACTGTCTCTGACTTTTCTGTGGGTTCTGGGGGCACAAACTCAGATTCTCTTGCTTGCACAGCAAGCACTTTACCCACCAAACCCTCTCCCTAACCCAGAGCAGGGAGTCTTCAGGTTAGAGCACATGTGTCTTTTACACTTAGAAATAACGCTTAAAACTTTATTGTGTTTCCTTGCACTTGAAACTTCTAAAAATGTCAATTATCTATGGGGGAGAAGAAAAGGTGGGCAGAGGGGACAGAGACAGAAGTGGACTTCTCAGAATGTCTCTTTCTTCCGTAAGTTTGACTTTGCAGTAGTTTAAAGGTTTTGCATGGTCACCCAAAAAGGAAAATAACCATTCATGACACAGTAGAAGTGGAGACCAGCAGACTCAACCATGTAACAGGTTGGGGCACTGAACAAGAAATGATCTCAAACGATTTGTAAAACACAGCAATTTAATTGTACACACAGCAGAATGTATCCAAGGACAGAAAAACTAACAGCAAACGATTTGAATAAGAATATACTTGGGAATATCACCAGTGTTTATGTTAATTCACTTCCTATTAAATAACAAAATGATTGAAACTGGACCCTGTCCACATCCACTCTGGAGATGAAGTTTCTAGTATGAGTTGTTGGGAGACTAATCACATCTAAATGCATAACAGTTTCATATTACAAGACTCTCTGCCTCTCTCTCTCAAACATACACACACACACAGATACATATGTAGACATACATACTCAGTAAAATGTATCAATCAAGTAATAATGCCATTAGAAACTAAGATTTTTTTTAGTATAAAAGAGAAGTGAGCACAGCAATAATGAGTTCAAATACAAATTCTGCATCTGAATTTTGAATCGGAAATATCCATTTGGAACTGGATGTGGGGGCACATACCACAGTCCCAAGCTTTCTTTAAGTGGAGGCAGGTGGATCTCAAGTTCAAGAAAAAAATACCGTTCATTTAAACTGACCCCCCACACGTGTGCACATGCATACTTTTTTCCCCTTACATCTGTAAGTCCAGAAAGACCTAGAAGTAATGAGCAACTCCATAGCAACAAGGAGCCCAGAATTTTGTTTTCAGTCTCTGAACCATTTTCCTGGAAGGGGGTCATTGCCACAGACTGCAAAGTGTGAACCTCATTTTGATCCTGATTTGAATGAACAACTGTAAAGAGACATTTATGAAATGATGGGAAAATTTGAAGATCGATTTGTTATTTGATGAAAGTAATTAGTTCATTATATTTTGTTCATTATATTAGTTCATTATATATATGTATCACATATATCATACAGATATCACACATGTACATAAATATATGTTATCACATATCATAAATCCTTGATTTGTTTCAAAATACCCCAGTAGGAATGGAAAAATATTGGGCATGGGCATAAAAGAGAAAGATAGCCATGCTTTGGCATTGTTGAAACTGGATAATGGTTGCGTGGTGTTTGTTATACCATCATCTGTATTTTAGTGTACTTGGAAACATCTTTCAAACTTTTTTAAATAGAAAGAAAAGGGGAAAGGGGAGAAAGGAAGGAGGAGGAAATGGAGAAGGAGAATAAGAAGAGGCATTCCACACGTGTCCCTGGCAGAAGGGGACTTCATGGTCACAAAGTAGTCCAGGGACTCCAAAGGGCACAGCCACTTTGCTCTGGTCCACAGACCGTGGAGCCCACTGGGCAGAGAAGCACATGACAGGTGACCCAGACTGCGGCTTGGAAAACATCAATTTAGCAGCAGCTGGCCGAGCTAGCCTGATGGAGAGAACAGGGCAGTGTTCCTGCTCTGGGCTCCAAGCCTTCCTTCTCAGCCCATGGCTTTCAAACAGAACTCCCTCCCCTTTAAGATAAGCCACTCTTGATTGAATGGTTTCCACAAGGAAGATGTCCTTCAAGGAGTCTCTGAGAGTCCTTGTGTAGTTCCATGTTAGGGATATCTTGGAGCTTTCAGCTTATCGAATAAGATTCCTCCTTCCCTTCTTCACGTCCTTTCTTTCCCTCCCTCTTCCTTCCTCCCTTTCTTCCTTCTTTCTTCCCTCCCTCCCTCTTCCTTCCTCCCTCTGTTCCTTCCCCCTCCTTTCCTCTGTCTCTCTCCCTCCCTCCCACTCATGTAGCACAGGCTAACTTTGAAATCATTTTGTAGTCAAGGATAACCTTGAATTTCTGATCCTTCTTCTTCTACGTCCTGAATGCTAGGATTACAGACATGCTACCATATCTAGGTCTATTCAGTATTGGGGGATGTACCCGGGACTTTACGCATGCTAGATAACTGAGCTAAATATCTGGACTGAAAACAACATATTCTTGAAAAAATGCAGTGTTGTTTGAAAGGAGTCAAACTGCAAACTGCATTATTTTGCTTACATAGAACTAAAAATTAGCATAGCATATAAAGGTGGTAGCTACAAGGAAGTCAGCCTGAAGTTTTACTACAAATTTATGTTTTAAGTGTCATTTTAAATGCTATATATTTTGTAGTATAAACAGAAAAAGCTATCTACTTCATAGACAAATTGGGGAAAATACAAAATAATAAAAAAAAACCAAAAAATAGTTCTCTGTGGTTGTTCCCTGTAAAGGTATCTGTTGTCAATCTTTCAGTATCGATCTTTCTGGAAGGAATGTAGGTTGGTGGTTAAGAAGATGAACTTTGGAATTAAACAGATCCATGCAGGTTTTAAATCCTGGCATTACTGATAAGCTATTGCCTTTCATCTGCCTTCTAAGGAGAATGGCAGTACTTGTCTTAAAGTGTTGTCATGGAGACATGAAATATTGCTTGGAGAAACACCTAGTCTTCAGTCAGTTTTAGCCACTCACTTAAAAGCCATTCTGATCTTCCAAGAGGTCTGTAGGCACTCCCATATCTCATCTATGTATATCATATTTGTGTGTGTGTGTTTTTTAAATTTTTCACTGAGGTTTTTTTTTTTTTTAAAAAAACAATTCTGGTTAGAAAAAAATTAAAATAATGATCCCTGAGTGGAGTGGTGCAGTTCAAAACTGTAACCCTAGGGCATAGGGAATAGATGAGCAAAGATCAGGAGTTCTAGGCCATTCTCAGAACATCGAGCATTTAAGGCTAGCCTATGCTACTCAAGACCCTGTCTCAAGAACCTCCCCCCAAACACACACACACAGATACATATACACACACGTGCACACACACACACACACACACACACACACACACACACACACACAAGATTAATTGAATTTCTGATCCTTCTTTACAGACATGCTACCATGTCTATATAGTGTTGGGGGATTGAACCCAGGACTTTATGCATGCTAGACAAGCATGCTACAACTGAGCTACATATCTGGATTGAAAACAGCATATTCTTAAAAAATGCCTTTTGAACTTCTTAGAGATGCAATTCTATACAGGAAACCTTCTACACCTGGAGAAGCACCCAAAAAGCTGTCTGCGAGGTGTGTGCTTTCTTCCGGAAGATGGACGGCCTGCTTGTGTGTTAGTTTCTTCCTTCATTGCTCTGACCAAGTACCTAATGAAAGCAACTCAAGGGAGGAAAGGCTTATTTCCATTCACAGATCAAGGGTAAGTCCAAGGTGGTGTGGCTGACATGGCAGGAGGGGTGTAGGACTGCTGGTCACATGGGCTCCGCAGTCAGGAAGAAGAGAGAAAAGGATGTTGGTGCCCAGTTTGCCTGTCTTCTTCCTCCCTCCCTCCCTCCCTCCCTCCCTCCCTCCCTCCCTCCTCCCTCCCTCCCTCCCCCCCTCCCTTCTTCCCTTTTTTTTCCCTCTTCCCTTTCCCTCCGTTTTCCTCTCCTTCTCTTTCTTTCTTTCTTTCTTTCTTTCTTTTTTCTTTTTTCTTTCTTTCTTTCTTTTTTTTCTCTCTCTCTTCTCTCTCTCTCTCTCTCTCTCTCTCTCTCTCTCTCTCTCTCTCTCTTCTCTCCCTCCACCCCCTCTCCCTATCCCACAAAATGAAGCAACATACATTTAGGTGGGTCTCCGACTCATTTATCCTAATCTAGATAATCCTTCACAAACATACCCAGAGGTTAGATTCTAGATTCTATTAAGTTGACCATCAAGATTAGCCATCTCAGCCTGTATGTAACTTTTTATCTGGTACTTTTTACTGGTTTAAAAAAAGAGACATTTTCTGGGACTGGAGAGGTGGCTCAGGGGTTAAGCCTCTGTCTTGCAGGCAGAAGGTCCTGAGTTCCGATCCTAAACCCTGCGTATAGACGCCGGGCGGAAGCAGGGGTGGCCTGCGTTTCTGGTCCTGGTGGGAGGAGCCTGTGAATCCTGGGGCAGAGTAAACAAGGAGGAGGTGGAGGCGATCCATGGTGGTTCCCGAATTTGCCTGTGGTTCTACACACACACACACACACACACACACACACACACACACACGCATGCACAATTGAATTAATAATAAAAAAATAAGAAAAAAGACATTTTTTAAACCCCTTTACTGAGATATGATTGACATGTATTCAGTTCTACCAATTTGGGAATAAATATGCAATGCCAAATCATTGCCACACATCTACCTTTCATCTTCAAAAGCTTCCTCCCACCCTATTATTCCTATTGTGATAAAAACTCCTAAAAACTTATACTCTCACAAATTTGAAGTTTACAATGAAGTTCTTTTAAATGTGAGGGCACTATGTGGTAAGTCTCTAGGAGTTATTATTTGACATAACTGAGACACTTTACACCCTTTGACTTTTTATTTCTACCTTCTTATAGTCCTTGGGAACAGCCATTCTAGTCTCATTTTAAGGGGCAGTCAGTCATGTGAACATACTACAATTAAGTGTTTGTTCTTTAGTGTCTGGTTTATATCATTTAGTGCAATGCCCTCTGGGTTCATTTAAGTAGTTGCAAGTCAAAAGATTTCTTCCTCTTACACACACACACACACACACACACACACACACACACACACACACACACACGTGTGAGCTTATAGTCTCATCAGCAGCACAATTATCCTCAGCATTGGAACCCTGTGTCCTCCTACTCTTCCTCCTCCTCACCACTCTTCCTCTTTCTGATAGGGTCTTACTTTGTCGCTCAGGCTGGCCTGGAGCTCACAATCATCCTTCCAGCTCCCAAGTGCTGCGGTTGTGGGTGTGAGCCACCATGTCTGGCTCGAACCCCAGCTCCAAGCACAGAAGTCAGTTCTGCAGACACCTTGAGCAGTTTCTCAGTCCTTCGGATTTTTCCAAGCACTTGTATAGGTGCGGCTCAGTTTTCTTCTTACCTAAGTGCCAGGTAGTAGTCACAGGTGGTGCTGCCATAGGCCTTGTTGGTGCTGAACCTGCTAATGCACCTCGCTTGGCTTCGCTGTCAGCATCGTGGGACATCAAACCCAAGTGTCTCCATGTGGCTGCAGCCTCCATTTCATAAGGGAATTTCTGAGGATGGTTTTCCCCTCCTGTCAATCAACATGAAACAAAGAGGTCCTCTAACTGCCTTAACTCCTATTAGGTTCCATATTGTTTCTTAGTTTCTCAGGCTATGAGTTGCTTCTTAGTGTCTTAGATAGATGCAAATAGAATATGATTCCCAGCCTCAAATCCCTCCACAAGAATAAAAGATCCAACAGTGTGTTTGCCTGTTCTGTCCACTTTGAGAGTCCATGCACCCTCTACAGAAATAAGACACACTTTGTCGAGATATCCTGGTCTCTTGAATGTCCATTTCTGATCCAATGACCCTGAGAGGCCAGAAGTGCTAGAAATTATATATATATAATGTGTGTGTGTGTGTACATGCATATACAGGCATGATATAAGAGGTTATTTGTGTATATGTGCCTGTGGAGGCCCAAGAGTGACCCTGGGAATCATCCTGGGTTGCTCTGCCTCCTCATTGCTTTGCTCTGGGGTTTCCAGGCTCTGCTAGAACTATTGACCACCACCATTTTCAACCCTGCATTGTTATGTGAGCTCTGGGGATCCAAATTCAGGTCCTTTTGCTTGCGAAGCAAAGGCTTTAACCCCCGAGCCATCTCTTCAGTTCCAGATAAAGACTTGGAAACTTAGGTGAAATGCTTTGTCTGCGGTCACGTGGAATGAGGTTAGAAATTGAACCCAGTTCCTTTTTACTCCATAAGGATACAGAGTCTTTTATTTCCATCTGATAACTTGCAAGAAGACATCCTGAAAGGGTTTAAGTGACACCGCCAACAGGACTCAGACTCCAGCTCTCTCCTCCCTGAGCTGCCACCAAGCCCTCTGAGCGCAGACATGCAGAGCTGACTGATGCCCCCCAGATGACCCTCAGGTCTCAGGCCCTTCCACAGATTCCCACCCGGAGGTTTCCAGGCTAATCACGAACAAAGAAGGATTTGTGAGGTGTGGGAGAGAGAGGCTGCAGACTTAGTGGGAGGGAGCAGGAAGCATCTTTTGATTTATGAACTGAATCCCTTTGATCTGAAAATCAATACAGATAAATTGGCTACACTGGGGGAGGTCTTTCCCTGCTGTCCCCCGCTGCAGTGGCTCTTGAACTTGCTGCTATACTCCAGCATTTGGATTCCCTCCAGATGCCCTTCATCCCTCCCTCCCCCACCTCATGGGAAGCAGGCATCAGGTGGACTTTTTCACTGTGTTAGCTAGTGCCAACAGGCTTGTGTGTGTGTGTTGGTGGGTTGCATGCTTAGTGTGATGTCAATATCTTTTTCCTACTGCTTGGCAGCAGCAGCTGTCCTGGAGTCTCAGCTGTGGGAAGAAGGCCTGACTTTAATGGGTCTTTACAACAAATGTCAACCGGACCCTGTCAAAGCTGTCTGGAGACTCCACAGGGAGCACGGCCAGGCTGAGCATGGACCTCCGCCAGCCAGCCATTGAGATGCATGGGCTGCCAGGCCAGAGTGCAACCCCCCGACCTTGCCGTCTCTCCTGCCAGTCACTCTGAGTGGAAACTGTGAGGGCACAACAGAGAGGTGTTCATCGACCACCTGGAGGGTCTCAGGATGTCAGGCTCCAGGCCAGAAAGCGATGTTACAGTGGTTTTACCCATGCTCAGGTCTCTAGGTTGAATCAGGGCAAACCAGACCTACTGGGAATATCTCCCAGTCATAAATAATTCAGTAGAAGGCTTTGTATTCTGCCTCAGTGCCTGTACAAATCAGTACTGATTGAGTGAATTCATGAATATATTGTCTTTGCAGTGTTATGAAAGTTGGGAGGGTCTGCAGGGAACCTTGGAAACCTAATCATCAGGATACAGGAGTTGAGGACAGGTGAGCTCAAGAAACTAGCACCCAGGTGTGTCCAGCGTGCTCTCTCCTACTGCTGACCGGCATGCAAGTGCCTGCATTCCAGTCTAGTCTCCTAGACCTCGATGACCCAGAACATTTAGCCCCTGCAGAATTGTGTTGTTACCCATGTTTGGCATTTAATCTCAGGCAGATCTCTTCATCCTCTGTGTGTGTGTGTGTGTGTGTGTGTGTGTGTGTGTGTGTGTGTGTGTTTGTGTGTGTGTAACTGCATACAAGAGGGCACTTGAGTGTATGTAGGCCTAAGGAATCATCCTGGATTGCTCTACTTCCTTATTGATTTGCTTTGGAATTTCCCAGGCTCTGCCTTCCAGAGGTGGAATTACAGGCTGCTGCCATGTTTGCCAGGAATTTTTAATGTGGGATCTGGAAGTCCAAATTCAGGTCCTTTTACTTATGAGGCAAAGGCTTTACCCCCCCTGAGCCATCTGCCCTGTCCGATCCCTTCATCTGTTCAAGTCTTAATGTTCTCATCATTAGAATGAGCCAACCATTTGTTTAGTCTTGAACTTGACATAGGGCCTAAGACAGTTCATGGCCATGATCATGCCTTATACAAAATAGCTTTTTTTTTTTTTACAGTTCTGGAGGTTAAAGCACAAAATCAGTCGGGGGGGGTGTCAATAAATAGAAATGACTAGTATGTCATCAGCAAGGTTTCTAGATCATTCTTTCCTACCATTTTCCAGTCCTAAGTCAAGATGCGTTCTCCTAGCTTCGGTATAGATTACAACCCTTCTCATTTATCTGATATGCCTAGTGGCATTTTGCTAAGTAAAGAAGGGAGGACCATTAGAGTGACTCAAAATTAAGGATCACAAGATAAGTATGAAAGACAAAAACTGTTATAGAACTGTAGAGTAGATCAACCAAGCCAACCAAACTAATTTATGGTGGGAAAATAGTCATTTCCTTAATTTACTATCAATCATGGATTGATTCTTTACTAACTTATCATATGTCTATAATCATCCAGGTGTGGGGGTCCAGAGCTTGAGTGCACAGAGGTTAGACTACCTGTTCAATGTCTTCAGGATGCCAGATGGTTTTTCATGCTCTACTGCCAAAGACTCGCAGGACACTCAGAATTGAACTAAGTTGAGTCTATTGGGTCATGAAAGTGAAGGGGGATGTATCTTGGGAAGTCATGGGGGCCTCTCAGGAAGACTCCAGAAGGAATGACTTGGGGGTGATGGCTTGCACATGTGGGTGGGGGATTCAGGGAAACAGCATTGTTCCAGATTGGTTGCTATCAAGAGTTAGGGTCATTCACAGCCCCCAGGTGTTAGTATCTGCCTCTTCTTGCAGCTGTAACAAAGTATCACAAACATAATGGTGTAGAACAACAAAAGGTTATTAAAATTGATGAAGAAGTCCAGATCAGTTTCACTGGGTTAAAAATCAAACCATTTCACACACACACACACACACACACACACACACACACACACACACCATTACATTTATATCGAACCTGTCTGGATCTCTCAGAATCATGCTTCCACTGAAGAGTTTTCAACTTCATCTTGCATGTGTAAATTCCCTTCAGACACAGGGAGTGACTGATGCCCAAGTTCTTGGCATTGGGAAGGATGCAGCCATCTTTGGGAGTACATTATTTAGTGCACTCCTACAACTCTGTGATTCTTATCTGAAAGGCAGGAAGAATGGGACCGGCCCCAAGCTGTGACTCGTAGAACAATAACAGTAGTTCATATTAACCAATCCCCCCTGTTCTGAGTACATATTAATGTGCTACCAGGAACGCACGGATAGTGATACACTATCAATTAAAGCCCAGGCATCACATACGTCATTCTAGTTCTACCTGGTGTCACTTTACAGTTCATGTGTCCCACACAGGTCCCCAGTTGACATTGGCTGTTATATGTACTCAGGTTCCTCTTGCCTGAGGCAGTTTCACAGACTTTCCTTGTTTGCGATGTCCTTGAAAATTTGAAAAGTGCTGATCAAACATTTGGTAGACCCTCCATCAGTAAAGACTTGTCTAATGTTCCTGGTGATTACATTGGGGGGCCACAAGTGTTAGAGAAGACCCCAGTGATCAAGCTCCCTTTCCATCCCATTCTTCCAAGGATACTCATGTCAACATGACTCATGTCACGTTCATGCTTGTTTTGAACATCTGGGTAAGATTCTGTTTTACTTTTTCTTTTTTTTTTTAGTACTTCTTTTTTATTATTTGAAAGTTTCATATACAAATGCAATCCAGGATGATTCCTGAAGTCACCCTTAGCCCTCCACAGGGACACACAGTGCTTTCTGACACACACACACACACACACACACACACACACACACACACACACAAAATGAATAAATAAAGATTCAAACAAGGGACTAATAAATCCTCCCTCTCTGTCTTCTATGCTCCCCATCCAAATTTATGACCCTGAGACATTTTATGGGATGTCAGTTTTCAAATATTGCTTCATAGCAATCCAGTTTATTAGGTACATATGGGGCTTCTAGTTAATAACTTAACAAATATTTAACACACTATTTTATCCTTGTTGCTCTTTAAAAAAAGATTGAAACACTAGTCCTCTAATTTTCACTCTTTTTTTCCCACTCATACAAACTCAATAGATACCCCATCCCCTCCCTCACTCCACTCCTAATTTTCACTCTTAAGAACAATTTCTCTGAAATATGCTTTATGGATAGTAAGACTATTGGTATGTGTCCACAGAATGTATGAAAAAGATTTAGCTCTGTGAATATTAATTTTTAAATGCTAACTCATTTTTAAAGGCCATTTTGTTCAGGGGGAAAAAGTCAGAAAGAAATGTATTGGAGGAAAACTCTTAGGTCTTTTGGAGTTTGCTTTGGTATGGTCGCTAAAAGCAGAAGGACAAACACGGGGCTCAGACACTTGGAATTGGGGCACACATGGTCTTTTGTGCCTGGGTCACTGAATGGAATCCAGCCCAAGGCAAAGCTGTCTGTGATGTGTAGCATCAACAGCTGCTCAGTGGGCTGTGGGAGGGACTCCAGAGCTGCAGGTTGCTGTCAGCGCCTGGTTCTCTGTGATACTCGGTGATTGTTTCTGCTCTGCCCTTTATAATCATTCTGTGAAGGCTTCCAGGTTTGCTGGATGTAGAGACATAAGTAGAGAGTGGTGTGTGTTTGGTGAGGGGCTATGTTTAGAGGGCCCATGGAGAAGTCATGGGATGTCAGTTCAAATTTTCATATTTTTTTCTACCAAACATGATGCAGTGTTTCCCAAGTGCCAGCTGTTCTCTAGTTTCCATAATGTTTTTTTTAAACCACAGCTCTGTGTCAGCTGTCTTCTTATTTACATAATTTTTCAAAAGATCAAACCACATTTTTACTTGAATAACTTTTAGGGAAATTTTCCCTCATTGCCATTAATAAGTGATATCAAGTAGGTATGATAACATAAGGTGTGATAACAAGATGTATAATTATCACAGCTTTATCAGTATCCACAAATGATGACACTTATTTTGCATCCAATAATTTCACATATTAGGTCTAACCCTACTATGAGGAGAGAAGAATACTTCTAGCTCTGAATTCCACATTGCAGCAGGCTGGATTCACCATTCTTTTGCAACCTTTTTGGGAGGCTGTTAGCTCATTCATTCATTCATTTGTTCATCATCTTGAAATTGACCAAATCCCTATTCTGAGTCTAGCAAAGTTTTCCACCCCTGTTAGATATTTTGTAGACTCTGAGTATTGGAGGGTATTTTGATTTGTGTGTTTTTTAAAACTTTTTAGTGTGTGTGTGCGTGCGTGCGTGCGTGCGTGTGTGTGTGTGTGTGTGTGTGTGTGTGTATCAGAGGGCACTGTGTGATCCTGTAGAAGACCAAGGGTGACTTCAGGAATCATCCTGGATTGCTTCTACTTCCTTTTTGCTTTGCTCTGAAATTTTCCAGGCTCTACCCATCAGTACCATAAGTGCAGGCTGCCGCTGTTTCTGCTAGGCATTTCTATGTAGGACCTGGGATCTGAACTCAGGACCCTCTGCTTGGGAGGCAAAGTCCTAACCCCTGAGCCATCTCTCCAGACTGATTTGTGTTATTATTGTGCTTTTTCAGTGAGCAGCTAGTCAGATCTTTAGCCAGACGACATTAGAAGGGTCAGTTCCCTGGCTAGCACTGTTTTCTGATGGTTCCATGTGTTTAGTTCAGATGAGTTGACTATTAAATATTTTGAATATTGTCCTTACAGATTCAAATCAATGCGCAGGAGAGTGTAATGGAAGAGTTTCTTTGGAAGTGGGAAGCACCAGGCTGGGCAGAGTCAGGACCTCTTTGGAGTAGTTCTCACTTGTTCAGGATTACACCCTTCGGGGTTAGTCTCTTGGACCTTCTGCTTAGGAAAAAAATTCTAGTGGAGAATGCCTTACTGTGGCGGGCAGTGAGGAAACACACTGGTTGGTGCAGGACAGGGTCCATACTATTGTAAACCAAAGAAAAGTGGTAAGTTCCTCAAAGGATGAAGGGCATCTTTAGGTTAGAAGACAGTTGGTGGTGCCAAGACATAAAACATTCAAATATTGCAATAGCCTTTTCATGTCTAAGGGAGAAAAGCTTTGGTTCCTTGCTAAGTGCTAAGATAATTGTGGGATGGGATGAAAATGAGGTTTTTCACAGCAAGCCAGTTGACAGGATTATCCTGTAAACCCTTCAAAAGAAAGAAGTGTCTTTTCTTGACTAATTCTTTATAGCTTCACATCACATAACTGCTGAGTTTCTGTATTTAATGAGAAAGAGTCATTGTTCTTGGAATGGAAGGTTATCATTTGCCTCTGTATTCAGCCCTGAGCTTAGCAAGTGAATGAGTGAGTGAGTGAGAGAGAGAGAGAGAGAGAGAGAGAGAGAGAGAGAGAGAAATGTGTATACACACACATACACATACACACACACACACTCCTGTGTCAAGAGAGAGAAAGAGAGAAAACAGAGAGAAACATAGAGATACACAAAGAACTAAATAGTTATAAAACATAGATAGTTAATAAAATGATATTTATTTCTGAGTCCCCAAACCATTCACTGAGAAAAGCAAGGTCTTTGACGACATATGTCTTAGTTCTCCCATCCAAGATAAACTTCCTAGTATCATTCCTAAACTGATATCTACCCAGATTGGTATTATGAAATCAGGAGGCTCTGTAAAAGCCTCCTACTTATTAAGCAGTCCCACTGATACTTAAAAGTGTAGCATGAAGTAAATCAAGTTTCCAACATATTACTTGATATTTGATACTTGATTTGGGACACTAGCTTACAGAACTGTCCGTGGGTGTAGCTTTCTGGGTCACTGGAGTTGCTAGCTAGGACTTGACCAGGAGAAACGGTACACGGAGCTTTAATCAGAGGAAGACACCAATCATTAGTGAAGCTGGAAATAGTCTGAGAACAGATTTTGTTTTCCTAGATAAAATGATCTAATGGATCAGAGGTTCTCTAACTTTTGACCATATAAGATATAGTGATAGGAAACTTTATTGCACAAAATAATGAAAATAAATTCATAGAATCACCCTCAGCCAGTCTGCAATTACATATTGCATATTTACTCCATTGTTCTGTCTTTTATTTGTCTATTTATCTATTTATTTATTTATTTATTTTTGTGTGCGTATATGTGTGCGTGTGCGTGTGTGTGTGTGTGTGTGTGTGTGTGTGTGTGTGTGTATAGGTGTACCACAGGACACTTGAGTATACGTGTTTATGGTGGTACAAGGGTGACTTTGGGAATCATCCTGGATTACTCTCTACATCCTTATTGTTTTGCTCTGGGTTTCCCAGGCTCTGCCTTCCAGGGCCAGAAGTGCAAGCCACCACCATTTTCACCTGACTTTTTTTTTTTTTTTTGGTATGGGATCTGGGGATTGAACTCGGGTCCTTTTGCTTGAGAGTCAAAGACTTCAACTCCTGAGCCCTCTACCTAGACCTTTTATTTTATGTTTTAAAAAAATGCCGGCAACTATCTTCTGGTATCGACTTTTCATAGAGCCACATTTTTGAAACACTGATGTAGAGAGATGATTCATGAGCACAGCTGGTGCCTCCTGTTTTGCGTCCAAATGGGGGGCTGTCCAGAGTGCTGATTTCTGTTCCCCAAATTGGCTAGGTGTAAAAGATAAAGCATCCTTACAGCTCTTGCATTAGCTTCAGAAGGTGTGTTCTGGCCCTGATTTTCCTCTTTCTTGCCCTGAAAAAACTCTTCTGCTTATGCTGCTGGCTCTGTTGATGCAAAAATGCGTACAATGGAAGCAATCCTTGTAGCCCCTTTCGCTAGTACTTTGCATACATTACCTCTTCTAATCCTTACAGTGAGTACTTGCCTCCACTTTCTAGATAAATTATCTAATAGTTGAAGAGACTGTTTAACTGGTTCAGGGTCACACTGTTAATATAGAGATGGGGTCGAGGTTCAAACCCAGGCATTTTCTGACTCCAAAATTTGTAATAAGATTTCTGTAGAATTTTATCCATAAGATGTATAGGTTGGTTGTCCACTTAGAGACACTCAAAGATAAATTTCTGTAATAACTACAGTAATTGCTAAGATTATGAACAGGAGGGATGGGGAAGGAGGGCCACACCAGAAACAAGGAGAGAGGGGACCATGTTACAGCAGAGAAAATAGGCCTCCATCAAGGACTGCAAGTAAGTAATGAGACATCTGGTTAAGTTCACAGACTTTCCTTCCTGATCATTTACAACTGATGGGGTATGATCTTACCAGAAGGGGAGGGCACATAGTCTGGCAGATAGAAAGTAACCATTTCACAGATGGGTGATTGACCCCTCCCTCACTGTGGTTTCCTACTTTTATTACATCTACCTTTGAATATACTCTTATGACAAGACTCTAATTTAACAGGTTTTTATCTCTGGCCAGGGGGTGACATCTAATACCCATCAGGGTGGAGCCAAGGGCATTGCAAGAGCAGCAAAACTGGAAAAAAAAATTAACAAACCATAATCCAGAACATCAGAGACTCTATATCAATCACCTGGAACTAGGCCAGCCTAATCTGTCCCCATCCTGAAGCTCAGGGAAATTTATGGAAGAGGGGGCGGTAAGATTGTAAGAGCACAAGGATGGGAGGAGTAACGATATGCAAGATTCTCCACACAAGTTAGGGCCAAAGCAATCATAATTGGACTTTGCATGCCCTGCGCAATGTCCAACACACTATTGACCTCACAAAGTCTAGCATTTACTAAAGGCACTAGGATCCTTGGAGGCAAGGGATTGACAGCCACAGTAGTGTTCCTATGCTTAAGGGGAACACAGGAAAGGGTTCTGGGAAATGCTACTGGGTCCTTGTACGTCATCGGAGAGGAGGACCCAGAGGAGAGTTTGGCATGCACATTAAAGGATGCTCCGGGGAGGGGAGAGGAGCACAGGGGGATAGAGGGTTGGGGGGGGGGGACCGGCATACCTGTTAAGTTTGTTTGAGTGGAAATAAAAAAAAAAGATGGAGCTGGAGAGGTGGCTCAGGGGTTAAGCCTCTGCCTTGGAGGCAGAAGGTCCTGAGTTCAGATCCTAGACCCCACGTAGAGACACTGGGCGGAAGCGGGGGTGGCCTGCATTTCTGGTCCTGGTAGGGCAGAACCTGTGAATTCCGGGACAGAGTAAACAAGGAGGAGGTGGAGGCGTCCATGGTGGTTCCCGAATTCGCCTGTGGTTCTACACACATACACACACGCACAATTGAATAAAAAAAAATTAAAAAAAAAGATGTTTAGGTTGGTTGTGTGCAAATCATTTAGATCAACTTCAGAGCACAGCATTTACTTTCTCACAGGAAGTCTTCGTTTTCTGGTCAAATCACAGCACTTGCCCCAGGGCCCGGAGCTGCTGGTGGGTTGGCACAGCTCACAACTGTGCATGTTGCTCAGTGCGGGTGATTGGTCAACACTGATGACTGAGCTGCACTGACAGCCAAAAACACATTCTTCTGAACCCCGAGGGCTTGAACATCTGGAGAAATGTTTCTCTTATGGTCTGAGGTCTAGGTCAGAACAGCAGACCCTCCATAGTATCATGTTTCCTTACTAGCTACACCAATCCAGCCACAGAGAACAGTCAGGAGGGCATAAAGGGCAACTGTATTTGCAATCAGCACCAACATCGCTCTAGTTTACACCAGAGTTCATCATGTCCACATCGAGAGTCAGCATCATGTCACCCCCAGCATTCCCAAGGTCACCTGGGCATTGCAATACTTTGTAATCCAGACAACTGACAAGAACTAAATGGCCCCTTTCTTTGACAATGACGTGTTGGCTTCTTCATGCCCCTTTCTCCTGACACTTATGGAGTACCTGGTGAGATGAGCGAAGTGAAATCAGACAAGACTCATCTGTTCTTGAGGCTGCAGCAATCATCTCCCTTTGAGAACTGCCTGTTACAGGACTCTGTTCCCTGCCCGAGGCGTCGCCTCTCTCTTTCCAAATTCTTCTCTTCTCTTTCTGACGACTTCTTGCTCTCCCCAGGGTTGGTTTCAACCAGGAGGAATGCAGAAAGCTATTCTGTTCTCCGGTTAGGTAGCCACCTGGCTTTTCTTAGCCTTTATTCCTCGCCAATAAGAATAATTCTGCTCTTGCGTCCCACATCCTCTTATCTATGACACAGGATAACTGTCTATATCTTTCTCCCAAGAATATTTTTGGTATCTTCATTCTGGATGATGGACAGTCATTGTTTCGATGTTTGATCATCTGTTACGCCATGAAAACATGCCTATCTTTTTGATCATCCTTTAGTTGCTCATGGTAGAGGATGAAACATGTTTGCTGATTTAATTAATTTCAAAGATGATGGGACAAGTGCCCAAGTGAAAATCTTTCTTAGTGCTGAGGTGCTGGATAGAACCTCAGTCCATCACACCTTCCAGTGTTTATCCATAATATAAGACAGGACTTTCTTAGGATTAAAAAAAAAAGTATTTGTAAGACCATTAAGAGTCAAAATGCATTGCTGGACCAAATGTGATGTCACATGACTCTTGGTGGCCATTGACTTTTCTGATAGTGTTCTCTTCCTTGTTGTTGGATATGATCATGGATAAAGCTAAACCTAAAGAAAAGTTGTAAATGCTAACAAGTCGAGTTTTGGAGACATTAATTGCATAGAAGATGACTACAATCTGTTCCTGAATGTGGCAAATATTAACTATGCACAGCATATCCCAGCATTTACTAATACAGTTCTTTCTTTCTCTTCTCAGTATTGGACTCAGGACTCCAGGGTGTCTTCAGTTCTTTGAATTTTAGAGCTGAAGAAGTTTTGATCTTGCTGAATATTCAAATCATAGTTTTTGCATTAATAGGTCTTGGGCTTGGAATTCCTTCATTAATTTGGTATCTATGTTATTAAAAAACCTACTAAATACCAGGCACTGACCTACAATACCATGACTCAATGTGCTTTTTACTATACCCTCTTTTCAGCCTGGTGGGAGGACACAGAAGAGAAGAGCAGCCATAAATAACTGCATGAGGTAGTTTCCAAGTGGGAAATGTTTTAAAGATGGCAAAACAAAGCAATGTTTTTTTGGTTTTTTTTTTTTTTATCAGACTCCCTAGTCATAAGACATGGCCCTGGGTCTGGTCACTTGTCCACATTTAGAGAAAATGGCATTAAAATTTGTAAAATAGGAAAAGTGGATTTATTTATAGTTTTGGGTTTCCACATTCCACATAGCAGTACTTCAGTTTATTGAAAGGATAGAACAAAACCAGGAAATGTACATATGTAGACCTGGCTGTGGCTCCTGGTTATGTGGATGAGCAAAAGTCTTCCTGGCTTCAGGTGCCAGGGTTCTGGGTGCATCTTCATTCTCAGTATAGTATTTCCTAGAAGGAATTAGACTTGGAAAAGAAAGTGTGTGTGTGTGTTAATTCTAATGCCCAGTGAGATATATTACCATGGGGCAGTGTAAGACAGAGGAAGTCTTTGAATAAGGTAGCACATTTCCATGAAGAATAGTACTTGAGTTTGATTTTTATAAGAGAAAATCAGCTCCGTAAAATTCAAGGTGAGGAACTTTCTGGCTGCTTCTCTAGCAGATAGCACAAGACGGGACTAAATTGTTAAGTCAATGAACAGAAAGGAAGCTCATGTGAATGGATCACAATGAAGGGGTGTGAAGTAGCAGAGAAATGTACAGAGCCATATCATGTATCTTGCTGTAAGTCACAGCAGGTATTTTGGATGTTATTGGGGGGAGCAATGAAAAACTACCAGAAAGATTTAAACAGGGAAATGAAGTGCTATATTTACTTTTAGAGGAGGACGTTAGCTGTCTAAGGAAAATAGCTCATTGGAGAATGGTGAGGGAGGAACATGGTTAGGAAATGTCTAAGTGAGAGATACACTCACATAGTGAGTTAATGACAAATTCAGGGTCAAAACTTCCAAGTTCCCATCAACAGCAAATGTATTCAGTACAGTTGAAAAAATATGAAAATATAAGAAAAGCTATTGGTTATTATATAATTAGCATTTTCCAGCTGCTGTCTTACATGTCTCATAGATCTTAATTTATCTTGCCATGATTTTCTGAGGTAGATTCATTCTTCACTGTATTTTACAGATGAGGAAATTGAAGACATGTGAATTGAAACATTGATCAAGGAGATGGTACTGTGGTACTTGTCATGCGAACCAGAGTTCAGAGTTCTCAACTCCATTGTAAGATAATATTTGGGTGCTATGGCCCATCTGTAATTCCAGTCCTAGAAGGCAGGACCTGGCAATCTTTGGAGCAGGCTGGCTTTCTAGACTAACCCTATAGGCGAGTTATGGGATTACAGACCCAGGACTCAAAACAATAAGGTGAAAGAGAGGTTGAGGTCATTCTTGATGTATACTTCCAGACTCTACACACAGGTGCACTCCTGTGCACATGCATCCACGCCCACAAGTGTTGCTAACCACACGCAAGCACGAATACACATATTCAATGCAACCATGCACACATGCACATGGAAATGAAAAAAAAAAGAATTAAAGAATTGAAATCTTCAATTGACATCCATGTTCAAACAGGAGGTGAGAGAGTTGGCAGGGTGAAGGTGAAGCAGCTGTCTTTGCTACTTATCTGCTGGGACAAAGTACGCGACAAGAGGCAAGCATCAGGGAGAAAAGGTTTATTTCAGTTTACAATTTCAAATTATAGTCCTCCATGGCAGGAAAGTCACAGCAGCAGGAGCTCGAGAGAACTGGTCATCCGTTGTTGGGAGCAGAAAGCAACAGATGTGTGACCGCTTGCTTGTTCGTACTCCCAAATCCGTGTAATGGTGCCCCACATGTGGATCTTCCATCAGTGCAGTCATGACAATCTCCCACAGGCATGTTCTTTCTCCCAGGTGATTGTAGATTGTGTCAAGCTCACAACTGAAAACAGCACCCAAACAAATACAGTCCAACTCCAAGAGCCCATAACACCCAAGAGAAGTCTCATTACTAGTGAGGAGGTAGTACTGCTCCAAGCGGCTGTGCAGGTGGATGCTGAACCCTGGAAGCCTTCAAGCTTTTGCTTAGGACCTCCATGACCTTGGGCAAATCACTTCATTAACTGCCCATTGTCTCTGTTTCTGGCCTATAAGTGGACAGTAATAGCAACAGATTCTAGTTCACAGAGTTTCTGGCTTCACATAAAGAGTTTTAAACACGGCTTGGTAGGTAGGAAAGCATTCAGGTGTGAACGAGAGCCACGTTTTGGTTGATAGCGCAAGGAGAGCTGTTTCTTCTCTTTTCTGGCAGCCAAAGTGCTTAGCCTGGAGAACAGGTTCAAAGGATGTTTGCAGGAAGTTATATGTCATAGATGATGGGTCTCACACTCATGCTTATTCCAAAAGGGCTTGAAGGACCCAAGTGACCCATGTCTTTATCTTCTCCACCCCCGCCCCCCAGCTCCTAAGACATGGATCTGTCTCTCTTGAATCTCTGCTTTAGCTAGAGGTCACTGAGTACTTGCAGATAAAACAGAGCGAGGGCTGGGGCAAAGGAGCCATTTGGGAATCAGGGAGTCCCAGAAAAATGGAATAAGAATTAGGTATCTGGAGTCGTTAAAGGAGGGAAAATATGAAAGGCTTTTTAATCCAGGTAGCATTTTAGGAAGAGTCAGACACTAAAAGAGCTAAGAACTACAGGTTTTCCTGCCTCTCATCTCCCCTCGGTAACTGGTATTAAAGTTCTAGAAGAATCAAGGTCCTGCCTTGTATTTAGTCTTCACAATGAACAGCCAAGCTGGGAAGACAGCATTTCTGGTTAGTCGCGGTTCATAATGGTAGTGCCTGAGGGAAAGGGAAAAAAATGGTGATTTTTTTTTTTCAGATCTCCAGGAGGGAAGGAAAAGTAGGAGGGGTGGTGTGGCCGAGCTACGCAGGCCGACCAAAACCCTGATGGGTCTCTGAATGGAGTCCGTGCCTTCCAACGGGTCTTTGGCCTCTGTGCGCTTACACATAAAGGTCAGCAGGGGGCAGTGTAGCCAACGTATTATGTTACTCTGAGTGAGGGGTTGTAACGCGAGGGTCCAGCGTAGGTAGAGCTGATGCAGTTTATGCCTGCACCTGTCTGCTTATGAGCAGAATCCCTCGTCTGTTTACTTTTCTTCGGAGGCAATATTCTCTTCTTCGTGTCTCTTTTTCTATCAGGCTTCCTTGCACTTTCTGCCCTGTTGTGGACCCGCGTTTTCCCAGCTCTTATCTTAGTGGGGGCATGCTCACACCCACTGCCTCCTTGGGTCCTCCCACCCCACATTCTCAGAGAGATGGGGATTCAGTAAATACTGAGGACTTTGCAGATGAAGAAACAAGACTCTAGAGAGGCGTCTCAAGTCCTAACAGGGAGTGGGCCGTGGCAGCCACTGGCTATTCAGCACGTAGGGTGCCTCATAGCATGAACTTCCAAAGCGGTAAGTGAAGCAGCCTGGAATCAAGGGTCTGATGCATTTCATTAGGCCTTCCACAGAGAGGATAACCCCCTTCCGGATACATTCAGAACCAAGTAGATATAAATCTGTCTTTGTGACTTTTTAAAGAAAAAAAAAAACACCACCAGCATTGTTGGCTCAGAGCCATTTGGCTGGACTGAGCCAGCCAAAGTTAATACTAGCTGCTTAGACTCGGACAGTGTCTCCGCTTGTACAAGGAGCGATAGTGTGTGTCGCACTCCACCACATATCCTTCATTCAACCACTACAGCTACTGACCTCCAGATAAGGGGTTTCCTGTATTTTTGTAGGTTTTTTTTTTTTTTTTTTTTGGTATTGAGACAGGATCTCATGCATGCTAGCTGGCCTTGAATTCCCCACGTAGTCGAAGATGACACTGAATTTCTAACCATCCTGTCTCTACCTTCTGAGTGTTGGGATTACAGGTTTGTGCCACCATGCCTGGTTATGCAGTGCTGGGGATCCAGCCCAGGGCTTCGTGCATGCCAGACAAGCGCTTTACCAAATGAGACACCTCAAAATCCTGCATAGCTAGTTAGTGACACAGTGACACCACAACTTTTATGATAAGTTCTTTTGTGACAGGTTCTCACCCCTGGCTCCAATCCTGGCTCCAGGTCGGTTTTTAGTCTGCATTGGTCATTTGAAGGTGACCAAAGTGTTTCTGTGTTAGTTTCAAGTCAGTTGTCTGGGACCTGGGATTCTCTCTCTCTCCTGTGCTTTTGAATGCTGCTCTCATTTAGTAGGAAAGACCAGGCTGAACTGCTGGAGGATGAATTCACATGGGGAGAGCCTAGGAGCCTAGTTTTCTAATTGATGAAATCAGACCAGGCTTGGCTATTAGACTCCTGGTCATGTGCAGCTAAGATCAGCAGAACTGCCTCTTTGACTCAGGGCTGACCCCAGAAGTCCACAGGTATGTCCCATCTGGGATCAGACAAACTACTTGCTTGACTTTCAGACACATGAGCAATCATATTTAGTGTTTAATGCTGCTGAGTTGGGGGAATCATTGCTTCTAAATTCTTGTTCTACCTTTGATCAGATTTTGGAATCTCTCTCTCTCTCTCTCTCTCTCTCTCTCTCTCTCTCTCTCTCTCTCTCTCTCTGCACATAACAGAGAGCACTTGAGTGTGTGGTCTCTGGAGGCCCAAGGGTGACATTGGGAATCATCCTAGATTGCTATCTATCCTTATTGCTTTGCTCTGGGGTTTCCCAGGCTCCTCCTGTCAGGACAGGAACTGCAGTCCTCCACGTTTCCTCCTAGTATTTTTTTTCACATGGGATCTAAGAATCTGAACTCAGGTCCTTTTGATTGTGAGGCCAAAGCTTTAAACCCTGAGTCATCTATCCAGCCCCCATCTTATTTTCTGAAGTAGAGTCTTTCACTAAACATAAAGCTCACCAATTTGATTAGACTGGCTGACCAATAAATCCAAGAGATCTTGTCTCTGCTTATCTAGAGCTGGGATTATGGGCATCCAGCGCCATGTCTAGGTTTTACATGAATCCTAGGGATTCATGATCTGGCAAGCATTTTACCAATGGAGCCACTTTTCTATCCCTTCTTTGTCCCAGTTTCCTCTCCTGTAAAGTGGGCTGATAATGATTGACAGGAAGATAGAGAGGGTAAAACGGGATGATATATGTGGAATGTGTTGGCTGGAGAAGGTTCACCTGATACTCTAAGAAGATGCTTCAGTTCATCTAAAAGTTTGAAAAAAGAGATACAGTCGCATATGTCTACATTTCTTCACTTGTTTGTGGTGCTGGGGTTGAATTGGGATCTTATACACGTTAGGCACACTCTACCTTTGAGTTACATCTCCAGGTTTTGGTAATTTTCGCTTTGAGATAATGTCTTGCTAATTCCCAGACTGGCCTTGATGTCACCAAGTAGTTCAGGCAGACTTTCAACTTGTGATCCTCCTGAGCACCCAGATGACTTCTTTCTTTAACTACAAAAAATAAAAGAGACCTCCTATGTGTTTGTGACTCAAAATCTCTAATTCTTGATGAAGAAATTATTCACATTAGGGATTATAACATCATCATGCATATGAACTCTAGCACATTGAGGTCAGTCTCATTTCCTATCAAGGAAACTGAGTGCTATTGTAGACAGGGGCTACGAATGCGAAGATTTGCCTTGTCTTTTGTGGAACTTGGAAGCAGTGGTCCATCAAGAGCTAAGGTGAGAGAAATTAGCCATCTCCCTATGCTGTCTTCGGCAGAAGTGTAACTAGATAAGAAAGCTTAGAAGGAAACCAACTCCAGTTTAAAAGTCTGCAGGGATAAAGAAAAACTTGTATCCATGTTTCTGCGCAGATTTAACCTGTGTGAGTATTCACTGATTTTGCTTAATCTCAGTTGGTTTAATTTAAAAAAAAGGACTATAACTGGTCCTTCCCCCAAACTGGCTTTGTTCATTTGTTATTCGTTTGTTTTGTTTCTGCTTGGCCATATTACTGGAGTATGTGGTAGTAATTTCATAGCTCTACATGTCATATCAAGGGATTCATAATCCATGAAGCTCATCGGATGAGGAGCCTTAGGTAGATCGAGATTGAAGTTTGATTTTGGAGAAGTATTAAGTTTCTCAAACCCCATTCTAGCACCTTCTGCCACAGGTCAGATGTCAGCTTTGTGCCCCTGACTTGGAAGCTCATGTCCATGCTTCCCTGGATCACAGGGAACGAGCCAAAAAAAAAAAAAAACAACAAAACACCAGACATTATTGCAAATAGCTCACAGATGAGTGGTCTGCTCATGATGCTGAGAAAAACTGGATGGAGCAGGGCTAGTGGCTACCAGCATCTGATATTTCTACCCTAGATGATCCTGTGGATCATTGGTTGGTATTTGGGCTTATTGGTTGTTAAATTTATTATGAATTTAAACCCTGGTTGCAGAGCGACAGAATACCAATATTTTTGTTGAACTTCTCCAAACCCAGGAAGAGTATCACAACATCTCCTTGCTGTCTCTTTGTCTGTCTGTCTGTCTGTCTGTCTGCCTTTCACACACACACACTCTCTCTCTCTCTCTCTCTCTCTCTCTCTCTCTCTCTCTCTCTCTCTCTCTCGGCCATCTTGACTTATTAAAGCACAGCAGAAAATGGTTGCCCCATAGGTCCCAGTTAACTTCATTTCAGGTCTGCAGCAGAAATCAACCTGAATCCTGCAGAATCAACCTGACCTGCAATTCAGAGGTTCCCAAGAGTCTCATGACCTAGTGTAGAGCAGTGTATGCATCTGGTCCAGATGTGCCTAGAAGGTCACAAGCACATAAATACTAGCACATTTAGCAATCCCCTGTGAGTGATGGGAAGGGGGGGCTGTTATTTGAGAAAGACTTTGTGGCCAATGGCTTCTGAAATGACCCACTGTTGCAGTTCGCTTGCGTGGTTGCTGATAAATGACCATCAAACAGCTTAAGGGAACAAGGGTTTATTGTCTCTTACAATTGTCTAATTACAGTTCTCAATCCAGCTTGACAGGAGAGCATGCACTAACACCAGGGCAGAGGGAACTGACCACACCCTCACCACATAACAGCTGAGAGAGGATGATCCTTATTTGCCAGATCAGCATGTCTGTATTTTATTCCACGGCCTAATCCCACCCACCGTGGGCTGGGCCTTCCCCATCAGCTAGACAATCTCTTTCAGGTTTGCTCTGGGCTTAATTCAACCATTAATTCTCTACAAATGTGCCCAAAGCTCAAACCCTCAACTGACATGTTGACACCTGTGCCTGACCATGACACCCACCTTCCTGGTGTCTACACTTTTGTGTTGTCCCCTCATCTCGAGTGAGGACTTGGCTTAGAGACTCACTTCTAGCAAGTAAATGGCATCCAGGGGTGAGTTATACCATGTCCAAAAGTCAGGTTGCAAGACAAGGCCCTCCATCTTGCTCAGCCTCTTTCTGGCTCATCTTCTTTACTTACACGGATAAAGCTAGGTGCCAGGTGTGCCTTACAGCAAAGTCCATGTGGCAAAGGACTGAGGGGTGGCATCTGGTCATACATCAGCAGGGAACCTACCTGCCAACACCCATGGGAGAACATTTGCAATTGGACCTTGCCCCTTAAGCTTTGAGATGTCTGCAGCTCTGGCTGGCACTTCAATGGTGGCTTTTCAAGGAACTCACTAAGTCATATACAGATCCCCAAGCCACAGAAACTATGCATGAAACAAATGCTCTGTGTGTGTGTGTGTGTGTATGTGTTGAACCAAGTGTGAATTCAGGAATCATCATGGACTGCCTCTACCTCCTCTTTTGCTCTGCCCCGGGATTCACAGGCTCCACCCACCAGGACCAGAAACCACCAGGATCCACCAGGACCGCCCCCGCTTCCGCCCAGCGTTTACACATGATATCTGGGATCCGAACTTAGGACCCTCTGCTTGCAAGGCAGAGGCCTAACCCCTAAGCCATCTTTCCAGCCCCACATGCTCTTTTTAAATAAGATAAATAATGATAAATTGTACAGTTGCAGTGAGGATTACACAATAATACAAGCCCAGAAAATGCGTTTAGTTTATACAAAATTAATCAACTAACTAGCTAGAGCTAGTTAATATTAACAATATGGGTGAGCTTCATCTTATGATTACTGAACTGTTGCTTTCCTGTTGATTCTGCCCACCTGAGTCATTGGTACCTTGGTTTCTTCTTAGAGAAGCCGGCTTAATTCAGAACGATTTAGAAAGGGGTGCAAAACATCGAGCATTCTCTTTGAAGCAAATGGCTACCTATCAAAGAGTGAATTATTTTAGTGTTAATCATACAATAAAGAACAATATCATATCAGGAAGGAAGTCAAACACAGCCAGCCCTCTCAGAATCAGAACAGCAAAATATATTTGCGTTGATGAATAGCATTGGTTCTCATGGTCCCCTTCTGCTTCCAGCCACCTTCGGCAGCCAATTATTTTGTGTGCAGAAATGCCAGGGCACCACGCAGGTGGCAATCCATCATGAGACGGAGCCTGAAGATGAAGCTCAGGGGGTAATCATCAATGCTTAAAAGGTTTCTGCCTTCTGAGGGCGAAGCTCATGATGGCAGAAATTCTGGGGGATTTGCTTATTAATTCTGAGCACAAACATACAGTGAATGTTTTCAGGCTTCCTTGACATGTTGTTTTTCTCCCACTGGGAGCTGTGGGTCAGCACAGTGGCGGGAGATGTTAGATTTTGCAGATTCCCTTACCCCACTTTGCCTCCCTCTGCTATTTCCTGCATCCCAAGGCCACTGCTCAAGTTCAGATTTCCCACCTCCCATGGCTGTGACTATATTACTGCCCCTGTGGCTCGGCCTGCCTGTCCTTCCTCTCTGTCCATTCAGCCTACTGAGCTTCTTCCTTCCTGAGCCGGCCTGTGGTGTGGGGACAGCTTCCTGAGCCACTGCTGTTATTACCCCGAGCTAAGTACAACAGAAAGCCTTTCTGGGGTAAGGGTTGACAGGGCCCATGAAAACACAGAACAGCCAAAGTGTGAGAAATGGCGGCTTGATGTCCTTCGAGGAAAAAAATCCTGCTGGCTGAATGGGAACTATTGCCATGTAGGGCTGGGGTTATATGGGGTCTACTGGGGTCACATCATTTCATCTCCCTTCCTACCACACTTATGATGCGTGTCTCTAAGGGCTGTTAGAGGGAAACACACACACACACACACACACACACACACACACACACACACACACACTCACACAAAATCAGTGACACATTGTGCACAACCCATTATTAGGATTAGGTGGTATCATGGTGTGAACATCATGAGGTATGTTCAACAACTAAGACCCCCCCCCCTTACAGTTGTTCTAGGCATCATCATCTAAGTGGTTCAGCCTTGTCTGAAAAGCCATTATATAAGACATAACTCTGTGTGTATGTATATGTACATGCATAGGCATACGTCTACACAACATGCATATATTTAGAATCTCCTTCCCCCTTTCTCAATGAAATAAACCAGTACAATGAAATAAACCAAACAAGGAAAAAAGATTGCTTGATACTGTAAACTGAATAATATGCAAGAAAAGAAAAGCAGCAATAGAAGCTTGTAAGGTGGCATCCTGCGGCTCCTAGGTCACCTCCCAGAAGTGACACAAGGAAGTGAGTGGCAGTTATCACTAATGCTGTTGATGTGGACGGAAGTTGTGCAGTGCAGTTGGAGAAAAGTCAAGGGCATCTTTGCAAGAGCAGAAGTCCCTGCCTTTGATTCTAAAAGCATGGTGTTGTCGTGAAAGTCAACAGATTTTATTCTGGAGAATGAGAAAAACGAAAGGATCATCCTCCTCACAGGGCGGGGGGGTACTCAAACCAGAAGTTACTAAGACCTCAAAGAAGAGGTGAACTATTCCACACTCTTCAGAATATTTACTGAATGCTTTCTAAGCTCCTGCCCCTGGGCTATAAAGGGAGTGGGTGGAAAGTAATCTCCTGATCTTCAGATGTAGCTGGAAGAGAATTAAAATCTCAGACAAAGATAGGAAAGTGTCAATAAGAAGTCACCTTTTCTTCAAAAAAGAACAGATCAGAGCTGCTCAGATAAAAGCTCAAGATGAACAGAAGTAACATGGTTCCTAAGCAAGCCTTCTGCCCAGGAACGAAATGAAAGGTCAGACTAAGGAGACAGAAGAGGTAGGAAAGAATTAAAGGTCTGCTAGAAGTGGTAACCAAGGAACCTGAGAAGCATTTTCTACAGTGGCTTTGAGCTCTACAGGAAATTAGCAAGTGCAAGAATTCAGTGAGAAAACCAAAGAGAAACAAAGCCAAAGCAAAACACTTCAGCAATGAAATTTGACAAACCAAAAGAGGAATGAAGAGGTCAAAGGCCAAGGAAAAAACTATCGCCATGCTCATTCTGGGTGATTCTAGAACAACTTGTACAAACACTCAGAGAGGAAGGAAGTATAAATGTCCTTTGGGGACAAAGACAATAGGGACACACAATTTTTTTACTTGATTAGCATCTTAATTGTACCTATTACAGGAATGGTCCTTATATTTCAACACATGCACACAGTGTGCACTGTATTAAACTAGGCACTCATTTGAAAAAAAAAAACAAGTCTTAAAATCATGGTTAAAAAAAACACATTATAACCAGAATATGAAGTGTCAGAGACCCTGTGATGCTCACCCAGAATTGAGCCAACCAAGTCTCTCCCCATACCAAAGCTTGCAGAATAAGGGGCAGTAAGATTGTAAAAGCTTAAAGTTAGGGAGATTCTGGACAAGACATTCCTCTCAAGACAGGGCTGCTGCATCTAGGAACTCACTGCAGTGAGACTTGTCCTTACCATACTTGCACAATAACTGACATACAAACATACCCCCATAGACAAGCAAGAATCTCAGGAGAAGTAATTACATATAATGGGAAACTTAGGGGCTAGGGCTAGACAGGTGAAGGAGAGTGCCCCTATCAGTAGGTCTGCCCAAGAAAGGGTTACCAGATCTGCTAACAGAGACCTGAAACCCCACTGAAGCAGATGATGCACAGGGAACTGGGACCCATAGAAGCAAACAAGGTGGGAGAGTGGGAGAGTAGGAGGGAGTGAGATGGACTGATGAAGGGAGGGAAAAAAAGAAGGGAGGAAAGGAAGGGAGAGGGAAGGAAGGGAAGCAGGGATAATTACTCAGTATACTACCTGAAAACTAAAAAAAAAATATATAAAAAGGAAGAATGGTTAATGATGAAATGGTTTGATTGTGAATTGTTTCACACAGGCTCTTGTGTTTGATTACTTGGTCCCCGGCCAGTGGCACTGTTTGAGAAGCTGTAGAACCTTTAGGAGGTGAAGTCTTGCTAGAGGAAGCATGTCAGTGGGGCTGGGCCTTGAGGTTTCAATAAGCAGGTTTCACCTGTACCTTTCTCTTCTCCACCTCCTGATGGCTGCTGTAATGTGAATCAGCCTCTTGCTTTGACCGCCATGCCTTCCACCATGTGTTCTCTGCCATGATGGATTTTATTGCTTCTGGGACTGCAAGCTCCCTTAACTTACTTAAACTGCTTATTTAACTTACTTAACTTGCTTAACTGGTAAGGATATTTTATCCCAGGAACAGAAGAGTGATTGCATTGAATGGGAAGGTCATAGTAAAAGTACTTAATGTGAATCAAGGTTGGGGTTTACAAGATTGGGAAAAATGAGTGTTCTTTTCTGTCCCAAGTAGTTGGTTATGGGAGGCTATACGTGGAAGAACTAGGTCCACTTGGAATTCTGTTCCAATTCATCTTGGTTTGTGCTGTTAAGAATCAAACCTATGAGGTAAGTGTTCTACTGCTAAGCCTTTGATTTTTGCTAAGACAGGATCCCACTATTCAGATTAAGCTGGCTTTCAGTTCTTTTATGTAGCCCATGCTATCCCCAAGCATGTAATCCTCTCACTTCTACTGTCCCAGTGCTAGAAAACCAGGGATATGTCACCATGCCCCACATGAGTTCAATTTAAGACATCCGTGAAGCAGCTGCTGTGATTGAGTATTATTTGTCTCCATTGAAATTCATGTGGAGCCTTAATTTCTCCATGGGAATTGGGATATTCTGGTCATAGGTATAGTAATGCCTTTCTTACAAAATTGACTTTTTCTTTTTTGTCTAAGCTTTACTTCAGTGTTTTTTAAGCCTGGAAATATCTTGCTCCTAAAGGTTTTTTGTTTTTGTTTTTGTTTTTGTTTTTGTGAAGAGATGGATAATGGCACTTAAAATTTTAAAATTAATTAACCAATGAATTTAGTGTGTGCGTATATATGTGCATGTTGGTACTGAAGTCAGAGGGCGACTTTTGAGAGTCGATTCTGCTTGGCGGGCCCTGGGGATTGAATTCAGGTTGTCAGGTTTGTGTGGCAAGTGCCTTTACCTGCTGAGCCAATATCCGAGGCCAACAAGAGCACTTTAAAAACGGAATTAAGACACTCAAATGTGGGAACCCCTTTCAGTGACAATGTAAAGAGCATTTCAGGTTTAGCAAGGATTCAGGGGGACTGACTTCTTTATCCCTTTTAAAAATTATTATTTTAATGTATACAATGAATTTTAGTCATTCCCCCAAATACCTCTTTCTATCCTGCTGAAATGCTTCTTCTCATTAAGTCTTCTACGTGTGTGTGTGTGTGTGTGTGTGTGTGTGTATGATGCACTGAGTTTAATCAGGAGTGCTTTTGCATGTGCATGGGTGGAGGATTTTTACTGGAGTCTGAGACATTTATCAGTAGCTACACTACTGAAGAAAATAACAACTCCTGTCCAACAACCATTAACTGCCAGTCATCTCTGAGATAGGGCTGAGGCCTCATGGGTCCCTCCCCTACTCTGGACATAATGTGATGGGCCCAGCCTTGTGCAGGTCACCACAGCAACAGTAAGTTCATGAGTGCAATGATGGAGCCACGTTTAGGGGATGTCTTTGAGCTCCTCATCTGGTTCTTCAATTATTTGTGCCCCCTCCTTTATAAAGTTCTCTGGGTCTGGAGAGGGGGTGATAAAGATGATCCATTTTGGGCTGAACCATGTATGGTCGTTCATTCTTCATCACCTGCTTTGCAATCACAAATGTTTTCTTATTCTCATGGGACCATATTACTCACCGTGAGACAAAGTTGTGATACAGTTCTTCTTCGTATTCCTTCCTGTCCTCCCATTTTTCCTTCTGTTTTCCACTGCTGTGCTCTTCAACAGTGCATGCTCCTGAAACACTTTCCAAGTTAAACCTCTGCTTTTTATAAATTATCCAGACTCTTGGGTTCTGTTACAGCAATGTAAAAACAGACTAAGCACTGAGTAGAAAGCTGGACTAGAGGAGACTAGAAGTTGGAAGATGGATCTAGGTTGAAGCCATCAATGTATAGATAATAGTTAAGGTTTGAAATTAAGTAAGATCACTCAAGAAGTGAGTGTAGAGGATGAGGGCCAAGGAATGCATCATGAATCACCCCAATATTAAGAAATCAAAACCAGGCATGATAGTATAATCCCAGCACTTGGAAGGCTGAGGCAGGAGGATCCTAATTTTTTTTATTCTTTTACAGTTTCATACACGAATGCAGTGAGTTTATGGTATTTTTACACCTTAACCCCCAACCCCGTTTGTTTTACTTTTCCCATTACAACCCTTCTTCTTCCCTACCAGTGTTCCTCCTATTTTCATGGCTCACTGGATTTCACCAAGTTACCTTTGATAGCACGTGCCTGAGCAGTTGCTGAAGTATGAGTCATATAAGGACTATAAATTTGAGGCCAGTCTGGGATATCTATCAAATATCAGACAAGTCTGGGCTGCACAGTGAGATTTTGTCTCCAAAAACAACAATAAAAAAACAAAGAGAATAAAAGCAGAGAAGAAAGGAAACTGAACATGGAGTCAATAAGGAAGAAGAAGCAGAAAAGGAGAAGTCTGAGAGTCCAGGTGAAGGGCTGTTATATACAGCAAGCGAGAGAACAACTGTAGCAAATGGAGCTGAAAGGTTAAAGCGGGTTGAGTCCTGAGGATTGGTCACTGTCCCAACAGCATAGACATTATGAGTGATAATCCAGAGTCAAGTTGGAAAGTTGATTGGAGGGATTTTAGGGAATGTTACTGGATCCTCACATAGAGATAGCATTTCCAAGAAGTTTTGCTCTAAATGGGCAAAGAAATGGGGATGGTGGTGAATGGTTGGGATGTGGGGAAGAAGAAAGAAAAAAAAACATTCACCAATCCCTGCTCTGCAGGAAAGCTGGGAAAGTTTTGGAGGAAAGGTAACCTTGAGAAAAATCCCAACTTCTGAGTTTGTTCCCATTTTTGCAAAATAAGGACTCCACTCCTTAAATCATGCTATCATTTAACAAACGTCTATTGATTGTTTACAATGTGCCAAAAGCCAGGAGTGAAGAGATCGATATCTGCCTTGTCCTTACAAAGCCCCATCTAACAGCTGTCTGATAGATGGGAAGCAAATAGTTGTAAGAGATAGAGATGAAGGTCATGGCATGCGGATAAACAAGAAGGGATGTACCTGGCTTGAGTTAGCTGGGAAGGTCTCATCAGCATTTGGGGTCACTGTGGTGGAGGGTATAATCAGTCAGTGACTTAGGGTGGTATGAGTAGAGACCAAAGAAAAGCAAGTGGAGAGGACTCTACAAAGCACCAAGAAAGAAAAGATAAGGGAAGGAAGTGGGAAAGGGCAATGAGAGTGGTAGAAAAAGATTCTGGAATGTGCAGGAAAGATCTACAAGACATCTAAGTTGCCACTCCATCATCCCTCCCTGCCAATCACTGACCCCAGCAAGATCTAGATGTGGCTTCACAATCCGTCTCTAAAATCTCTCTGGTGAGCTGCCATCTATCTGTTGGACTTGTTCACTGAGATGAAACCAACTGTGTCTCCTGTTAAACACTATTAATTTGCTAAGTGCAAAGCACTCCCTTCAGGTATTAGGATGGTATTAGAATGGATAATTAACAAGCTATCATGAAATAAAAACCTAGTTTGACCCAAGTATCTCAGAACTTGAAGTATATTTCAGTAGTATTAACATAACATAAATATAGAACTCATTTTAATAGATACATAATCTTCTTTTAAAATTGGACCCAAGGTGCATGATCATTTCTGAAATCATTTCTATATATGATTTAACTGAGCAAATAAGAGATTTTTTTAAATGTATGGGAATTTGGGTGGTTTTGGGGGAGATAGTACTAAATCTTTAGGAAGCATTTAAAACATGAAGAAAAGAGAAAAATATGACATCCACATATCCACTGCCTGGATTTAAAAACTACTAACAGTTCACCATTGCTTCAGGGCTTAATAAAAACATTTCAGATCCAGCTGATGTCGCTTTCCTATTCTTAATTTCCTTGGCTTTCCCAGGGGACACTGCCCTTTAGAGGTTGGTGGATATCTTCCTTACCTACATTCCAACAATATCTTTTCTTTTGCTGGTGTCAATGTGCATTAGCTGAAAATGTTCCCTGTGTTTTTAAACGTCATGTAAGTGGAAATACAAAGCAAAGCCGTCCTGCCACTTGCTTTATCATCCCACGGTTTGTGAAATGAATCCACACTGATGTATGTTCTTCACTCATTTTGCAGTCTCATTTCTATTCTTGAAACCAGTCCAAATTGTCGAAGACAGCAAACAGATACAGCCAACAGCTTCTCAGTGGCAGATATGAAATTGTTTGGCCTCGATTCTCCCTCTGTACTGAGTGTCTGGAATATAAAAAAGCAGCCGCAGTGGACAGAATGTGCTGCATGGGGGGTCTGAGTTTATCTTTCCCCTCCAAAAAAAAAAAAAACCTAGATATTTCTCAGACGCACCTAAAGCTTACGAGTTCAGCTTTAGTATTAAAAATTACAGAGAATCAGATTATCCAAAGCCTGGGTTGAATGTTTTCTAACCTAGCGTTGTGACCCTAGGCAAACATTCAACCCAGGTGCTCAAATATCAGAACAGGTGTCTTTCACTGTTCAAGATGAGAAGCCAGATTGATCCCAGTGGGCCACAGTGTTAAGTGAGCTCTTAAGGGTAAGAGTCTCCTGGGTTAGTACTTTAACAACTTGGGTATTGATTTCAATTAAAAATAAAGCACCATAACGATTCCTAATAATAAATAATAATGAAGTAGGTACTTGAAATTCACAAGGTTAAGAGTTAACTCAGCTCCTTATGCAACATTCAATCAATCACCTTTTCATTGCCAATTCCCTTCTGGAAATTTCTGTTGGGCTCCTCCACTATTGTCCCTAAACTCTTTAAGAACAAAACTGAGTTGTTTCATATTACAGTACCTCAGGCGTAAATGTCTAGTTTCCACGATCCTCTGTATTCTGACTCTTTCACTACCTAGGATAGTTTACTTTTCTTCGTAGTGTGGCAAGAGCTTGACACAGTTAGTCACACTAGCAGCAAGATCAGAGAACAATGAAGGGAGGCATGCATGCTTGCTTGCCGCTCACCTCCCTTTCTTAGACACTCCAGGACCCCACCTAGATGGTGCCAGCCCAGATTGACAGATCTTCCCACCTCAATTAAAGTAACCACGGTCATCTCCTGAAGATGTTTACAGAGACCCACCTCCTAGGTGTCCAGCTGAAAATGGAGACTAACCACTGCAGGGCATTTGGGAGGTGAGTAGCCCTGGATGTGGTCAGGAAGATGGGCTCCTCAGAAGAAGAGACCAGAGACCGACCATCTTGCAAAACAAGAATAAAGCCCACTTTAAAACACTTGTTTAAGTCACACTCTGCACTAGCTTATTCTATAATCCCAAGCTAAGCCATGATCTATATAGCATTTGGAACCTTAAACTTTTCAGTTCTTTCATGCAAGCTACTTGACTCTTCCTCTTGTCTTTAGATCACTCGTGTAACTTTCCCTGAACAAGGCTAATAACCTTTAAGGCAAAAGTTGAAGATTACATCTTTTTTTTTAAGTTTTTCCTCACATCTTTTTCCTAGTAATTTTATCCTCTTTAGACTCCTACAACACCTTAATCTGTATCACACAATATACCACTTAGTTGTACGTCGTTATTTCTTTTTAAAAGTCTTATGTATGCAATGACATACCTAAGTCTTCTTGGGTGGGCCATGTCTTACACTAGCCTACATCTTGGTTTCCAAACTATTTCTTCTTTTAAGCCCCTGTGAACTCATCTCAAATTAACAGTCATTCTCTCTTAAACTCTTAGGATTTTTAAAAAATCATTTGGTTCTTTTTATATGAAAGAAAATAAAGATACGTGCAGGAGTCTGTTCAGGTCACCATAGCAATGAAGCAGAGCTTGGATGCCTCAGACAACAGAAGTGTATTTTCACACAGTCCTGGATATGGAGTGGCTTGGTTTCTGTCAAGGTCTCTGCGCCTGATTTGGAGACAGCTACCTCCTCGCCATGTCCTGGTTTGACTTCTCAGTATACAGAAAGAGAAATTTCTGGTGTCTATTGTTCTTCAAAGAATGCCAGCCCTACCAGATTAGATCTTGCCCTTATGGCCTTAATTAACCTTAATTACCTCTGTCAAGGCCCAATCTCCCAAAACAGTCACACTGAGAATTAAGACATCAGCGTGTGAATTGGAGGGGAGAGGAGATACGACTCAACACATACCACCATTAATAGTTGTTTTTAACTTTGTTTCTTTTGTCATGCTACAAAGTTACTTTAATTAAAAATATATTTTAGGTCACCCCGTTATTAATGATAACATAAAAACCATTTTAAGGTTAACTTAAAAATACTTTTAATGATATTCATAGCATGGAAAGTACATAGTGATTTTCTCCTATTTGGAAAACAGTTGAACATTATTTATTTAATTTAATTAACTATGTCAAAAAGCATGATTACTGAAAATTTTAAACATCATTTCATATTAAGTTTTTGTCTAAAAATAGATTAAAATATAGAAGGAAGTTTATTTTTATCTTATAGAAAAATAGACAAGAACTGCTCTTTATGATCTTAAAAATTAACTTTCATAATATTTATTTCTGAACAGTGTACAAAAGGCTTAGAGGATGGCTCAGTGGGTAAAGTGCTAACTACCCAAAAATAAGGTCCTGAGTTCAAATCCCCAGAACCCACTTGAAGTCAGACATGGGTAGTGTGTGAATCCAAGCACTCCTATGGCAAGCTTGTGAATTAACTAGCTGGTAGTGGGTAATGAGCAAGAGACTATGTTACAAACAAGATGAAGGTAAAGATACCTAACACTGTCTTCTGCTTTCCACACATGTGCCTTGGTACGCTCATGTCTACACACACTCCTACATTCATTCACATACACACACGCACATACACACAGATTAAAACATAAATAATAAACAGTATGTAGGAAAGTTCAGGATTCTGTTTGCATGTGTGATAAATACTACAGTGCAGATATTTTGACCAATAGTGTAATACTCGAATTATCTTTATTGTGTTTTGTTTCTTTTCCACATTATGGAATATTTATATATGTGTGTGTATGCATGTCTGCATATGTGTTCAACATATTTGGGTGCATCTATGTGCATGTGTATATGTAGGCCAGATATTGATGGCAGGTGTCTTCCTCAATTGCTCTCCATCTCGTACTTTGAGATAGGGTTTCCCTCCCTCTCACTGAACATGCAGCTAGGCTGACTGGAAGCAAATCTCAGGGATGCTTCTGTCTCTGCCTCCCCAGCACTGGGATTACAAGAGTGCTCTGCCACTAAGTTATCTCCCCAGCCCTTCCACTGCACTTTGACATTAAAAGATGTGCATAAGAATTTTCGTCAGGAAGGGGGTTAAAGATCTGATGAAATCACTTGAGGGAAACTGTTGATCTTGCTAATCTCTGTTAATGTTTTGTTTTATTTTATTATTTTGTTTGGGGGACAGGGTCTCATACAGGCCAGGCTTAACTGGCACCTGCTATGCAATCAAATATGGTAGTGAACTTTTCATCTTTCTGCATCCTTCCTTGGAGCACTAGCTGATACAGGCCTCACTCTGACAGCCAAGCCTTTGGACACATCTGTGAACAATTAGTAAAGCCAAGCACTGAGCAAGTCTGTGAGAGATTATCTAATGGATGTGAGAAGATCTAGTTGGTGGGTAGGACTCTTCCATGGGCAGGTGGACAGATGGGAGAACTGGTTCAGAAGTTGAGCACACGGGTGTCCTTACACATACAGGCATTCTGGAAAGTGAATAAGCATGTGCCTCTCTCAACTCTTTCTTTCTGTGGATTTGGTGTGACCGATTCCTTTTCAGATCCTGGTATTTCTATGGACCCTCCTGTATCATGCTGATGACTACAGTGGAGAATTGTAAACTAACATACACCGTTTGTTTTCCTAAGTTGTTAAGTCTGTTCAGCTACAGGAAGATGACGCTAACACACACGATGATTCCCACCACCTTTGCCATTTCCATATTGTTTTCTTTAACTGCTGCTTCATATAGCAAGAAGAAAATGGAACATGAGGCCATGAAGTGTGGGAGCAATTAAGATTACTTTGGTTCATCAGATATTTTGACACATCCTATAAATAGAACAAAGGACTGTGCTTTAAAGATATTTACCTTATCTCCATTGATTCAATTCTCTCAAAGTTTACTCAGATGAGAAATACTAGATACTCATTGTGTGTACACTTTTATGAAAATGCGTGTATATTCTTACCTTTCACAATGTGAACCTGTGTATTTGCCCTGTGATGTCTGGTGTTGTGATCTTGATGATTGGTGTTGATACCCAGGGGACATAGCTGGGAGGGACTGTCCAGGTAAAGTTAGCCTCTGGCTACGCCTGTGTGAGATGATCTTGATTAAGCTTATTAAGATCAGAAGAACTGACCACTGTGGGTGGCCATTCCGTGGGATAGGATCCTGGACTGTAGAAAAAAAGAGAAAGTGATCTGAGTACAAGCCTTGCTACTTTTTGCTTCTGGACTGTGGATACAATGTGACCAGTTGCCTCAAACTCCTCCCACTGTGACTTCCCCACCAGGATGGACAGTAACCTCACATAAACATTTCTTTCCTTACATTGCTTTGGTACAGATATTTTTTCTCAGTTATCTAGGTACTTAGTATGCGTATTTATGCATGTGCACTCAAGTGCATGTGCATTCCATGATGCCTGGGTGGAGGTCAGAAAACAACTTGCAAGACTTAGCTCTCTTTCCATCATGTGGCTCTCAAGGATCAAACTCAGGTCACCAGACTTGGCAACAAGCACCTTTAACCTGTTGAGCCTTTTCCCCAGCCCTTGCCAAGGGATCTTATCACAGCAACAAGAAAAGAAACTAAGAGATACCCAATATTTAATTCTGAAAAAATTTCAATTTAGAGATGAGATGAAAGAATTGCACACACATACATGAAAGAAAGAAAAAGAAATAAACATTTACATACACACACATTCATCATACATACATGCATGGATGTGAAACTGTTGGATGTTTCCAGAACTCTGAATGGAAACAGTAAATGCATTTATACCACGGAATGAAGTAAATTAAAAAGCAGTGTAATTCCTAAGCACATTTTTAATATTTGTATTCAGTGCTAGGTAATATTGTGATTACTTTAGCCAGGGACTCACTAAAAGTTTTGCTGCTAGGAATATTCCTGATATGATTTGTAGAAACATCAATTTTGTTTACTATATTACAAATCCTTCCTGCATTCTTTAGTTTCACAAAAGAACAATATTCATATAGTTGCTTTTTATTAATATTTAAGAGTCATATTGAAAAAACAGCTGATTCTCACTAATGGTTAAAATTCCCAGTATTAAAAAAATAAAATAAGACAGTACAAGAAGTTGCCAAGAATGTATGACAATCAGAATCTTAATTCATTATGGGTATGGGGGGGTGCAAAAAATAGTACAATACTTTAAAAAACTGGGAATTTCTCAAAAAGTTATACATAATGCAACCCTCAGCAATTCTTTAAGTGTTGGTCCTGTTGACATTTAGCTATTTGCTGGCCTAGCTTCTCATAGCTGGTGCATTTAGCCAAGAGTGTTGAAAAATGTTTACAAAAATGCATACCAGCATGCTCATAGCAGATTCATTATAACATTTCCAAGCTGGAAACAACACAGCTATTCATCAACAGGGGCATGGGTGAAGTCCACTCATATGATGACATGGCACTTTACAGTACAAAGCAGCAAACTACAAATGGATAAAATAGCATAGATGAGTACATTTTAAGTATTAAACTGAATAGCAAAGGGCTGGAAACAAAGAGGCATAAACTGTAATGACTGAATTCGTACAAAATTGTAGAATCAATATAGAACTAACCTAAGATGTATCAATGTCTGCTTCTTGAGGATGAGAGACTAGGAAGGAGCTAGAGGCAACTTTACTAGAATCTTTAGTAGGCATTTGTCAAAAGTGAGGAAGAACACTCATGATTTTGCTGTACCTCAAAAATAGAGACACAAAGAGATTTTTGTTATTATTGCTTAATAGAACTAGAATGGCATTCTAATATCTGACAAAATGGACTTCAAACCAAAGCAAATCATAAGAGTCATAGAAGGATATTTCATACTCTTTAAAGGAGCAACCCAACAAGACTGAAATAGGGTTCTGGGACGATGGGTAAAGTGCTTGACTTGCAGGCATGAGGACCTGAGTTTGGAGTTTGACCAAACCCAATGCCAATGTAAAAAGCAGGGTATGGAGTTGTTTGTAATCCTATTGCCTAGGAGGTTGGAGACAGATAGAGTTCTGGGATTTGTTGGGCAGCCAGTGTACTTACTCGGTGAGCCCCAGGCCAGTGAGTGACCCTGATTTAAAAATAAAGAGACTCCTTAAGGAAAGATACCCAAGCTTGTTGTCTAATCTCCAATCACACGTATATGTGCAACTACAAACGCATGCACCTGCATACATATGCACCTACACACACATCGCCCCACAAGAGTGCTGGAATGAGTATTTTGTCTGAAGCAAATGCCAATAGTGTATTCTTGAGGGTTGATTGCTAGAAGTGGGACTTGCTGGGTTACAGTGCACGCCCACTTTAATGTTTGCTTCTGTAAGCCTCACCCACAGGTAGAAACTTCCCAGTGGCCCATAGCACCTTTTTAATCTTCACTACAGTAAGTCAAGAGAGAATTCATTGTTTTCATCTTTAATTCTTTTGTATTTAAATAAAAGTTCAAACAACTTTGTAGGTCCTTATTGGTTAGTTGTCTCAATTTTTTTTTCTTTTTGGTCTGTCTGATTGACTTTATTTTATTTTTTGTTTGCAGGCAGGGTCTCTAGGCCCTGGTAGCTCTAGAACTCACTAGGTGGACCAGGCTGGCCTCAGGCTTGCTGGAAATCCTCCTGTCTCTATCTCCTGGGTACTAGGATTACAAGTATGCCACTCTGAATTTTCATTTCTTTTCCAAAGTCTGTTCTTATTGGATAATTATCTGTACACCCATACGGAATAACAACTCTATCTTGCAGTTTCTCTAACTTGAGCTTTTATGGCATGCTTATCTTTCAAGGTCGCGTTTGAATTCAGTCTGTTTAACAGAGTAAAAAAACCCTTGGAGTGGCCAGGTGGGAGAAGTCAGAGGGCCCGAGCAAATTGGCACCGCTCTATCTCCCCACGTGGGCAGCACGGTGCGTAGCTTCTGTTGCCATAGCGACCGGCGGGGCGGGACTTTCCCGGTTCCGGGGCCTCGGCGCCGCCTGGGTGGCCGGCGTGCGTGCGTGACGCCGGCGTGCGTGACGGTGACGCAGGCCCCGCCTGCAGGGCGCGTGCGAGTGCGCGCGTCAGGGCCGCGGCGGGCCGGCGTTCGGCGGGGGCGCGGCCTTGACAAGGTCTCGGGCTGCAGGTGCCCCGAGGGCGGGTCCGGGCCGCGTTCCCTGCGCGTCCCCCGGTGCCTCCGCTGGCCGCCGACGGGAAGGAGCGACGCCTGGCAGCTGTCGCCCCGAGCGGAAGTGGAGGATGGTCCCCCCTGGAGTGAGTGAGGAGGGCGAGTGAAGCGCTGCCTCGCCGGGCCGGGTGGGGCCGAGCGAAGGCAATGCCGGCCCCTGGGGGACCCGCGTTCCGTTGGGACCCTTGGGGCGCGAGGGCTGCAGAGCGAGGCAAGGGCGATCGAGTGGGGGAGTCCCCAGCTCCCCCTGGATGAAATGAGGGCGTGGGTGCCCCTAGACACACCCCAGGATCTCCACCGTCCTAGGAGCAGGAGTTGTTGGAAACACTTCCAAAAGTCCTTGATGGTCACTGGAGAAGTAACTGTTGATAAGAACTGGAGGGGTTTGGGCTGGGCTCGTGATTTCTAGAAGTGTCTCTTTATTGTTTGAGGCAGGAAGCGACCTCGCTTCCTCCTGCGGTCTGCAATAACCCGACTGGTATGGCACTGACCCACCTGGCAGAATTGTGATGCCATAAAGCATTGTGGGGTGCTTGCTGCAAGGGACCAAGGATCACATGCTAAGACAGTCTTTTCCATGCGCTCTGGCAGCCACACACTTTTTTTATTTTTATTTCAGCCATGCATTGAAATGCTGGAGTGAAGTTGCAACGCATTACTGTGTCTCATTCAGGACGTCAGCAGAGATACACACCATTTGTGGTAAGTTAACGTCTAAATCCATTCGTTTATCCAGTAAGTACTTACCGAGGGCTGCACTGCATGCCAGTCACTTCTGGAACTTCTTGGCAAATAAAGGAAACCGTGATTCCATGTGAGCCGTGTGGGCTTCAGGGCTTGAATTCAGGTGACCAGGTCTGTGTGCAGGTTCACAGAGCATCTCAAGGGCCCCTGGTATTTATAGTTTTAGTACATGCAGAAATCCCTTATTTTTGTTTCCCTGTAGAGATTTTCTAAATACAGTTTTAAAAAATTGGCCTAAAGTAGAAAAGAAAAAGATGTTGATGGATATTTACGACTTAAAATAACAATTTTATTAATTACTTAATTTTGCATCTCTGTGTGCATGTGTACATGATTGTGCATATGGAGATCAGAGGACAACTTTTGGACATTGGTTTTCTCCTTCTGTCATATGGGCCCTTTGGATCAAACTTGGTCACCAGGTTTGCTGACAAGTGCCTTTACCTGCCGAACTGTTTTTCAGGCCTGTTTCCCATCCCCCTAGCATTTGCAATATTTAGATTTCTAAGAAAATTTTTTCATTCTTTAACAATTACCTGTATATATATACTGTCCTGAATTTTGGTTACTTTCACTCCCTGTTAATCCCTGAACCCTTCACTTCTAGTGAAACTCTTCTTTCCAATAAACTCCTACTTTGATGCTTTTTTTTTTTAATCCAGTGAGTTTAATTGTGGTTGTTTTGTTTTCATGAGCATGAGTTGAGGGTTATTTACTGAGCAGCATATCAGTGATTATACCACTGAAGAGAGTGGTACACTCGGTATCTATTAATTGCCCCTAGTTGTTCAGTGAGGGATGGGGCTTCACGAACCCTCTCCATGAATGGTGAAATGGTGATGGATTCAGATGGAGACAACTACACTGTCGTAGATAGATACAGGTGTTAACTTGACAGTTGAAAGCTCAGAGCTCTGAGCACATTCGTAAAGAGTTGGTAGGTGAGTTGAGCCCTGGATATACTTGCGGAAGATTGATGGGGAGGCAAGGAACTGGTTGAGGACTTGGCATCCTTCTGTATACTGGTCTGGCAGGTAAGAACTTTTCCTCTCAGCAGTCTTGTGGATATGATGTGGCCAGTTCCTTGAGGACTTGGTGTTGGTGTGGACTCTCCTGCCAAGCTGGACAAGAACTGTAACTGCCATTCACTAGTGAACGTTCTTTGGTGTGTGTCCATTTTATCCATCTCTAAGATAGATTTTTTTTTTAATAAGAAAAAACTGAATCCCATGATGTAAAGAAGATTTCCCAGAATGCTTATTAAGCTGCAAATAGCAGAGCAGTACTTTGAGCCCAGCTCTGTTGGGTATCATGGCCTTTATTCTGTGTTGTTTTGTTCTGTAATACAGTGTGTCAGCATTAGCCTTTAGATGCATTTTATTGGATTTGTCACATGTGTGATCTGATTGACTGTGATGTTCCTGTGCTTACTGGTCAAGTTGATTCGGTTAATTTTATGTTGTTTTTTTTTTTAATTTTATGTTTTTTATTCCTAGGTTCTAATTTGGCTTGAAAATGAGTAAGTGCCGAAAGTCACCAGTTCAGCAGTTAGCAAGTTCTGAGACCTTCAGCCCAGATGTTCTCGCTGACATTTTTGAACTCTTCGCCAAGAACTTCTCTTACTGCAAGCCGCTTAATGATGAGTGGCAGTTACCTGATCCCACTGAGCTATTCACTTGTGAACACACAGAGTTTGATGCGTTTCTTGATTTGAAGAACTCTTTAAATGAAGTGAAAAACCTCCTGAGCGATAAGAAGCTGGATGAGTGGCATGAGCACACTGCTTTCACCAACAGAGCAGGAAAAATCATTGCGCACGTGAAGAAGTCTGTGAATGCAGAACTTTGCACTCAGGCATGGTGTAAGTTCCATGAGATTCTGTGCAGCTTTCCGCTTATTCCACAGGAAGCTTTCCAGACTGGACAACTGAATTCTGTGCACCTTTGTGAAGCTCCTGGTGCTTTTATATCTAGTCTCAACCACTACTTAAAATCCCATCGGTTCCCCTGTGAGTGGAGTTGGGTAGCTAATACCCTGAATCCATACCATGAAGCCAATGACAATCTAATGATGATCATGGATGACCGGCTTATTGCGAATACCTTGCACTGGTGGTACTTTGGTCCAGATAACACTGGCGATATCATGACGCAGAAATATTTGGCCGGACTTCAGGACTTCCTGAGCAGCATGGTCACTGTCCACTTGATCACTGCAGATGGGAGTTTTGATTGCCAAGGAAACCCAGGTGAGCAAGAAGCATTAGTCTCATCTTTGCATTACTGTGAAGTTGTCACTGCTTTGACCACTCTTGGGGACGGTGGCTCTTTTGTTCTCAAGATGTTTACTTTGTTTGAACATTGTTCCATAAACCTGATGTACCTGCTAAACTGTTCCTTTGACAAAGTCCACGTTTTCAAACCTGCTACTAGCAAGGCAGGAAACTCTGAAGTCTATGTGGTGTGTCTCCACTACAAGGGCAGAGAAGTTATTCATCCTGTGTTATCGAAGATGGTGCTGAATTTTGGGATGGAAATAACCAGGAAAGCCCTCTTTCCCCACCATGCGATCCCCCGATCTTTTCTTAAAAGACATGAAGAATGTTGCGTATTCTTTCATAAATACCAGCTAGACACTATTTCTGAGAATATTCGTCTGTTTGAGTGCATGGGGAAAGAGGAACAAACAAAACTGAATAACTTGAGGGATTGCGCTGTGCAATATTTTATGCAAAAATTTCAACTGAAGCCTCTCTCCAGAAATAACTGGCTTGTTAAAAAGTCCAACATTGGTTGTAGTACAAATACAAAGTGGTTTGGACAGAGAAGCAAATATTTTAAAACCTATAATGAAAGGAAGATGTTAGAAACCCTTTCTTGGAAAGACAAAGTAGCCAAAGGGTACTTTAATAGTTGGGCTGAAGAGCATGCTGTCTGTCATCCTGGGCAGAATTCCCTTTTGGAAGGGACAGCTTCAGATCTTGAGAGTCACTTATGGCACATTTTAGAAGGAAAGAAACTGCCGAAGGTGAAGTGTTCTCCATTCTGCGACGGTGAAATATTGAAGGCTCTAAATGAAGCAATTGAAAAATCCTTAGGAGAAGATGTGAGTGTGGAGTCCAAGTTTAGACCAAAACAGCAGAATTACTGTTGTCCCATTTTTTCAGAAGAATTGATACTCTCCGAGTTATGTAACCTTACCAAGTGCCTTCAGGATGAACAAGCTGTAGAACCCAGCAAACAAATGAAGTGCCTGCTTGTGGGTTCCCTAACCCTATCTGATACTGCAGTGCACACACCATTGGAAGTTCGGCTCCTCGAATCAGTTGAACTCGTGACCTTTAGCTCTTCCTTGCTTCATGATGGAGATCCCGTCTACCAGCGCTTGTTTTTGGACTGCCTTCTACATTCACTGCAGCAACTTCACACAGGAGATGCAATGATTTTGCCTGTACTTTCTTGTTTCACAAGATTCATGGCTGGCTTGATCTTTGTACTCCACAGTTGTTTCAGATTCATCACATTCTCCTGTCCCACCACCTCTGAGCCTCTGAGGACCTGTGCTGTCCTACTATGTGTTGGTTACCAGGACCTTCCTATTTCAGTTTTCCACTATCTGCAGAACGTTAACGAATTGTTGAGGACTTTGCTTAACTCTAATTCACCGCAGCAGGTTTTGCAGTTTGTGCCTATGGAGGCGCTCCTTAAGGGGGCATTGCTTGATTTTTTGTGGGATTTGAATGCTGCCATTGCTAAAAGGCATTTACATTTGATTATTCAAGGACAGAGAGAAGAAATTATCAGTGGCCTTGAGTTATGAAATTGGACATGTCCTTGCTGAAATTCAGTTCTGTGACTTAACAGTTTCTAATGTTAACGCATTTGCGTGCTGTATTTATGTAATACCTTTCATTTTTGGGAAATGACAATTTTGGCAACAAAGTACATTGATTCTGGAAAACCATCAGCTAGTTTTAATCTCAAAGATATGCATACTCGTAGGTATAGAGTTCTGTCTCACATGGGATCTGTGCAGTGATGGTATTCAGCCTCTGATTATGAGATGCCTATGTACTTGGGGTGAATACCTACACTTGCCTGTAAGGTTCAGTATGTTCTGTCTGCTGAAGATTTGTACCCATGTGCCTTCATTCAGACTTTCCAGCCAATTTCCTCTCATGGATTAATGCTGTTTAATGAATTGGTAGAGATCACTCCTTGGTTTCATCACTTACCTGAGGGCATTTAACTTGTCAGGATTTCAGGAAACTCTTGATATGTGCCACTCCCCACCCTTCAGATCATTGATTTAATTTATTTGTTTCAAATGAAATGGGTGTGTTCTTTTATGACTATTTTTACTAATTCTGGTAAATTGATAATTTACTAATTAGCATCCAGCTAATAATAGAACAGCTTCAAGCCAAAGATCATGTTGAAAGCAATGAAAAATTATTGAGTCTAGTCCTCCTAATCATGAAAAGCCTCATTTATAAGTGTAATCCTTAGTATTAAGAAGCAGTGAATGAAAAGATTGTTAAATTTTAAGGCTTGTAGTTTCCTATTGGGGCATTATGAATGTGATGGATATAAAATACTAAGGAAAAATTTAAAGTTTTCAGAATAATGGTTCAATATTTACCATTTTTTATTTTTACTTTCTTTTTTAGTATGACATCAGCACTTTACCAAAATGAGCCATGAGATGGTTATTTTATTAGTTACATTGATTCTTGTGATTCAGTAGTATTTAATAGTATAATGAGCCTTCTGGCAAACTGTTAATTCATTGCTATGAAGTGTCATAAAATACAGAATAATTATGTTTCATGTGTGCCATTTTAAGCATTTTTGTTGTATGAAAAATAGAAGTATTCCATGATGTATTTGGCTGATAAATATTTGAATTTTTTCATGTTCTTTGTTATTTCAAGTTCCATTTTAATTAATAAAGTCTTCGGTGAACATATTTTGAGTTCTTTTTAAGGGAATCATGGTGAAGTTAAAAATACAACTTGGAAGCACTTTTAAAGAAAGGTTTTAAATGGTAGTTAATACTTCTTCATTTGCTTTGTATTCATTAAAATTTATTCTATAAATACTATGTTTATCATATATCTTCAGGAGAGAAATTGAATATGTTAGGTGTTGGGGAAGGGAGAGCTGTCCCTTGTAGATACCTTACTTCTGAAAGAAATATTTTCTGCTAGTGACTAAGGAATGGTTGTAGCTAGATGATGATAGAAGTTGAATAAACAATAAGAAAGGGAAACATTTTGCCCTTAATAGTCTTCATGCCTTGCTAATAATAATGTTTGTTTTTCTTAGCCATTTAATTAGAATGCAGTTAAAAGTATGGTAGAGTAGATGCTAAAATTAAAATTCTAAGGGCAGAAGAGTAGGAAGAAGAGTGGTTGGGGAAGGTTTGCAGTGGGAGGGGGGGAGCATGGAATTAATAAAGGGGTGAAAATGTCAGTTCATTGTACTTGTGCATGAAACTCAAAAAATAAATATTGAAAAGTAGTGCAGAAAAACCACAGAGCAGTCAGATAACAGACTTCACAGTTCCTGATCCAAGTCACTATCTGTTCTGCTGGGATTACAGGCCTATCTGTAGATAGGTGGAAACTGCAAAATATGGATTTGCTCAATTTCTGGAGCATATGCACTGGAGAGGAGGAGGATGGCAGAAACTCACCAGAGGTCACAGGGAACAAGAAACCAGCAGCAGACCAGCCAGTATCTAAAGAACAGCCTTTGATGGTTCTGGTTGCCCACCGTCTACATGCATGCGCCGTGCAGTGGGCCAGGCAGGTGAAAAACTGCAGCTCTGCTCTCAGCAGCTGCAGATTTTGTCAGGATCATTCAACAGTGTCTTGAAGCACTTGTTAACTTTTGTTCTAGACCGTTTCCAATAACTGGAAGTAGACATACACTGCATTCTGTGAAACCAGGCAGACTTCCAGTGGTACTCCAGCCAGATGAGAAATAAAAACAACAACTTTTATAATGAAAAAAAGTATTGAAAAAACTTTTAAGGCCTTTAAGATTGAATGCCTAGGTTTTTTTTTGCACTGAGTTATATAGTATTTGGATTTACTGGATAGATAGATTGAATTGGGTCCAGCTACTGTATTTTTTTGTCAAAGAATTGCTCTGACCAAAGGGAGAAAAATGCTATCAAAAATTATAATTTGCAAAGTCTAGGATATGAGAGAGGATTCATATTGGTAGGGTACCTACTGTTTTGATTGTTTTCTTGTTTCTATAGGTCTGGAGACTTGCAACTTAATTGTGTTTCTGGAAGGACTTAGCAGCCAGAAAATATAAACTTCACAGATACGTTTCCTAAAATGTTAAGTGGAAAATGGTCTTAGAAATTTTCTTCAATTTTTTTTTTTTGCCAAAGAAGAAAGTTTTGTATGTTAGTGGGAGCTTTGGTGTACTGTTAAACACATTGAAAATATTTCTTTTGAACATGATTTTAAAAATCCACATTTTTTTGATTTAATATTCACCTATAAGTTGTTTTCTGTGGGTGGAGTGGGAAGAAAACATAGTTCTTTCCCCAAACCCATTTAAATGGCCCCACACTGGCATGTTCCATTACTAGAAGGTGGATACCAGTGGATGGGTGGGGTTCTATGGCCAGCCATCCTGCCCTGCTGGAGAAGTTGCAGATCAGAAAAACAAAAGCAAGGCAATGGCTCCTAAGAAATCAGAGACTCTGTCCCTTGGCCTCTGTTACGGTTACACTTTAGTGTCAACTCAACGATTGCAGATTGGTGCACAATTCTGGAGAGCCAATGATTGGAGCAGGCCCCTGAACAAGTCTGCAGGTACTTGATTAATAGATGTGGAAAACCCAGCCCGTAGTGGGTGGTACTTTCCAGTGGTGAACCGGATAATAGGAAGTACAAGAAGGAGCGACTTGCTCTTCCCTTATAGTGTGTCGACTTGCTGTGCAGTCTACTCTTCGACTGTCATTCACTTCTTAGAGCATCATTGCCTCGTTTGCTGCTGCTGCCACTGCTGCTAACCTCTGTCCCTAGCTGATGCAGAGCTTCATCCTTTCCACCTGCCACTGTTCGCACTGCTTTTGGAGCCTGGTCTCTAGGCCTTGCTACTGCTGCTGTTCACTGCTGACGTTGGCGCCCATCTGTTCTTCATTGACATTAGAGTCCAGCTGTTCTGCACTGGCGTCAGAACCAGCGACTTCTACTCTCCATTGAGGCAGAGGTTTGAGACCTCAGGAGCATGAGACATTCCGGTCAAGAACAAAGCAGCTACAGGATGGCTTCTTTGAAAGACATAATTTTTTTATTAAGATACTTTAATAAACTTATTTTTACATATTACATTCTGGAAATTCTGTTCTTTAGAGAACCCTGACCAATACAGCCTCCACATGCATGTGTGCATACCTGCACACACACGTGCACTCACATGCAGCTATGTACGTATGGCATGAAAGTTGGTTCTTTAGATCAGTGTTTCCTGTATTAAAAGACTCAATTATTTGAAATTAGACCATTTTCTGTTTCTTTAAAGACATCATAAAAATAAAATTACAAAAAAAATTTCACTACTGAAATAAGCCAGGTACAGGTCATGCCTTCATCCCAGCACTTGGGAGTCTGGGGCAGAAGTTTGAGGACATCTAGGGCTGTAGGGCTACACAGACAGTCTCAAAAATGAAAACCAAAAAAAGCATTTCAATGTTAACTATTGTTAACTATTGGAAATTGAAAATGATTCTGTATTTGGATGATGAAAATTACTTTCTTTTAAAGTCTATTACTGGGGGAACTAACTCATGGTATGTAAGTATATTTTGGACTTAATTCAAACAATTCTTACTGTTGCAGTTCGTCTGCATGGTTGCTGATAAATCACCATCAAACGGCTTAAGGGAACGAGGGGTTTATTTTCTCTTACAATTTCCTGGTTAAAATTCTCAGGCCAGCTTGACAGAGGAGCACGCACCAAAACCAGAACCGAGGGAACTGGTCACCATCACCACATAACAGCTGAGAGCCCAACAATCCTTACTTGCCAGACCAGCATGTCTAGCCAAGTGAACAGAAGGATGCCAACTCTCTCAACCAGCTCTCTGTGAGTTATTAGGGCCTAATCCCACCCACCATGGGCTGGGCCTTCCCCATCAGCTAGACAATCTCCTTCAGGTTCGCTCTGGGCTCAACTCAACCACTAATTCTCCACAAATGTGCCCCCAGCGCAAACCCGCAACTGTCGAGGTGACACCTGTGCCCAACTATGACACTCCACCCCTTGTCACAAAAACATGGCATTTTTTTAACTGTATCCTTCAATCCTTGTCCCCATAATTGTTAAAAGTTATCTTAATTTATAAATACATGTAATTTTATTAATTCTGAAAGGCCAAAATTAAAAATTTCTATAATCCAATTTAAAATGTCAGTCATTAAAATTGTTCAATTATTAAAATGTTGGAACTGAAAGTCTTTCTTTAAATATCCCAAATCTTTTAAATGTGGGGGTCTATCAAGTCAAAATAAGTTAAATACTCCAACACAGATAAAACATCAAATTAGAAGCATCTTGACACAATAAAAAAATATCAAATTAGAATCAAGTTCAGCAAATCAAATACTGAATCCTGTGTTTCAATGTCCATCTTTTGTTGCTCATCATGTAGTTGTGGTGGTTCAAAGATTCTAGGCTTTCCAAGCCCCTGTTTGCAGCCCAAAGTTGTAGAAGCAGAGTTCTGAATCTGCTGGATCTGCACTCGCAGCTGTCCTCAGCATACATCCCGCAGTTCTGGCATCTCAAACACCACTCTGGGTTCACCTCTGCAGCCATAAACTTCACCTTTCCTTGCAGGAACTCTACGCCCTTGGTGCCAAGCTTCCGCTGCTCTCCATGAACCCCGTAATTATACACCAAAACCAGTACCATCTGGGGGATGCTGCCAGATTCCAAAGCGATGTTGAAATGTAGCTTGGTCTGTTCTTACTACAGCTATACAAACTTTAGCGTGCTGACTCTGGAAAAGCCTCTTTGTAGGTATCCAGAACTTCCAAAGGGCAAGAAATGGCTTCAACTTGGGCTTTTGGCCCCTGAAGGAACCCAGGTTTTTAAACCACGAAATTGCCATATGACGATGTTCATGTCTTCCACTGCCCCAATGCAAAGCACCAGGGTTTCCTTCAATGATACTCAAAACTCCATCAGTGGTAGCTGCTCTGCTGCCTGCCTTTTCCATATCCAAAGCTTCATGGCCACTAACGCAGCTCTCCTCTATCAAGCAAACCAGTCTATCATCTCTAAATTCAACTTGACCAAAGTACTTGTTCTCCTCATCACAAATTGGGCCAAAACAATTCATAACTCTCTTGGCATCATTATTTTCCAAATGGCCCACCAAACTCTACAGAACGGTATTGGTAATCCACACAGCCAAACTTTGTCCAGCAAAACCATTCAAAAGCCACAAAGTCCACATAGTCAGATTTATCAGCGACACCCCACTTCCTGAGTACCAAATTCTGTTGCAGTTCGCCTGCATGATTGCTGATAAGTGACCACCAAACGGCTTAAGGAAACAAGGGGTTGATTTCCTTATGACAGTCCAGTTACAGTTCTCAGTCCAGCTTGACAGGAGGGCATGCACCAACACCAGGGCCAAGGGAACTGGCCACACCATCTCTACACAACATCTGAGAGAGGGATGATTCTTACTTGCCAGACCAGCATATCTGGCCAAGTGTACAGAATGATGCCGACTCTCTTAACTATCTCTCTGCAATTTATTCCAGGGCCCAATCCCACCCACCTCAGGCTGGGCCTTCCCCATCAGCTAGACAATCTCTTTCAGGTTCACTCTGGGCTCAACTCAACTACTAATTCTCCACAAGTGTGCCCAGAGCTCAAACCCTCAACTGTCAAGTTGACACCTGTGCCCAATTATGACACTCAGTAAATGTGTAATGGGTTGCTTTGTAGTTGGAGCTTCTACCATGTCATTTTTTTGCATTCTCTTGCTATTAAATGGCTTTAATGTTTGTTTTGTTTTGAGCCAATACTGAAAGTGAAAATGATATACATGTGAGTTGTAGTGCTAGGATTTGGAAAGGGATGCTGCCTCTCTGACCACAGATGTGTGAAGATGTGGCTGTTCTTCACGAGTGGGAAGATAAAAGCCATCTATATGACCCGTCCATGAACCAAAGCAGTTAGTGTGGAGTTGCACTCAGCTTAAATTGTGTTTCTGAGTCTTGCCTGTTGCTGTTCCCATGCAGATTGTAGACTCATCTGCCCCATGATGCTTCATTTTCTCCAGCTCTCCATCACTGCCGCTTTCCAGAGTGTCTTCCCAGGCCAATGAGGTGTGGCCATTTTGCTCATTTATACTAGTACCGAACCCTTAGCTTACTTGTTGCTGGACATTTAATGTTATTGACTGTTGTAGTGGGGTTTTAGGAGTCTCTGCGTTTTATGCACTGCTGTCCCTTTGTGCTCTTTCAGGTTATATATACTTCAGCACCAAAGAACATTATGGTGCAAGGCAGGGTAGCTTTTCTGTGCGTGCTTTTGAGGGTTTCTGCTTCATTCCCAGAGAATCCTGGGATTAAGAAATCAGTTTGTATCCTAGTTTCACTTGGAAAATTGAAACCAAGCACAAATATTTCCTAGTAGGTTTCTTTTTTATTAGGATAAACTTCATTTCTGCAACCATTAAATAACTTGGGTATTTATCCCTCTCTGAGCTGTTAGTCTTACCAATAGAATCTTTGAATTCAGGCATGAGTTTTAGGCAGCATAAATGTCTATAGAATGCTATATGATTTTTACTATATAAAGGTTTTAAGTGTACATAAAATCAAAATGATATCACAGACCACCACGTACCTTCAATAAACATCAACATTTTGTTGAATTTACTTTATCCTCCTACACTTTTTTTTTCCCTTGGGAGCATATTTATTTAAGAGAGCAATAGGCATGCATGGTACCTGGGTGAAGGTCAGAGGACCATTTTCAGAAGTCAATTCTCTCCTACCATGTTGTGCTTCTAAGGATCAAATTCAGATCGACAGATTTGCCTTACTTGCCAGGATAACTTGGCTGTACATGCTTGTACAACACAGGTAAGAACTTCAACACATCTATCGAAATTAGTGCCCCAATAATCAACCCATGATTAGATGTTGCATGTTGTTCTAGAAATGCCTTTTGGCATTTGGTTTATTCAGGTAATTCGGGCTTAACAAATTGCTTTACGTACTAGTTTCTTAGAATGAAGAATTCCAGTTGCTCTCTGAACTCTGCACCCCTAACTGTAACTCTGTACTCTCCATCCTGTTTAACTGCTAAGGAACTGATTGTTGTCCTCACTTCTTCTACACTCTAGATTTGGCTTCCTGTGATTACTTCTGAAGTGTGACTGTATACCACTGTTTCATATAAGCCAGAGGCTAGACCTAGAGGATTGAATGGCTAAAGTGGGCAGCAATATTGGATGGTGGTACTCTCTACTTCTTATGACTTCACAAGTACAAAATGGCTAGTTGCCCCCCCCCCCCAGCACCTCATCCCCTGCCAAGGGGATGGACTAGAGCCCAGATGTTGCCAACTGATTCATTAATTACTGAATTTTCAATCTTTCACTTAATTGACTTTGTACCCATGAGTCCTGAATAAGGGATAGCAGAGTAGTATTTTTTTCCCCATAGTTTTTCCATTTTCTCCCTGTATTAACTGTGCTTTTAAGGAAATGTACCTCAACTATTTACTCTGAAATAGTTTGTCAGGGAAGGCCAGATAGATTTTGACTTTTAAAAATCCTTTTTCAGTTTCAGAAAGATGAATTGGTGCCACTTTGAAAAGTGACCATTGAGCTTTTACGTCGTCATTTGTTGCCGAATCCCCCGCTGGCAGCGGGGGGGAGGGGGGGAAACGACACACGACACGGGGGGGGGGGACACGACACGGTGGGGCCTCGTGGGCGCGAAGCAAATGGGCGAGCTGACAACAGGAGTCAGGCGAGAAGCAGCACGCAGATGAGGAGTATGGCTGCAGACTCAGCTTTAATCAGGAAGTGTTTGGGCTTATATAGGGTCTGGGTCCAACCAGGTGTGGCTACACTTCTGCTCAGGGGAGGGGAAGAGCAGCCACCAATCATTTAGCTCTTTACTGGGTGTCCAGGTTAGATGGCCGCTTCCCATTGGTTGTTCATCCCTCCTTCCCATTGGTTGTTCATCCCTCCACCCATTGGTTGTCCATCCCTCTGCCTGTATGGTTCCTCTTCAGGCTTATCTGTGCCAGACCTCCTGGATTCAGGAGCCCGGTCTAGGACCTCCCTGAATCAGTAGTGCCACAGTCATTGCTCTGTCCTTAAATTGCCGAGGAACTTGATGTGAAGGTTATATTTTGGATTCATTTTAATCAGTTAACAGCTATTGTTCCTGGTGCTGAAATCATCCATTTTTTGCTTGGATGGATGGGAAAAGGGCTTCTTTATATTGTTACCTATACCCGTTTATATTTTGCATATGTGTGTCTTGCTTTGATTTTGGGTTTTCAATGTTCTATCTTTCAGAGTTTGATTATGGTCTCCTCCATATCTGCCAGGCTTTTTTTTTTTTTTTTTTTTTTTTTTTTTACATGAGATCTGGGGATCTGAACTCAAGTCCTTTTGCTTTTGAGGCAATAGCTTTATTTCCTGAGCTATCTCCCCAACCCTATGCCATTGCTGTAAAACATCATTCAGGTCTTAACTGTATACATTCTGATATCTTGCATTCTACTTGTATACGATATCTTTAGTCCAGAGCCAACATCACCCCAACTTTAGTGGTCACTACTATGTGTCCTAAAATTTTTGTCTTAGGATTTCTTTATTCTATCAAACATTTTTGTAGAACCTTAAATGCTTTGCTTATGTGAATTTTATGTTTATTGATAATTTCTGTTTTAGAAATTAATAACTTAAAAACAATTATAAATCATACATGTCATGTGTATTTTTTCTGAAAAAAATAACTGAAAATGTGACATTATTATGTATTTTTAGTTTTTTTGATGTTTTTAAAATTATTTTATTTTTCTAGTTTAGAAAAAACTCTTCCTGCTTCCTCCACCCCCCCCCATCCCCTTCCTTTCTCCTCATCAATCCATCCCACTCCCTCCCACTCTCTGTCTGTCTGCTTCTATGGACCCCAGAATTCCCTCTGGCTTGTCTACCATAGTGGGGATTCAGGCCTCCTCTGGCATACCAAGTTGCCTCTCTTCAGGCCACCCCACTGATAGGTGCATTTCCCTTTACTCATCTAGCTTTAGTCCCCAAGGTTTCCACTGTATGTTCTTATCTCTCCTGAGTTCCTCCATAGTCTATGTGGGCGTGTTGGCATGTCAGTCATTGTGCAGGTCTGGTCAGAACAAGTCTCACTGCAGTGAGTTCCTGGAAGCAGCAGTCCTGCCTTGAATGGAATGTCTTGTTCAATGGTGGACCTTCCCATCTTTAGGTTCTTACTGTCTCACTGGCCCCTCTTCTGCAAAGTTCCCAAAGCCTTAAGATGGGGAGAGATTAGGTTGGCTTGATTCTGGGTGAGTCTTGCTGGGTCGTCCATTATGGATACATCATGATTGGCCATCGTTGTCCATTTCACTGCTCTTCTATTGCCCTAGGCTGCATCCTGTCAGGGTGTTGAGATCCTCTACCTATGTTGTAGAAGACTTCTAGGCTGAGTGGCAACTGTTCTTCAAACCTATGGATATAATAGCAGCTATTTACAGAGCAGATTGGTGTCCTGTCTTTTTATGTATAGGTTCATTGGCTATTTTCCCTATTGATCTATTTCCTTCACTTTTTTAGGTTCTTGTTCTAGTTTACAGTAATAGGACTGTGTTCCCATTCTGACAAGCGGGTGTTCAATCAGAAAGCTGTTGGTTGTCTCTTGATACTCATGCCACTATTACATTAGTGGTTACCTGTTGCCATGGTGATCTTTTTTATGCAACTTTCAGATCTCATGAGGTGATGAGGCCTGTGATTATTTCTCTTCCCCAGCAGCTTCTACAGTATTCCTTGGTACTGTGTAAGCTATCCAGCAAGTAGGAATGTCTTAGACCTGTTCCAGTTGATGTATTTTGCCTGTGTTCTGTGATCCATATGTGTTGCTTGGTCTTTATGACAGACAGCAGGACTCTGACTTGATGTCCCAGTCAGTTTGTTGACTCACATTGTTTTGGTTGAATTACCTAAGAAACCTGTACTTGGGGCTGGGAAACAGATCATCTGATAAAGCACTTGGCTTTACCACAGGCATCAGGGCTAGAGTTTGAGCCTCATAACCCAGGGGAAAAATGCCAGGCAGGGTGTGTTTGTAACCACAGTACTAGGGACTCAGTTACAATAGGCTCCCAGTCGGGCCTAGCTACTGAGTTTTGGGTCAGTAAAAGTCCCTGTCTCAAAGGCAGTGGATAGAGTAAGCTAAGGATGTCACCCAAGATTGTCCCCTGGCTTCTGAAAGCTTGTGAACACATATACACGTGCATTAAAAAAACTATCCTTATTATATCCTGAGTAACAAAAACACAGCTGGAGGTATCACCACACCAAACCTTAGTCTGTACTACAAATCCATAGTTATAAAAACAGCCTGGTACTAGCTCCAAAATAGACATACAGATCAATGGATAAGGGTTGAAGACCTACCCAGATATAAGCCCACAAAATTACAGCCATTTGATATTTGACAAAGGGGCCCAAAAAATCCAATAGAAAAGGAACAGCATCTTCAACGAATGGTGCTGGCAAAACTGGATGTCCACATGCAGAAGATTAAAACTGGACCCGTACTTGTCACCATATACAAGAATTAATTCCAAATGGATCAAGGACCTTGATATAAGGCCAGAGACTATAGAAACCATAGGTGAAAGGATAGGGAACTCCCTCGAGCTGATTGAGCTAGGCCAACAGTTCCTAAACAGACATCCAATAGCCTAGTCACTGCTACCAACTCTCAACAGTTTGGGATCTGGTGAAATTAAAGAGCTTCTGTTCAGATAAAGAGGTTGTAACATGAGCTCAAAGGCAACCCACAGAATGGGAGAAAATCTTCACTAACCACATATCTGATAGAGCTCTATTATCCAGAGTGTACAAAGGACTTAGAAAACTAAACACCAAGGAAACAAATGGCCCAATTAAAAAATGGGCCCTGGAACTTAATTAAAATGTCTAACAAATATCTGAAAAAGTGCTCCACATCCTTAGCCATTAGGGAAATGCAAATCAAAACTTCCCTGAGATATCATCTCACCCCGGTCAGGATGGCAAAAATCCACAATACAAACAACACCAAATACTGGAGAGGATGTGGAGAGAAGGGAACTGTCCTACATTGCTGGTGGGAATGCAGGCTCATACAGCCACTCTGGTGAGCCGTCTGGAGATTCTTAAAGAAATTAAAGATTGAAATGCCATATGACCCTGCTATTACACTTTTGGGAATAACCCCCCATACAGCAGAGGTTCACCTCGATAGCACAAGCACGACCATGTTCATAGCAGCACTGTTTACAATAGCAAAGTCATGGAATCAGCCCAAATGTCCAACAGTTGACGAGTGGATAAGGAAACAGTGGTACATCTATACAATGGAGTACTACTCAGCCATCAAAAATGATGAATTACTGGAAATGGATGTCATTAGAAACAATTATATTAAGTGAAGTATCCCAGACACAGAGAATTAAGAGCCACATGTACTCCCTAATAGGTGGCTTCTAGTACAAAACCTACTTAGAGACACTCAAAGATAAATCTCTGTAATAACTACAGTAATTTGCTAAGATTATGAACAATAGGGATGGGGAAGGAGGCCCACACCAGTAACAAGAGAGAGGACCATGTTATAGCAAAGAAAATAGGCCACCATCAAGGACTGCAAGTAAATAATGAGACATCTGGTTAAGTTCACAGACTTTCCTTCCCTGATTATTTACAACTGATGGGGTATGATCTTACCAGAAGGGGAGGGTGAATAGTCTGGCAGATAGAAAGTAACCACTTCGCAGATGGGTGATTGACCCCTCCCTCACCGTGGTTTCCTACTTTTATTACATCTACCTTTGAATATACTCTTACAATAAAACTCTAATTAAAATTTTTTTTATTATTTATTCAATTGTGTGTGTGTGTGTGTGTGTGTGCCTGTGTATATGTGTGTGTGTGTAGAACCACGGGCGAATTCGGGAAGCACCATGGACGCCTCCACCTCCTCCTTGTTTACTCTGCCCCAGGATTCACAGGCTCCGCCCTACCAGGACCAGAAATGCAGGCCGCCCCTGCTTCCGCCTGGCGTCTATACGTGGGGTCTAGGATCTGAACTCGGGACCTTTTGCCTGTAGGGCAGAGGCTTAACCCCTGAGCCATCTCTCCAGCCCCATAAGACTCTAATTTAACAGGTTTTTCTCTCTGGCCAGGAGGTGACATCCAATACCCATCAGGGTGGAGCCAAGGGCATTGCAGGAGCAGCAAAATAGAAAAAAAAAAAAGTCAACAAACCATAATCCAGAACATCAGAGACTCTATGTCAATCACCTGGAACTAGGCCAGACTAATCTCTCCCCATCCTGAAGCTCAGGGAAATTTGCGGAAGAGGGGGTGGTAAGATTATAAGAGCACAAGGATGGGAGGAGCAATGATATGCAAGACATTCCACACAAGTTAGGGCCGAAGCAATCATATTAGGACTTTACATGCCCTGCGCAATGTCCAACACACTATTGACCTCAACGAAGTCCAGCATTTGCTAAAGGCTCTAAGATCCTGGGAGGCGAGGGATTGACAGCCACAGTAGTGTCCCTATGCTTAAAGGGAACACAGGAAACGGTTCTGGGAAATGCCACTGGATCCTTGCACCTCATCAGAGAGGAGGACCCAGAGGAGAGTTTGGCATGCACATTAAAGGATGCTCCGGGGATGGGAGGGGGAGGCACTGGGGGATGGGGAGGAAAGGGGGAGGGGAGTGGGGGATAGGGAGGGAAGGGGGAGGGTAGGGAGGGGAAGGGAGGGGGGCACAGGGGGATAGGGGGTTGGAGGGAGGGGGGACCGCTGTATCTGTTAAATTTGTATGAGTGGAAATAAAAAAAACTATCCTTATTATGTAGTGTGAAAATGAAAGAGTAATTACTATTATTTTGGTTCTAGGGACTCGACCCAGAGTCTTGTACATGCTATGTAAATACTGTACTACTGAGTTGTACCATTCTACCATGGCATGTTTATCTATTTATGTAGAGTCTGGTTTTCTGTCAGTTGCTCAGGATTGCTGTGAACCTCCTGAGAAGCTGGGATTCCAGGCCTGTGTTACCAAAGACGAGTAGTGTTATAACCTTTTTCAGTTATTATGGATATTCTTTGCTGCATCAAAACTGGACAATTGGTAGCATCTTACAACTGAGATGAATGTAAGTTACGAAGCAATTTTCTTTTACTTTGCTGTACTAAAATTCACTGGTCTGTCTTGCACTTCGCTTGGACCATTTACCCATGTGTGATTAAAAAAAAAACACTGATGTGTCATTTTGCAAATATTGGTTCACTAACACAGATCTTGCAAGTGTTGACATAATTAATTTTACAGTATCAAAAATCACATTTCTCAATATCACCACTGATCTCATCATAAAAATCTAAGTAATGCTTTGGGTGACGAATATAAGTTTTCTAAAATTCCTATTTTCACTTGAATGCTCACATTTTTATCATAGCTACTAAGGTTGACTGTTGCTTTCTTTGAAGTGACAGCTCACTTTATTCATTTTTGAGAAAATGTCTGCCAAGCACTCAAGTCTGAAAAAGACATAATTTATCTGTTTTCTATGGAAAACATACAGCTTGAGGTTGGGAGATGGTTCAGTCAGTAATGTGCTTGCCTGCTGTGCAGGTATGAGAACTGAATCCCACCCCCAGTACCTAATTAAGAAGTCATGTGTGGTACATTCGTTCTTGTCATACCAGCACTGGGGAGGTACAGACAGCTGGACTCACTTGCCAGCCAGCCTAGGGGGTGAGCCCCAAAGCATCAAGCCTTGACTCATTAAAAAAAATAGTGGACATCTGAAGAGTGATACATGAGATTGTTCTCTGGCTTCTACATGTATATACATACACATGTGCACTCAGACACAGCACACACACAAAACATCCCAGCAGCTGGAAAGCCAGGGAAACACCAGAGCAACTGCCTTAGTGTGTGGTCCATAGATGTTTGTGCAAGTTTTCATGATGTTATTGCAGCTTTCATAATACTAATAGTCACATCGCTGATGCAAAAGTCATAGTGGGTAAATGGCTGATGTCTTAGTGTTGGCTGGCTTAGACTTGGCGGGGAATCCCAGTTTCATAGTTGCAATTAGTCGGTGAGCTCAGGGATCCACTTGTCTGTGTCTCATCAGTCCTGCAATTATAAACATACACCATCAGGACCAGCTTTTCTTCATATGGGTTTTGGGGGATCAAATTCAAGGCCTCAATCTTATAAGACAAATACTTTATCAACTGAGCTATTGCCTTATCCCCTCTGTTCCAGTTTCTCCTGTGTTGCTGATATAAATACATGTCCCAAATGATTTAGTGGAAATGACGGGTGCATTCCAGTTTATGATTCTTGGCTATAGATCGTCATCAGGAGAGATTATACTAACTTTAGGAGCCAAGGGAACTGGCCACACCATATCCACAGAGATGAGAAAGAAGTAAGAGGAACATACTTTCTCACTTGCCAGTTGGCCTGTCTATCAATTTCAAACCACCTTCTCCATCTTACCCACCTGCCCAGGGAATGCCCAACCACCTGCCCAGCCATCATGGGGTGGATCTTTCCACCTTTAGTAGATAATCTCCCACAGGTTTGCTCAAGGATTGCCTTAACTACTAATTCTTCACAGATGTGCCCAAAGGTTTAGCGTTGAATTATCAAGTCAACTTCTACAACTAACTGCTACACCTCCATTTTAAAGATTTTTTTTTCATCAGGAAGACAATCCTTCAAGTTTTAAAAAATAGGATTGGATGGTTAAAGTTTTCCATCACTGAAATCTGTAACAATTAATACATTTTTCTTCTTAGTTGTTCTGTCAATGTAACTAATTACATTCTGAATGTTCTAATAGTGCATTCCTATCTCTGGGTAAGTATTACTTACTTGATCATGATGGACTATTTGGTTCTGCTTACAAATATTTATAATCTTATCAGTATCTGTGAGATTCGCCTTTAGTTTTATGTATATGTATGCAATCTTTGATTTTATAATCAACATTGCATTGTCATTGTTAAAATTGACTTTGGAGCTATATGCAGTTAAAGGTCTCAGTGGGAGGGAGGTCATATCCCCTAGTGGTATTAACAGTGTACATTGTCCTTACTCAAATAACTCCCCACCCAAGTTCATGGAGTTACACACACACACACACACTCACATATGAAGGAGGAAGGCTTGTGAAGAAGGACTTTGATAGGATAGGAAGAGTAATTCAGGGACTTTGGTCAGAGAATATGATATATGTATGAAATTGTAAAGGAAAAAAATAAAAGGGATCTCCTTTTCCCCTTCCATTTCTTTCCTTTTTACTCTCCTCTCTCCCCCCTTTTTCATGCTCTGAAATAACTTAGTATTTGCATCATCTGATCTTTAAAGATTTGGTAGAATTCTTTGTGAAAACAGCCAAGTCTGGTGTGGTTTTGGCAGAAGAGTTCTCTTTTGACTTCCTGGACTTCTTTTAATAGAATTCATCTGTTTAACATTCTTTTTTTTAGTGTCAGTTTTGGCTTATATTCTTAGAATGCTATTTATTTGATGTAGATTTTAATTTTTCTTCTTTTCATTGCATTGTAAAACTCATTTCATGATTTAAAAAGTATTCATGAGCCAGCAAGATGGTCCAGAGGGTAAAGGCACCTTCATGTAGACGTGGTGACCTGCGTTCAGTCCACAGAGCCCACATGGTGGAAGGGGAGAATGGTTTTCCAAAATCATCCTTTTGACCTCCACATGCATGCCGTTACACATGTGTCTCTCTGTCTTTTGAATAAATATAAAAATATTCCTGTGATTTGAACTTATGTGTGATTTCTCTTCACCTTTTAAAAATTATTTATTTGCATTATGGTGATTAACTTTCAAAGGACCTGGCTTTTGGTTTAATTTTTAGTTTTTCTGTTTTTCGAATCATCAATTTCTGATTTTATTTTCATTAACTCCTATTGCTTTCTTTTAGTTTGCTTTGCTTTCTCTTTTATTTAGAGTCACAGAAGGAAAAGCTTGGAGAAGCTTTTGATCTGTTGATGTAATATTTAAACTCTTCCCATGATTATCCATAGATTCTGATACATGATTTTCTTATTATTTGTCAGTTATTCCCTACCATTGGTTGATCATTTAAACTCTCATACCTCAATTTAACTTGTGATTTTGTTATATGGTTGCAGAGAATAGTAGTTATACTATCTTTCCCAAAAAGTTTATTAACGTTTTCTTTAGGCATAGTTATCTTTTTTGACTAATATTCTTTCCATGAATCCTTGAACTATACATATACCTGTAAAATCTGTAATCTATGTTGTCTTTCCTGTCTTAATCTTGTTTATCTGTTTGATCTATTGAAAGAAATGTTTTAAAGTCTCAAAATTTTAATGTCTTGAATCTACTTCTCCTTGCATTAAAGGTGTTTTTGAAAATTGTTGATTTGACATTGAATACATAGATGATAGTAATTTTTATCATGAATTATAGTTTCTAAAAATACAAAGTACTCTATGATCAAGCTATACCACATGTCCCCAAATGTCAAAATGTTCTTTTAATGTTTATTCAGTGTGTATGTGTAATCAAGATTGTACTTTTTGTTTATTTTTTATTGACATTTATTTGGTATGTATGCTGAATTTATATCTGACTGTTTTGGTGAAAATATTTATCAGATCTAGGAGACTTCTAGTAGTTTTTAGAGCCTTTGAAATACAGGATCATATTATAAGTGAACAGAACAATTTGATTTCTTCTGTTATTTGTGTCCCTTTCATTTTTTTTTCTTATTGCTCTTGCTAAAATTTCAGTCACTACATTGAATAAGTGGTGAGAGTAAATAACCTTCTCTCAGTCCTAGTTTCAGAGAAAATGCCTTATGTTTCCATCATTCATCTAGCATAGGCTATCAGATTGTCAGATGTAACCTTTATTGTGTTAAAATATGATCTTTTTGTGATTAATGTCTGTAGGAATTTTATCATGAATGATTATTTAATTTTGTTAAAGACTTTTTATGCATTTATTGAAGCTATGTTAATTTCCCCTTGATTTATGTGCTTTACTACATTGATTGATTTGAATATATTGACCCATACTTGCATTCTTAGAATGCAACCAATTTGGTTGTAGTGTACGATCTTTTCATTATGTCCTTGAATTTAGTTGGTATCTATTTTATTGAGGGTTTTCATGTCCATGTTATTCAAGAAAATTGAGCTATAGTTTCTCTTCTTTGTTATTGTGTCTGTAATTGGCTTTGGTATTAGTCTCCATTCTACAGTTAAGAGCATCTTCATTTGGATCTTTTTAAAATGCAGTTCTTATCTTTTTGAGGAAAGTCCCCATGAGATAATGAATGCTGCTCAGTTCCTCCATCAGTCTGTTTTAGTTTCATTACATCCTACTGTATCATGACAGCTGACCCAAACAACTTAGGGGAAGGAGGCATTTGTTCTCCTGCACAGTTGCATATTACAGTCCATCATGGCGTGGGAGCCACTGCAGCAGAAGCTGAGGGAACTGGTCCCATCAGAGTCTCAGTCAAAACCAGAAAGCAATGGACAGATGCACCCACACATGCCTGCTAACAGCTTACTATCACCTTCTGTATACATTCATGATCACAATCCCACCTGCTACGAAGTGGGTCTTCTAAATCAATTATGCAATCAAAACAATCCTCCACAGGCATTCTCAGAGGCAGCCTCTCTCTGTTGCCTCTCAGCAGCAGTCCTCTGTTACTTGATTGATCCGATTCTGGTGATAGAAAGTGGAGAAGGCTTTAGCAGGCCCATGTCTCTGACTCAAAGGAGTTGATGGTTTTCATGCTCCTGTCCTCCCCACGGTGAGGCTGTCCCTAGTGTGAATTTTGTTCCTTCCTGAAGTGAGGAATGGTTTTTACTATTTCCTTCCTAACTGCACTGGGTGTTTAGCAGTGCCCTAGGAGTCATTGTGTGTGTTGTCCTTACTCCACACTTCCCTGAGACTTTTTATTAAAATAGGGGAGATAGGTCTCCACTCCCTTCCTGCAGTATCTGTGCTTCTCCTCCCCAGGATGCTTTTGCAGGATGACTGGCATGTTGTCTGTGAGCATCACTGACTGTCTGTAGAGAGAAGCCTGAGAGTGGCATTAACTCCCTTTGCATCAGCCTCTACAGAACTGGTAAGAGTCTACTTTAGTCCTGCTGACTGCCATTAGTGACCCCAAGCAAAGAAGGGATTGCATTCCATGTCTCTCTGCAGATAAGTGTCTTGCCTCAGATTTTTTTTATTTTCATATTCTTTTTATTTCAGCTCATACAAACGTATTAGGTACACCAGTTCCCTCCCTCCCTCCTCCTCCCCCCGTACCCCCTGCTCCCCCTCCCCACCCCTCTCCCTCCCCATCCCCCAGTGCCTCCCGCCCCAATTCCCAGAGAGTCCTTTCTTGTGCATGTCTGATTTTCCTCTGGGCCCTCCTCTCTGATGACGTACAAGGACCCAGTGGCCTTTCCCTGAACCCTTTCCTGTGTTCCCCTTAGGTATAGGAACACTGCTGTGGCTGCCAATCCTTTGCCTCCAAGGATCTTGGTGCCTTTAGCAGATGCTAGACTTTGTGAGGTCAACAGTGTGTTGGACAATGCGCAGGGCATGCAAAGTCCAATTATGATTGCTTTAGCCCTAACTAGTATAGAGTATCTTACATATCATTGCTCCTCCCATCCTTTTGCTCTTACACTCTTACCGCCCCCTCTTCCGCAAATTTCCCTGAGCTTCAAGATGGGGAGAGACTAAGCTGGCCTAGTTCTAGGTGGTTGATATAGAGTCTCTGAAGTTCTGGATTGTGGTTTGTTGATTTTCTTTTGCAGTTTTGCTGCTCCTGCAATGCCCTTCACTCCATCCTGGTGGGCATTGTATGTTACCCCCTGGCCAGAGACAAAAAGCTGTTAAACTAGTCTTGTGATAAAAGCACATTCAAAGGTAGATGTAATAAAAGTGGGAAACCACAGTAAGGGAGGAGTCTATCACCCATTTGCAAAATGGTTACTTTTTATCTGCCAGACTATATGCCCTCCTCTTCTGGTGAGATCACACCCCCTCAGTAGTAAATGATCACGAACAAAAGTCTGTGAACTTAATCAGATGTCTCATTACTTATTTGGGTCCTTGGTGGAGGCCTATTTTCCCTGCTGTAACATGGTCCCTTCTCTCCTTGTTTCTGGTGTGGCCCTCCAACCCCATCCCTCCTGTTCATAATCCTTGGAATTACTGTCTGTAGGTGGGCTGAGTGGGTTTGGTACTAGGAGCCACCAATTAGGGAGTACATACGGCGCTTAATTTTCTGGGTCTGGGATACTTCACTTAATATAATTGTTTCTAATGACATCCATTTCCTGTAATTCATCATTTTTGATGGCTGAGTAGTACTCCATTGTATAGATGTACCACAGTTTCCTTATCCACTCGTCAACTGTTGGACATTTGGGCTGATTCCATGACTTTGCTATTGTAAACAGTGCTGCTATGAACATGATCGTGCTTGTGCTATCGAGGTGAACCTCTGCTGTATGGGGGGTTATTCCCAAAAGTGGAATAGCAGGGTCATATGGCATTTCAATCTTTAATTTCTTTAAGAATCTCCAGACGACTCGCCAGAGTGGCTGTATGAGCCTGCATTCCCACCAGCAATGTAGGAGAGTTCCCCTCTCTCCACATCCTCTCCAGCATTTGTTGTTGTTTGTATTGTGGATTTTTGCCATCCTGACCGGGGTGAGATGATATCTCAGGGAAGTTTTGATTTGCATTTCCCTGATGGCTAAGGAAGTGGAGCATTTTTTCAGATATTTGTTAGACATTTTAATTTCATCCCTGGTAAAGTTTCTTTTAAGTTCCAGGGCCCATTTTTTAATTGGGCCATTGGTTTCCTTGGTGTTTAGTTTTCTAAGTTCTTTGTGCACTCTGGACAGCAGAGTTCTATCAGATGTGTGGTTAGTGAAGATTTTCTCCCATTCTGTGGGTTGCCTTTGAGCTCGCATTATAATCTCTTTATCTGAACAGAAGCTCTTTAATTTCCTAAGATCCCATCTGTTAAGAGTTGGTTGTAGTGACTGTGCTATTGGATGTCCCTTTAGGAACTGTTGGCCTAGCCCAATCAGCTCGAGGGAGTTCCCTACTTTTTCAACTATGGTTTTTATGGTCTCTGGCTTTATATCGAGGTCCTTGATCCATTTGGAATTAATTCTTGTACATGGTGACAAGTGCGGGTCCAGTTTTAATCTTCTCCATGTGCAGATCCAGTTTTGCCAGCACCATTTGTTGAAGATACTGTTCTTTTTCCATTGGATTTTTTGGGCCCCTTTGTCAAAGATCAAATGGCTTATATCTGTGGGCTTATAGTTGTGTGGGCTTATATCTGGGTCTTCAACCCTTATCCATTGAGTTATGTGTCTATTTTGGAGCCAGTACCAGGCTGTTTTTATAACTATGGATTGTACCATAGACTGAGGTTTGGTATGGTGATACCTCCAGCAGTGTTTTTGTTACTCAGGATTGTTTTTGCTATCCTGGGTCTTTTGTGCCTCCATATGAATTTGAGATTGTTTGGTCAACCTCTTTAAAGAATTGCTTTGGGATTTTAATTGGTATAGCACTGAATTTGTATATTGCCTTTGGTAGGATGATCATTTTTACGATGTTAATTCTGCCAATCCAGGAACATGGGAAGTCTTTCCACCTTCTGGTATCTTCTGCAATTTCTTTCTTTAGGGTTTTAAAGTTTTCATTATAAAGGTCTCTTACTTCCTTGGTTAGGTTTATACCAAGGTATTTCATTTTTTAGGGGCTATAGTAAATGGGATTGTTTCTCTCAAGGCTTTTTCACTTCTTTCATTCTGGGCATATAGGAAGGTCTCTGATTTTTGCACATTTATTTTGTATCCTGCCACCCTGCTGAACTTCTCAATTAGTTCCAGGAGCTTCCTGGTGGAGTTTTTGGGATCACTCAGGTATAAGATCATGTCATCTGCAAATAGGGATAGCTTGACTTCTTCCTTGCCGATTTGAATTCCTTTTATGTCCCTTTTTTGTCTTATGGTTTCAGCTAAGACCTCAAGTACAATATTGAATAGAAGTGGTGAGAGTGGACAGCCTTGTCTAGTTCCTGATGGAAGCAAGAATGCTTCAAGTTTTTCCCCATTGAGTATAATTCCTTGCTGTTGGCTTGTTGAATACAGCTTTTATTACATTGATAAAGGTTCCTTCCATTCCAACTGTCTCTAGACTTTTGATCATAAAGGGCTGTTGGATCTTGTCAAAAGGTTTTTTTGCATCTATCCAGAGTATCATGTGGTCTTGGACTTTGGACTGGTTTATATGGTGAATTACATTTATTGATTTGCATATGTTGAACCAACCTTGTGTGCCTGGGATAAAACCTACTTGATCCCTGTGAATAATCTTTTTGATATGTTTTTGAATCTGATTTGCTAAGACTTTGTTGAGAATCTTTGCATCTTTGTTCATCACAGAGATTAGCCTATAGTTTTCTTTTTTAAGTGTGTCTTAATTAGGTTTTGGGATTAAGATGATATTAGCTTCAGAGAAGGGATTTGGTAGTGTTTCTTCCTTGCTATTTGGTGGAACAGTTTAAGGAATATTATTGTTATTAGCTCCTTAAATGTCTGGTAGAACTCTGTGCTGAATCCATCTGGTCCAGGACATTTTTGGTGGGAAGTTTCAAGATTACTTCCTCAATTTCCTCATATGTTGTAGGACTATTAATAATTCACAACTTTGTGATTCAATTTAGGTATGTTGTGTTTACTTAGGAATTCATCCATCTCTGGCAAAATCCACAATACAAACAACACCAAATGCTGGAGAGGATGTGGAGAGAAGGGAACTCTCCTACATTGCTGATAGGAATGCAGGCTCATAGAGCCACTCTGGTGAGCTGTCTGGAGATTCTTAAAGAAATTAAAGATTGAAATGCCATATGACCCTGCTATTCTACTTTTGGGAATAACCCCCCATACAGCAAAAAAATCACCTCGATGGCACAAGCACGACCATGTTCATAGCAGCACTGTTTACAATAGCAAAGTCGTGGAATCAACCCAAATGTCCAACAGTTGAGGAGTGGATAAGGAAACTGTGGTACATCTATGCAATGGAGTACTACTCAGCCATCAAAAAGCATGAATTACTGGAATTTGCCAGGAAATGGATGTCATTATAAACAATTATATTGAGTGAAGTATCCCAGACCCAGAAAATTAAGCACTGTATGTACTCCCTAATAGGTGGCTTCTAGTACCAAACCCACTTAGAGACACTCAAGGATAAATCTCTGTAATACCTACAGTAATTGCAAGGATTATGAAAGGTGGAATGGGGAAGGAGGGCCACACCAGTAACAAGGAGAGAGGGGACCATGTTACAGCAGAGAAAATAGGCCACCATTAAGGACTGCAAGTAAGTAATGAGACATCTAGTTAAGTTCACAGACTTTCCTTCCTGATCATTTACAACTGATGGGGTATGATCTCACCAGAAGGGGAGGGCATATAGTCTGGCAGATAAAAAGTAACCATTTTGCAAATGGGTGCACTGTGGTTTCCTACTTTTATTACATCTACCTTTGAATATACTGTTATAACAAGACTCTCGTTTAACAGGTTTTTATCTCTGCCCAGTGGGTGACATCCAATACCCATGAGGGTGGAGCCAAGGGGACTGCAGGAGCAGCAAAACTGAAAAAAAAGTCAACAAACCATAATCCAGAACATCAGACATTCTATATTAACCACCTGGAACTAGGCTAGCCTAATCTCTCCCCATCCTGAAGCTCAGGGAAATTTATGAAAGAGGGGTTGGTAAGATTGTAAGAGTACAAGGATGGGAGGAGCAATGATATAAAAGATACTCCACAGAAGTTAGGGCTGAAGCAATCATAATTGGACTTTGCAGGCCCTGCACAATGTCCAACACACTATTGACCCCACAAAGTCTAGCATTTGCTAAAGGCACTAGGATCCTTGGAGGCAAGGAATTGACAGCCACAGTAGTGTTCCTATGCTTAAGGGGAACACAGGAAAGGGTTCTGGGAAATGCTACTGGGTCCTTGTACGTCATCGGAGAGGAGGACCCAGAGGAGAGTTTGGCATGCACATTAAAGTATGCTCCGGTGATGGGAGGGGGAGGCACTGGGAGATGGGGAGGGAGGGAGGAGCGGAGGTGGGCACAGGACGGTGGGAGATTGGAGGGAGGGAGGGGACTGGTGTACCTGTTATGTTTGTATGAGTGGAAATAAATAAAAGTAATTCATCCATCTCTTTTGTGTTGTCAAATTTCACAGAGTATAAGTTTTTGAAGTATGATGTTATAATTCTCTGGATTTCTTGGGTATCAGTAGTGATATCTCCATTTTCATTTCTAATTTTGTTAATTTGGGTTTTCTCTCTCTTGCTTTTGGTTAATTTAGCTAGGGGTGTATCAATCTTATTGATTTTTTCAAAGAACCAGCTTTTTGACTGGTTGATTTTCTGTATCGTTTTCCTAATCTCGATTTCAGATATTTCTCCCCTTATTTTGCTAATCTCCTCTCTTCTACTACTTTTGGGATCAGATTGCTCTAGTTTCTCTAAAGCGGTAAGCTGCATTGTTAAGTTATTTATTTCTGATTTTTCCATTTTTTGATGTAGGCATTAAGAGCTATGTACTTACCTCTTAGGACAGCTTTCATTGTGTCCCAGAGATTTTGGTAAGTTGTATTTTCATTACCGTTTGCTTTCAGAAAATCTTGAATTTCCTTTTTAATTTCTTCCTGAATCTAGTTCTCATTCAGCATCATATTGTTAAGTTTCCAGGAGTTAGTGTATTTTCTTTTGTTTGTTGTGTTGTGGATGTCCAGCTTTAGGCCGTGGTAGTCTGATAGGGCACAGACTAAAATTTCAACTTTCCTGTATATGTGGAGATTCGTTTTGTGGCCCAGTATGTGATCTCTTTTGGAGAAAGTTCCATATACTGCTGAGAAAAATGTGTATTCTTTGGTGCGTGTATGAAAATTTTGATAGAGATCTATCTTCCTTAAGGGTTTTGTTAAGTTCCAAAGTGTCTCTGTTAAGCTTTTGACCTGTTGATCTATCCCATGTTGAGAGGGTGGTATTGAAATCCCCAAGAATTATCGTTTGGGGGTTGATTTCTTGCTTTAGACACTGTAGAGTTTTCTTAATGAATGTGGAGGGGCCCGTATTAAGTGCATATATGTTCAGTATTGTGAAGTCTTCCTGGTGAATTGTACCTGTGACTAAAATGTAATATCCATCTGTGTCTCTTATGATTTTTTTTGGTTTGAAGTTCACTTTGTCCGACAGCATAATGGCTACCCCTGCCTGTTTCCTTGTTCCATTAGCTTGCAGAATTTTGGACCAGCCTTTTATTTTTAGGATGTGCTTATCTTTTGTGGTGAAATGAGTTTTCTGAAGGCAGCAGATTGATAGGTTGTGATTTTTAATCCAAGTTTGTAATCTGTGTCTCTTTTTTTTAAATTTCCACTCATACAAACTTAACAGGTACACTGGTCCCCCCCTCCCTCCAACCCTCTAGCCCCCTGTGCCCCCCTCCCCTCCCCCTTCCCTCCCTATCCCCCAGTGCCTCCCCCTCCCATCCCCGGAGCATCCTTCAATGTGCATGCCAAACTCTCCTCTGGGTCCTCCTCTCCGATGAGGTGCAAGGACCCAGTAGCATTTCCCAGAACCCTTTCCTGTGTTCCCCTTAAGCATAGGAACACTACTGTGGCTGTCAATTCCTTGCCTCCAAGGATCCTAGTGCCTTTAGCAAGTGCTAGACAAGTCCAAATATGATTGCTTTGGCCCTAACGTGTGTGGAGTATCTTGCATATCATTATCCTCCCATCCTTGTGCTCTTACAATCTTACTGCCCCCTCTTCTGCAAATTTCCCTGAGCTCCAGGATATGGAGAGATTAGGCTGGCCTAGTTGCAGGTGGTTAATATAGAATCTCTAATGTTCTGGATTATGGTTTATTGACTTTTTTTTTTTCAGTTTTGCTGCTCCTGCAATGCCCTTGGCTCCACCCTGATGGGTACTGGATTTCACCCCCTGGCCAGAGATGAAAAACCTGTTAAATTAGAGTCTTGTTAAAAGAGTATATTCAAAGGTAGATGTAATAAAAGTAGGAAACTGCGGTGAGGGAGGGGTCAATCACCCATCTGCGAAGTAGTTACTTTCTATCTGCCAAACTATATGCCCTCCCCTTCTGGTAAGATCATACCCCATCAGTTGTAAATGATCAGGAAGGAAAGTCTGTGAACTTGACCAGATGTCTCATTACTTACTTGCAGTCCTTGATGGTGGCCTATTTTCTCTGCTGTAACATGGTCCCCTCTCTCCTTGTTACTGGTGTGGCCCTCCTTCCCCATCCCTCCTGTTCATAATCTTAACAATTACTGTAGTTATGTAATCTGTGTCTCTTGATTGGTGAGTTAATACCATTGACATTTAATGTTATAATTGAGAAATTATTTTTAATTCTGGACATTTTTTATGTTTAGTGGATTTTGTAAGCGTATTGTTTGACATTTATGTTTTGGTATTATTATACTTCCCTTCTGTCCTCCTGGATATGCTTGTTTTTTTCTTCAAGTTTGAGTATCATTTCTAGCGTTTTTCGAAGGCCTGGTTTGGTAGAAATGTATCTCTTCAAGTTGTCTTTGTGCTGGAAAACTTTTCTTTCTCCCTCAATCATGACAGATAGTTTTGCCAAGTATATCAGCCTGGGTTGGCATTTTTGCTCATTTAATACTTGAAGTACGTCTCTCCAAGCTCTTGCTTTTACTGTTTCCATTGAGAAGTCATTTGTTATTTTAATAGGTTTACCTTTAAAAGTGACTTGCTTTTTTTCTCTTGAAGCTCCCAGCACCTTTTCTTTGTCTTGAATGTGGAGTGTTTTGACTATTACTTGCCATGGCTATTTTCTATTTTGGTCATATCTGTTTGGGGTGCCTCTCATTATTTAGTTAAGGGAAGTTTTCATTTATGATAGTTTGAAAAATTTCCTCAGGTGTGGTATTTTGGGATTCCTGCCATGGTATTCCATGAATACGCAGGTTAGGCTTCTTTAGGGTGTCCCTTAGCTCTTGAATATTCTTCTCAAGTATCTTTTTGGCTTTAAGGACCTCTTCCATTAAGTTGGTTAATTCTCCCACTTTGTCTTCAAGATCTGAAATTCTGTTTTCTGCTTCATTGGTTCTGCTGATAACTTATCAGACTCTCTGTTGAGTTTTGGGTTAAAGATAACTTTTCTTTTAGTTCAATTTTAAACTCTGTCTGAGACTGTTTTAACTGCTCTGTGTCTATTTTTGTTTCTTGAACTGTTTTTCTCAACTCCTCCAAGTGTCTGTTGTGTTCCTGTTCAAAATGGTTGATGCGGTTGTTTAACTCCTCCCGGATTTCCTCTTTCATAGTATTAATCATGGTAATGATCATACTTTGAAAGTCTTTATCTTGGGTCTGGCTTTCTTAGCTATTATCTGTGAATTTGTTCTGGTTGAAATCCATCATTATGGGGTTAATTCTTTCGGTAGGAGATCTGTCTTCCTGGGTTTTGTTTCTCATGGATCTGCACTTTGACTTGGGCATCGTCGTTTTGTCTCTTAAGACCTTTCAGTTTCTGTGTGTTTTTGACTGAACTGATTTAGTTGGTATTACTACTCTCAGGCAGTTATTACTGTTGCTTGGCTTGTAGTTGTGTTCGTTTGTCTGCTGTTAGTATTATTTCCTAGATGAGGCTATTAGGCTGTTAGTATATCAGTTAAGTCAGGTTAAGTAGACAGGGGGTGAATATTAGTATGGTAGTGCACTTTTATGATTTAGTATCTTGGTGATATGTGAGGGTGAGTGGTATAATCCCTGGAGTTGTATATATTTTTGGGGTGGCTGTATGGAAAAGTTAATCTACAGTGATTAATACTTAAAAGGAGCAGTATGGTAAAAGAAAGAAATTTAATTATCTTTGGGCTGGATGTGAAGAATTTCTCCCATGTTATAGGATGATTTTAGAGGACTTCAGATGTATGGCCTTCATCCCTTAGAGCTTTGCTTGGTTTTCTTTGATTCTTTGATCTGGTACAGTGTGTTCATGGATTAGGGGCTGTGGTGAAGGCAAACTCTTCATCTGACCTGGCCTTGCTTAGTGGCCCAACAGGTCCGGGATGAGAACCAGATCAAGTCCCGTGGGCAGGCAGGCAGGCGGGAGGCAGCCTGGATGTTGCCCGGGCTGGCTGGTCTGAGGAGCTGAGACGAGGGGCGACTTGGGGGCTGTAACTCACCTGGGATGGAGGACCGACCGACTGGGAGCGAGTCCCGTCTTGGGCGGGCAGGCAGGCGGGAGGAACAAAGGGCTTTTTTAGATTATTAGCAATATTCAAACATGTGCTAGGAAACAGAAGATGTCCAAAGAATTCCTATTAGCTATTATGATAATAGTTTTACCTTTTCATCATTTATCTATTAGAGATACATATTTTTAGAAATTCTTATGGTTCAAATATAAAATATCTCCCCATTAGCCTTGTGCATTAAATTCTTGAACCCCTGCTGGTAGTACTATTTTGGAAAGTTCTAGAAAATTTGGGAGATAGATTCTAATGAAAGGAAGTAGGTAACTGGGGTTGGGTCCTGGGGGAGAGGATCTTGCTTTTGGTTCTTAACATTTTCTCTCTCTTGTTCAATGCTTTCTGTTTCCCATGAAGTGGATGGGTGTCCTCTACCACCCTCTCCTGCTGCCACAGTGTTCTGCCCAAGCTCATGGGGCAAAGTAACCATTGGCCAAACATGATAAAACTGTTAGCAAAGAAACAAAACAAAACAAAAAGCTCAATCCCTCCTTGTGTTTGTTTTTGTCCAGGTATCTTGTCAAAATTGCACAAAAGTAAATAATATACACATGAAATATAGGAGGTTTAAGTTTATCTTCTAAAATTAATTAATCAGGGAGAAGGAATGTGCACATGTCATGACATGCATGGGTAAGGACAATTGAACTCTGGGATGGAACTCAGGTCTTCAGGCTGTTGGCAAGTGCCTTTATCTGCTAAACCATCTCACTGATGCTTTTTTTTTTTTAATTCAAATACAAAGGTGAAAACAATGGTGTACATGATAAGAGAAAGACAATGTGTGCAAACAGTAATGAAATAGTCACAATTACTGGAGCAAGATGATACACAGGTATTTGGGGATTCACCATTATTTTACCTTTTTATATATTTGATAATTTATTTTTAAAATTTTATTTTCATGTATATTTGTACAAAGGTGCATGCTTGTTTGCATGTGTGTAGGTATGTCTGTGGGGTGTGCCTGCATGTACACGCATATGCATGTGGAAGCCTCAGAGTGATATTGGAAATCATCTTTAATCAGTCTTTCACCGTATTGTTTGGAGGCTGGGTCTCTAGACTGGCTCATGGATAGGGGTAGTCTAGCTAGCCAGCTTGCTCTCAGACTTCCCATGCCTCTCCTTCCAGGGCTGGAATTACAGGCAGGTCTCTACATCTGTCTGCATGCCATTTTTTCATGGAATCTGGGAATATCAACTCTGATCCTTTTGCTCCCCCAAAATGCAGAATTATTCTACAATTTAGCCTGGTAAGGTAGCTTTTTCTTGTGGCAGATCAGAGATTGTTGAGAGGTGAGTGAAGAGGTGAGATGCTGTGGCATATGTGGTTTCAGTGTGGTTTGGGTGCACAAATTTATTTTGCTCAGCACATGAGAGAAAGTCATGCAGCTGTTCCATGAAACTTGTCCCAACCTAGTATTTATTTCCTGCAAACATACCTTAGGATTAACCATGGCACTACTTATTTTGAGGCCCTGTGCTTTATCTCCTTGGATCTAGAATCTCACGGTCTCTTCATTCCCTACTGTCCATAACATGGGGAAACAAATATCTTGAGAAATAACAAGGCTGTAAACCCATTTGGTGCAAGGCTGGTTCACTGCTTTGACAGTGAATGGCACATTTAGTGCCTTTCCTGGAAGGCGCAGGAAGATATTACATAAGTAAATATTATGTGAAGAAGTGAATCAATATATTCCCATTTCCTGCTCACCAGATAGATGGTACACAATGAACAGTGTCTTTGTTGCACTGAGTCATAGCAGAACTGAGGGGAGAATTCTGGAATTTATGCTCATTCAATGTACTTCTTCAAAATACATTTGGAAGTTGTCCAGATGAGCAGAGCAGCCAGCGTGGTTGTGTGACCAGGCGAGGGAGATCAGACAAAATGAAGTGCATCTTCCCTGGTAGAATGATGCAGTTATGCGTGTGCCATCTGCCTCTCAAATATGTGCAGAAAAATGCTACCAGTCTGCATGTCTTAGTACTGTTCTCCTGCAAAGAAGTCAAGAGACTTTGTGATAACTTGGCCAACAAAAAGTTGGAATGACAAGTGGCCCTTGAATAAACAGGAAAAACTAATCATGGCACTGCTTGTTTTGATGAGCATGCGAGTGATAGGTTAATAATAAATCCACAGTGTGTGCCAGGCAGGAAGGTGACTAAGGAGGTGCTATGGTTTAATTTACATCTTTGAAAGCACCGGAGATTTAATAATCTCCCTGCCTCATACATCAAACTAATACTCCGGAGGCTAAAAAAGCAAAACATTAAAATTGTTAATCTGAAAAGCAATAAAACCTTGTCTTGTGTCACCAATAAATTGAATTTTTGGTGGTCTTGATAGACTCTTAGTGTGTGTGATTTATTCAGATTCAAAAGCCATCTGATGACCCTTGGGAGCGGTGGCTGCCAAACTCGGCAAACTGGGAATGTCTTGGGGTTGCTCATCTACCCTGAAGCCTAAATCAAGGGCAATGACTGACCTAAGGTTATATGTACCCTATAATTTGTCTTATCTTCTTGCTTAACTGCAAGCTGATTATGGATTGCAGACATGATTCTGAGCTTAAGTGCTAAATATCTGTTTTCATTTGGATTTTGACCATTTTTCGTTTTATGTAATATGTATTCTTACAAGACCAGAAGCTGATCTGTGATTTTGTTAAGTTCTATTCCCCTCCCTTTCTTTTCCTTTTTGACCAGGTCTTGCTTAGGCTGGTCTAGAGCTCGCTAATGTAGCTGAGGATGATCTTGAATTTCTGATCCTCCTGCCTCTGTCTCCCAAGTGTTAGGATCATAATCATATGTCACTTTATCTTGTTTAGGTAGTGCTGGAGATTTATGTAATGCCTGAGGACTGTGTATGCTAGGCAAGTACTCTACAACTGAACTATGTCCCCAACCCTCTAATTTTTTTTTTTATATTCTAAGCTTTGTTTTTTTTTCAAAGATTATTTCAACACTTCTTTATTTCATTGAATGTGTGTGGGTGTGCATAGTATGTGTGGAGATCAGAGGACAACTTGTAGAATACTGTTCCCTCCTTTTACCAAGTGGATTCTGGGTTCAAACTGGGGTTGTTGGGCTGTACGGCAAAACGATGTCACCCACTAAGCTATGTCGCTCACACTTATTTTTTAAAAATTAATAAATTAATTTGTGTGTGTGTGTGTGTGTGTGTGTGTGTGTGTGTGTGTGTGTGTGTATCAGAGGGCACTGTGTGTCCCTGTGGAAGACTAATGATGACTTCAGGAATCATCCTGTATTATTTTGCTTTATGATTTCCCAGGTCTGCCTACCAAGTGCAGGCTGCCACCATTTCTGCCTGATGTTTTTTTATGTGGGATCTGGGATCAGAACTCAGGACCTTTTGATTTCAAGAGAGAAATGCCTTAGCCATTTCTACAGCCTGGCTTTTTTTTTTTTTTTTTTTTTTTTTTTTTTTTTTGGTACAGACTTTTAGCCGGCTAGAGAAACCAGGATACTGAAAGATGAAATAACCCTTCATGGCATGTTGTATCACTGGAGAAAACTGAATAATAATGCTCAGGTTTCCAGCTCTTCATTTGCAGTTAAGCTATGGTATGTACTGACTATCAATTTGCAAAGCTTTCCTTTTATTAATATGGATTTAGAAAATGTCATCTAATTTGTAAAGAATGGGCTGTAGTGGTTTTGGGGGAAGAAAGAGTTATCTGCATTTGTAATATGTTTATGTATTTTCCTTGCTCCAACTTGCCTTAAAATAATTGCATAAAAGAATTAGGTTGCAAAACATGATCTCTGTTCATCTTATAACAGAGCTGTTGATAATTTCTACTGGTTCATTTGTGATGCTCAATGCATTGCTATAGGAAATTAGGGAAAAAATAAGATCTCAGGTTGTTGATATAAAAACCAGTTCCTCTTCTCCTTCTCCCCTCAAGTTTCTCTGGCTCCGAATCACACCAGTAAGTTAGGTTTTCAATTTTGTCATGTCTTCCAGGGTTGCATTGAATTACCTCCAGACAATAGCTAGCTCATCACCCAAGGAAGAACCAGCTGTCACCCCAGCTATCTCTGAGCTGCTTCTGCTCTGACGAAAGCAGATCTCTTGGTAAGCAGTTATTGGAGATTCCTCCTCCTTGTCTTTATTTCCTCTTTCTTCTCTTCCTCTCCCATTCCAGTAATTCATCAGTAAGCAGTCATTGGATGCTCTGTGGGCCAGGCACCCCTAGGTCTGGGGATAGAAGGCCATAACATAGAGATTACAGAACCACACAGGCAAAGAAAACTGTCAGTTTCCTATATCTGCAATAGTCAGCCCTCCCCCAACACACGTCTGCGCGTGCTCACTCACACTTTTCGTGGTATACTTTACACATGTGGGGGTTGCCTTCCTATTCCAAAGGCAGAACTCTGAGATCACAGGGTTGGCAGGTTACTGTTCCTCCCAGGAAGGTCTGAGGAGAATCTGACTTCTTGTTCTTTCCTGGACTGAAACCCCATCTGTGTTTCTTGGATCCTAGTCACTTCTCCTTCTGGATCTTTTGCCATCTCTGTTTCTTCTTAAAAGAATTCTTGAGATCATATTAATCCTGCTTCAAAACCCTTAACCAATCCTCGGAGTCCACATGAGGGAAGGACAGAACTGATTTCTAAAAGTTGTCCTTCATATTCTCTCTCTCTCTCTGTGACACACACATACACACACACACATGCGTGTACACACATAGTAAAATGTTTCTAAATAAAAATGATAAATATGTGTAAAAAAACCAAAAAACCAAAAAACCCTTAACTAAATCTTCAATATACACTTTCCATGTTAATAGTCAGGGATTCTAGGAATGATAATCACTGGGTGCAGATAGTCACAGATTTGGGCATCAAACCACTCTGCTACTTTCTGAATGTGTCCATCTAATCACAAACCTCCTGAATTTCACCTACAAAATGGAGTAAATAATATCCACACTGTAAGGCTGGGGAGCTGTTATTTCTCTGAAGACAGTTAGCACTATGTCTGACACACCTGGCAAATCCAATGGATGGATGATGCGCCAATCATTGTTTGTATAATTCAGTGATGAAAGGCATATTTTCAACTCATTAAGGACTTCAGAATCAGTGGAGAAGATAAACAAGCTTGAGTCAGTAGACTGCATTGCAATCATGGGTAACTTTGTCTCAGGCCACAAGCATCTCCTCACACAAGGAGGCAAAGCAAAAAGATTGTCTGCAGCCAGGGCAGGCATGAACTATCAGGTACCAAAAGGTTGTGTATCTTGATTTTGATGAATTCATGCCTTTTCTAAGAAAAAAGTATTTCCTAGTATTGAAATATTGTTTAACTTCCTTGGGCTTAGAGCATTTGTGATTTAATAAATTAGGGCCTTGCCAGGCAGTGGTCACATTGAATGGTAAAAGGAAAGAAGAATGTGGTATTTAAGAGAAAGTGAAAGTTCTATCCTCTTCCCTTCCTGACTCCATAATCTCCCTCCTTAGAGGGAGAACAGAGCCAACTTAATTGTAAGCATTCCAGGATGTTAACCGGGTAAGTTTGTGGGTGACCAGCATCCCCAGATGTGAAATAGGGTATCATGCAGTCTCTGTCTCTGAGGCACAAGGGGTGGAGATGAAGCCCGCTTTCTTTCTTCTATCAGCTGGTCTGACCGTTCACATTCTTCCTGTTCCGGCTCTCTTGTTTCCTTGTTTGATCTTCATCCTGTTTGACCATGGCTCAGCATGTGACATAGATTCTAGGGTGTCACTTTCCCCATTTTGCTCCCACGACCTGTCTTCTGCTTCTCAGTGGTCTCTGTAGATCTTTCTTGTTTCTCTGACTTGAAACATTAAAATACCCTTAAGCACCCCAAAACTGCAATCATTGGACTTTTTGATGGATTTAATGCCTTCTATACGTTGATGAAACTAGAATTCATTTGCTAGTGCTGCTACAACCAATTACCACAAACTTAGTGACTGAAGACAACACTAAGTTATGATCTCATGGTCTTGTAGGTTGGAACCCTGACACGGGTGTCTTGGGCTAAAACCAGTCTGCCAGCAGGGTAGCATTCCTCTTCAGAGACTCCAGGAAGTAACCTGTTTCTTTTCCTTTCCCACCTTCTAGAAGCTGCCTGTATTCCTAGCATGTAACTCCATCCTCTATTTCAAAGCAAACAAAATTTTAACACTTTGATGTTTGGATGACCACAAGTAAGAAAATCTCTTTGCTTTTAAGGACCAACCCATTTGACCAAACTGGGCCCATCCTGATAATTGGGGCAATACCGCCTCCATCTCAGGGTCTGTACCTTTAATCAAAGTTTGATGCAACGTCCCTTTTGTTTACATATACATATATACTATATTCACAGATTCTGAGGCTGTAGGCATGGATGTCTTTGGGGGAACAGTACCTTGTCTATCATAACCACAATCATCACAATATCTAAATATCTATTTTCTCTAGAATTCTAATTTTCTCTAGAATTCTAATATCTACATTTCTTCTGGACTCTAGAACTGTGTATTCAAACATGTACTTAGCACTTCCATATGTGAGTTTCATAGATATCTCCAACCTATTTCCAATAAAAGACAGAGAAATAGTTATCTCTCTCTGGATAGAGAGGAATGGAGGTTAAGCCTTACAATCAGAACCAGAGAAACTAAAGGATAAGAGATTCCATTACTTGACATGGTGAGGAATATGAAGGAGCAGGTTTGGAATGATACACATCTTTCTTTTGCACCTGCAGCAAATCCTACTCTTAGAAACATACATATCATGACTTTGCAACCTTTCATTGCCATCACCACATTCGTCTTGGTTTCCCTCATTTCTTGTCCAGATTATTGAATAGCTTCCTAACTGGTCTCTCTGGGTTTGTACCTAACACCCTCATTTTATGTTCAACACAGTAACCAACAAGAACCCATTACAATATAAGCTGGGTAAAGTCATTTCTCTGTATAAAACTTAGATATGTATTTACTGTATCCTCTCAATATGAAAGTCCATCTTTAAAATGGTCTGTCTGTCTGTCTCACACACCATCACATTATGATTTTCTTGGGTTTGTTTATCTTATAAAGTAGCGGGCTTAGTCTTGGCATTTTCATACATGTTTGGTTATTCTTGACCTTCCCTCCCACCAGTTCCTTCCTTCCCCCATTTCCTTAGTTGCCATCTGTTCCTTACTCTGCAGCTGCTATGATAATATACTCTGACCAGAGGAAATCAAGGGAGAGGGGTTTGTTATTTTAGCTTATGGTTGCAGCAGGGACAGAATCCATCATGGCTGGAAAGACATAACAAGAGACAGGAAAGTCATGGTAGTGGAAGGAGGCTGGCTGCCACATTTCGACCATGCGCAGGGAGCAGGGGGAAAGGCCGGGAAATGGGGGTAGGCTTCAAAGACCACCTTCCAGTGACATACTTCTTCTAACAAAACTCAATCCTCTTAAAGGTTCCCTAACCTTCACAAATAGTGCCACCATTTGGGATCAAGTATTCAAATACACAAGCCCATGAGGGGACACTTCACATTCAAACCATACCACCTACCCCTGTTCCTTCTACTCCCAATATTCCCCCTTCCACTGTCATATGACAGCACATTGTGTTTTGGTTTGTCTCTCTTTAACTTTGCTCAGTTTACCCATCCACAGTAGCCATCTCACAAGTCCATGAACACTTAAAACACATTTGTGTCTAAGAGCTTTACACTGACTGTCTCTCCCTATACACACACCCAGAAATCTCTCCCCTAAGAAAACCACATGGCTTGCCCTTCACCTCTATCAAATATTTGCTCAAATGTTACCTTCTGAATGGACCCCATTCAGAAATCCTTTATTTAGAATTTGAAAAAAATGACAATTGCACTGCTCTCCTCTGCTTTATTTTGTCTCACAATTTGCTTTTATTTATCTTGCCAGGAAGGAGTTTATTCTGTTGTGTTTACTATTGTATCTTTAATAGCAAGTACAGTGTGTTTGGTTCTTAAGTATCTGTAGCAGCTAGTTTTAGTTGTCAACCCAACACATATGAGGTGAACCTTTGATCACACCGATGAGGAATTAGATAAGGCAGGCAGGTCCCTAAGCAAGTCTGCTAGAGGTTGCATAACTGCATAATTGCATAACCGATGTGGGAAGATCCAGCCCAGCGTGGTTGGGGGCATTCCCTGGGCAGGTGAATAAAGATGTAGCAAGCTAGTTAACATTTTGGCAAGCGCTGGTCCTTGTGCCCTCTCCTCAGACTTTACATGTAATGTGACCAGTTCCCTTGGCTGCTGCTGGTACCTTCTGCCCTGACGCAAGATGAATACCATTCTCTTATTCCTCGAGATTGTTTGGGCCAGGTATTTATTTCAGCAGTGATGATATGAAGCTAAGACAGTGCTCAATAAAATGAGTGCATGAATGAAAAAATTGTCTCTAGCATCGGTGAGTCCTTTTTATTTTTAGTTAGCTTTCTGCCATTCTTAGAAAAAATACCTGATATGAACAACTTGGGCAAAGATTTATTTTGGTTCACAATTTTGGAGGGTTCATTTGTGTTTGTCCCCAGGTATTTGGACAGGACATTGTAGCCCTAGAGTCTGTGGAGGTGGAGCTTCTTCAGCTACTGTGGCCAGGAAGCAGAGAGCACCTTAGGAAGGTGTCAGGTATCATATACACCAGGGACCTGCCCTCAATGATCTACTTTCTTGACTTAAGTTCCCACCATCAAATTTTCACAAGTTCCCCAAATTAATACCACCACCTGGGGCTCAAATATTCAAAATGTGTGCCTATGAGGAACATTTCATATTCTGAAAAAGCATGGAATCTTAGGTTTAATTCTCGTTTTTAAGATGAATTAAATGAACATGAGTTTTCTAAGGTCCCAGAACTGGTTCCAGGGTTAGAGCAGAAAGTGTAAACAATAAATCTAGAAACTTTTATTGTGCAAAGCAAGAAGAAAGGAAGAAAAGTTAAAAAATACAAGAAAAAAGGAAGGAAGGAAGGAAAGAAGGAAAGAAGGAAGGAGGGAGGCAGGGAGGAAGGAAGGAAGGAAGGAAGCAAGGAAGGAAGGAAGGAAGGAAAGAAGAAAGGAAGGAAGGAGGGAGGAAGGAGGGAAGGAAGGAGGGAAGGAAGGAAGAGAAGGGATATTGACCGTCAGAATTGTGGCAGATGCTATGGCAGTTTGAGAATCAAAAAATGTAATCACAACAATTTGTTGAAACACACAAAATATGAAAATATCTGTTTATGCTGATACTTAAAATATTATCATCATTGTAAATTTCTATGTCACCCATCCATTACACTAAAAATTAATGAAGATTCAGGAAAAAATTGCTAATCTCTTTTCCTATAGGAACTATATTTCAGGAAAAATACCTGTGAAGAAAATTATTCTGTTCATAGTATCTCTTTTTCTCATTTTTAAAAATGACTCAAATTTACCGAAAAATATTAGTTATAATAAACTACAGGAGACTACATTTCCCCACACTATGAGTCATGGGTAGCAAAGCTGACAGTCTAAGGTCTCATTGAACTTAGATATTTTGGTATGAGTTCTTTACAGATAAGGACATCCTCTTGGATAAAAATAAATATGTAATAAAAATTAGGAAATTAATGTGGTTAAACCAGTTATGCTAACATTATCCTTTTTTTTTTGTCTGTCAGCTAATTCTTTTTATTTTCGATATCAAGGTTGTACATGTCATCATAAAAAACACAAAACAATGAAGAACTGTATAAAGCAAAGGCCCTCTCCCCTTCTCCTCTAGGGGCTTCGTGTAGAATGGCTAGACAGACTTGCTGATCATGTGATAGCAAAGGATTGTATTTAGCACCACATGTTACATTTAGTTGTCATTTCTCTGGTCTCCTTCTAGAATAGTTCCTCTATTTCTGACCTTGATGACCTTGACTTTTTGTTCTGCAGAGTCCTCGAATGCAGATGTTCGTGTGATTAGAACATCACAGAATTAGCTGAGTTGTCTGTCCTCTTGTCAAGCAATATATCATGCTGAGGAATCCTGTTGCTGAGGATGGTCACCTGACCACTCGATGGAGGTTTTATCTGTCTGGTTTCTTCATCATGAACTCATCCTCTTCATAATTAAGCAATGCTTCATGGAGAGGTATTTTGAAAATATTTAAATATCCTGGTCCATCAGACATTCATTGTATTCAGTTGTTTTTTTATCATCCGGTCTCACAGATTCTCATTTATTCAATGAATTATAGGTAATTTGTTACTATTATTGTTTATTTTGATGCCAGTTTCTGAGATTAAATCTTGAATGCCTTATCAATCTGGCTTCTGGTTCTGTCTGGCACGGCCCATCTTTCTTGGAGTACTTCTTTGCTGAATATTTTTCAGACTCCTCTGGGACTTTCCTTGTCTTACCTCTCAGGTTAACTATTTCTCCAGAGACCCCTGCATTCTTTTTTGGGAAGATTAGGAGTTAGGAACCAGGGGCAGATGTTATTATCACTGGAGTATTAGTTCTCTTTCAGCTTTAAGGATCTCTGGATAGAGTTAGAGAAAATAAAAATGTGTGTGTGTGTGTGTGTGTGTGTGTGTGTGTGTGTGCGTGCGCGCGCACGCATGTGTGCATTCAGTACACTGTATGTACCGTTCTGCAGTCTGGTTTTAATAAATCATTGTAAAAGATCTGGGGAAATTTGATATCAGCTCAAAGCTAGATGGTATCAAGGAGTTTCTAATTTTGTTATGGGAGATAAAGATGTTGCAGCTGTATTAAAAAGTCTTTAATGAGAGAGGCAGCAGACATGCTTGAAAATGAGCTTTATCTTCAAAGGAGTTAAATGAGACAAGATGGAAAGATTATATAGTTTATTATTTAACAAATATGTATTTATAAAATAAGTATATACCGGGGAAGGGAGAGAAAGCGAGAGACAAAGAGACTAAACTCAAGCTGTGTAAGTTTCTAGAACATTAATCTTCTGCATGTGATGTTCAAAGCTCATTTAAGATAGTCATAGCTCAGCCCCAGCTTCATAAGTCCCAGGAAGGTTTGCCCGTGTCTAGAGGACACTTGTCTCCCAACCTCCAGTTTGACATTTCATGTCTATGTTGTCCCAAGGACAGAGCGGATCACTAGGGCACCAGAATGTATTTCTGGCACTGGCTCAGCCTCTGTGACATCAAAACATTACTTGGGACCACGTGGAAAACCTATGCTTCCTGAACCGTTGCCAGTGTGGCTAGAGGGGTCGATGTAGACACAGGAACGGCGGCTCTCACTGAGCAGGGGAGCTGGCCTGCAGCCTCCCCAGCTGTCCCCTGCTGAAGCAACCACAGTTTGGTAGTGTTCATCAACATCCCGAGCAGCTGCGACAGCAAGCAATTTAGTGCAAACTAATCCATCAATTAATCTCTGTGTTATTGGACATTCCAGATGCTTGCGCCTTGCTTAATGCTATGAAGGGGACTGGGAAATGACATGCCTCTCGATAGTTCCAGACATCTCTTAATCTTGTGGGTGTCCTGCCCACTTATCCAGTACCCCCAAGGGAAGCCCCAGAGCTCGGAGAAGTGACAGTGTTAGGAGGTACTGAGACAGAGCGTTTGCGTGTTACACACATCTCCTTCAACACCAGAAATGCCTCCATTCTAGGGAATATATCAGAATTCCAGGGAATGTGATGGTTGACTCCAGGTCCTCTTTCAATACACACACAGAGAAAAAAATAACTTGAAAACTCGAATGCTTAGAACATTGCTAACTAGTTTCAGGATATCATGGTTCCGAGTCACTGCTCTAATGGAATACTTTTAATAAAGAAAAGAAATGAAAAACAACGTCTGCACGCATGCATGAAATTGTCCAGAGGCCTGGCTCTTGCCAAAGCTGAGAAGTCCCTTGGAAATCTCCAGCTTCGCACTTAATTACCACCTCCTTAGGCTGCTTCTCCTTCGCTGCTTTTCTCTCTCCCCCCTGCGATTCCCTTCTTGTTGCCAAACATACTTTCTTTTCCAGACACCATCTGCTTTCAGAACACATTTGCATTTTCTTTTTCCTTCCCAAAGTGGCTGTTTCAGGGTCTGTATTTTCCCCTTACTAGGTTGCTGCTCCTCTGTTACCGTCATCTGGGTGGATGGGAAGACCATGGAGGCCTGAAGAATTGAAAACTACTCTCCAGAAGTAGTTTCTTTGGATTTTTGGATCTATCCTTTCTAAACCATAAGATACAGAAATTGGTGTGGGCTGTCTTTTAAAAATATTTTTGTTCATTTATTTGAGAGAGAGAGAGGAAGAGAGAAAGAGAAAGAAAGAGAGAAAGAGAGAGAGAGGGAGAGGGAGGAGAGAGAGAGCATAAGAGAACATAAGAAAGAAAAAGAGGGAGAGAGAAAGAAAAAGAAAGAGAAGAGAGAGAGAAAGGGAGAGAGAATAGGCATACTCATGCTATGGTACATGTGTGGAGGTCAGGGGGACAAAATTTGGTAGTTTGTTCTTTCCATCCACTACCTGGGCTCCAGGAATTGAACTAAGATGGGAAGCTTTGCACACATGTCCCTTTATCTACTGAATCATCTTGCTGGCCCCACCATCTCCTTGCCCACTTTGCATGTGAAGACCCAGTGAGAAGACAGACACGTATGAACCAGGAATAAGTTTCCAATCAGACACTGAATCTTCTAGAGTTTTGATCTTATACTTCCCAGTATCAAATGATGGGAAATAAATGTATATACTCACTCCATATTATTTTTCTTCTGTGTGTGTGTGTGTTATCATGTACACACTTGCATGGGCACCACATGTGTGCACTTGTACGTGTATGTACATGCTTGTGCATATATAGGCCTCAGGTTGGTCTGGGAAGTCTTCATCAACCACTCTACTTTATTCACTGAGGCAAAATCTCTCAATTGAACCCAAAACTCACAGAAGTCATTAGTATGGCCAGCTTACCCCAGCGATCCCTTGTTTCTGCCTTTCCAATGCTGGAATTACAGCTGGGCCATCCCATCCACTTGGTACTTACATGGGTTCTGGGAACCAAAGCATGACAAGCTCTGTAATCTACCAATCAATCTCCCCAGCCCAGTCTACAGCATTTTTTTAAATTTTATTTTTTTTATTTTTATTATTTATTCAATTGTGCATGTATGCTGTGTGCGTGTGTGTGTGTGTGTGTGTGTGTGTGTGTGTGTGTGTGTATGTGTAGAACCATGGACGAATTCGGGAATCACCATGGACCGCCTCCACCTCCTCCTTGTTTACTCTGCCCCGGGATTCACAGGCTCCGCCCTACCAGGACCAGAAACGCAGGCCGCCCCTGCTTCTGCCTGGCGTCTATACGTGGGGTCTAGGATCTGAACTCAGGACCTTCCACCTGCAAGGCAGAGGCTTAACCCCTGAGCCACCTCTCCAGCCCCAGCATTTTTTTAAACAGGTAAATTATACCAATTTAAAGGTATTGAAACTGAGGTTCACTGAGGTTGATTTCTTTATAATAACATATCTTGGAAGTAGCTGAGGTGAGTCTCCACCTCCTTTCATCTCTAAGCCTGTAGCCCTTTGTCCTATACCTACTGTCTCCTCCACGGAGAAATGAATCTTCCATGATGAACAGAGGTCAGGGAGAAAAGACGCCATTTGGCTTTCTCTTTAAAATACGCTTTATTAGATTCTTGATAATCTCTCCCAATATGTTACTTTTCATGTCACCATAGCAAAAATACCTGAAGAACAATTTAAGAGAAGAAAGATTTAAATTTCTTGGTTCATGGTTTCAGAGGGTTTATTCTATCATGGCAAGGAAGGCATAGGGGGCAGATTAGCTCCTGCCATGGCAGGAAGCAGAAGAGGGGATTGGCTGTAGTCATGGCTTTCTCCATTCTTCCCCTTAATTCTCTCTCTCTCTCTCTCTCTCTCTTTCTCTCTCTCTCTCTCTCTGAATATATTATCAAAGACATACTACTATGTTTTTTTTCCCAAGTTCAGAAACAAAATCCAAAATCCAAAGATTGCTGTAGATTACAGTGCCTTATTCTCATCCTATTAACTTGACAATGTAATTGTAACCTGACTTGGGAGTGTATACTCTAATTTAGGAGTCCATGGACAAAGTCAATGTTTAGAGATGAGATCACATTTGTGTGCATGCGTGTACATACATGTGCATGTCTGTGCATGTGGAAGCCAAAGATTAATCTTGGATGTTGCTCCTTAGGAACCATCTACCTTAGTTTTGTGAGGCAGGATTTCTCACTGAAACTCAGGGTCTGCTGATTTGGCTAAGCTAGCTGACCAGCCAGCCCAGGGTTCCACCTGTCATTATCTCCCTAGCAGCGGGATTACAGGTGCACACCATTATTGCTGGCATTTTATGGAGGTGCTTGGGGCTGAAACTCAGGACCTCATAAATGGTAAGCACTTTACTGATTGACCTATCGTCTTCCCAGATCAATATTACATTCTTCATTACAGCTGGTTTCTAAGACTATAAAAATTAGAAGTCAGATTTAGATTTGTTGAAATCATGACTTAGTCATAGGTGAGACCCACTGAATACTGACACTTATCTATGTCTTCCCTTAAATACTTTTCCCACACTATATGCAAATAGGGGCATGGTGTTGGAGGGGGTGGTTAAGGGATCTTAAATGAGTCTCATGGTCTGCAGCTTGTCCTGTCCCTCTCAAGGGTCCACTCCAGAGCACATGCCTTACAATGCTGAATTTTGGGGGTTCAATCAGGAACTAGAAATACCATATTCTGCCTTACTACACAAAGAGTGAATGCTCTCAAGTAAATCATGGTGAAAAGGTAGAATTTTTTTTTCTTTTCAATTGTGTGTGTGTGTGTGTGTGTGTGTGTGTGTGTGTGTGTGTGTGTGTAGAACCACTGCGAATTCAGGAACCACCATGGACCGCCTCCACCTCCTCCTTGTTTACTCTGCCCAGGGATTCACAGGCTCCGCCCTACCAGGACCAGAAACAGGCCACAGGATCTTCTGCCTGCAAGGCAGAGGCTTAACCCCTTAGCCACCTCTCCAGCTCCAAAAAGGTAGAATTCTTGATAAGGATGTCTTTTTAACCTTTCAAGAAGCACTCAACATTTTAATATGTATTTCCATTATTTCTTGTATGTGTATATGTCTTGTGTTGGAGCCCTAAGGTTGAACAGGATTCACTGGAGGGGAGACAAATAGCTTATCTGTCTCTTATTTTGGGGACATCATGGAGTTTTCCTCAATGACCTACAGTTTGGTGTATTAACAAACCCCTCAGGATAGTGTTTGGCTATTTTAATTATAACTCTGTCATCACCTAGGGAAATTTAGGTACATATAACTCAAACCCTTAATTATACAGCCTAGTTGGGATTTGCCTGGAATAGAGGAACTCGCCGAAATATGAAATTTTCAATATGACACAGGAAAAGTGCTGCACAAACCCACTCTCAACCTAGTAGAGTCCAGGGTTGCCACATCCTCAACCAACCATGTTGTCTGACAAGATCGCAGCATAGGGAAGACAGCTTCAAGGAAGGCATTTTCGGGAACAGGATATCGCTTGTCTGGAATAAGTATGGGGAGTGTGGTGGTTATCAGGCCTAAAGCCTGCTCTCTGGAGAATGACAAAATAGCATCTAAAATGGACAGTTGTTAGGGACTCCTCCCTTTGGAAGTTGAGTTTTGCCTCTTGTCTGCATAGACAATGGCAGGAGAATTCTTTCCTCTGGGAGTTGAGTTTACCTCCTGTCTTTAATTAGATCTCTTTTGTTCTTCTCAGGACTGGCTAGGTTATAACCTCCCCCTATAGTTCCTTCCCTGTGCATTTGAGATATGCTAATGCATGGACCAGGTAACTCTGCTTTGAGACATTCATTGTCCATTCCCTTTTAGCAACTAAGTGTCATGCCTCCTTTTAACTCTATCTGGAGACATCATGTCTGGTCCCACACAACAAATAGATGTCACTCCTGCCTTTTCTTTGTTAACCAGAATGTATACATTTTACATAATCCTGTAAAGAATTTGGCCCTACTCTTCTTTGATGTTTCCCTATAAATAGTAATGTATGCTACAATAAAATTGGTTTGGCTTGGATGATGGAGGACATCCTAGGCTCCCTCTGACCCTATACCTGATCAATTCCTACCACTCCCACTTCTGCTTCCTGCATGTAAATCTGGGTTTATGCTGGTTCATGGGCCTGGACAGGGTAGGTTAGGAACTTTGGGTCTTGCATGTGTTTTAGGAGTTCTTATTGCTATTAGTAAAAATGAAGAGCAAGAAAATAACCCAATAAGTAAATATGCTGATTCTGAAGAGATTGGAGAATAATTTCACAAGTCCAAAAACATAGGTGGATAAAATTCCCTCAAACATGACTCTTGTTGAACTAATTTAGAAATTCAATAAATATGAGATTATGCCATCTGTTCATAAGAATCAGTACACAACTATTTCTCATAAAGTACATCAGTTATTAGAAAGTAGAAAGAAAATGAATCCTAACATAGTTCCTACCGTTATGACCAAATATGGGCCAACTTATATGATAGCAGCTATAACTTGATATCCTCCAAAAGGAAAAACTAGTGTATAAGCATGCACCCCCTCCAACAGATTCACCTTTACCATTTATAGGAATATATAATAGATATGACACACATATAGTTAATTGTAATAAAAATCATGTTCCTTATTGAAATCTAAATTCTATAGACAGATTAAAAGTAGCTCAACCTCCTTGGTGTATTTTAACTAAATCATAAAAACAGTCTTTATTAAAACAATGGCAACCTAAATTATGTAGCTATTTGGTAAAACATTATAAAGTAGATAGATTTAAAGATACTAGTGGACTAGAACAGAACCTGTTCATGTATAATGCACCATAATAGGTCCTGTTTACGTCTTTACCCTCAAACAACAGGTTAAATTCTTAGAAATTGTTTTTACAGCATACTAGAAAAATAGCTCCAGCTGAGCACATAGAAAAAGAAACTAAAAAGGTACATGTCTCTTTGTTTTCCTTTGTTTGTGAACTTAGCAACACATTCGTTGCCCCTACCCTAGATTTTCTAATATAATCTCTGCTGTAAGCTTCAATAAACAAGTTCAGATTCACTGAGTTGTATATCTGCTGTTCTCCACCTCCCTGACTCCTTGTCCACCTGTCGTGTTCTTGGATCCAGGCTGCAGCAGGACAGTAGCACAGGGTCCTCACTACAATTGTGTGTGTGTGTGTGTGTGTGTGTGTGTGTGTGTGTGTGTGTGTGTGTGTGTGTCTACTGGAGCGCGCTTGGGCACTTAGTGAATGTTCTTGTGGAGATCCAATTGCTTTGCTATGGAGTTTCCCAGGTTTTGTCCTTCCAGAGCTGGAATCATAGGCCCCTGTCTTTTCCTCCAGGCATTTTTTATATGGGATCTGGAATCCGAATTGGGGTCCTTTTGCTTGCAAGGCAAAGACTTTGACACCTAAGCCATCTCTCCAGATAGCTAATTCCCAATAGCTTAAATTGTTATGTTCTTCCTTTGTAGCTCCTTTGTTCAGGCTTTCTCAGTTTTATCCCGGGCTATCCTGCATGCCAGCCTTATAGATTTCTTCAACAGCAACATTTGCACGATGCACTCAGTGAGGTAAGCAGCTTTATTGAAGTGTAAGGGGTCACATGCTCCAGTAAACAGTTTTCAACTAACTTTTCAGTTTTCAGACCCCTGCACCAATCTCTTCCCTGTCTTCAATCTCTGTTGCAATCAACACAATTTTGTTTGTTTGTTTGTTTTATTGTGATACTTTCTGCCTCTCAAAGTCTCTGTTGACAGGGGTCTCACATTTGAATCCATGTGAGTATTCCAAGAATTTTTCCCAACAGAGATGGGCCTCATCTAAGAGGAGTCTTTAGTCCTCTTAGATAAATTTCAGAGAATAAAATCATTTCTATTACATAATGGAGACTATTTTATATAAACACAGATAAAAATGTTTGACCTGGTTTAGGAAGTATTAAGCTGCCTTCATTTTCCTTTTCCCCCCAAGAACCTGAAAGATGCACTCCACCCTCAATTGCACAAGACTATTATTTCTTTTCTCTTGTAGCTCACCAGTGGCAGCTAGATTGCAGGGTGGTGGAAGTGGTGGTGCGGGGAGGTTAAAGCCCTTAACTGTCCTCTTGTTTTGGGGACATCATGGAATTTTTCTCCAAGGCCTGTGGCTTGATGCATTAACAAACCTCTCAGGATAATAGCTTTGCAAGGGGAATTGTGTGTGCATTTTAAAAACCAAATGATGTATCTTTCCCAATGGAAGGCATTAAAGATTCAAGTTAGATTTGGACCAGAGGCCATAATAATGAGGAAGTTGTCAAAGCCATTCATCAGGAAGAAACCAGAGGGGGATGGAGACAAGTGGATAAGCCTGGGGTGCATGGAGGAAAGGGAAGGTGGGAAGGAATCTAAAGACTTAGTGTCAAGAGTTTCTTGAAGGTGAAAGGTCTGAACAGGGTAGGGATTTGTTTGGGGCCGAGGTCAAAAGTCTCCCATGGTTTTCAGTTTCTCTCATTCAACATATCAAAAGTGGAGCAGTTAGCAGGGGAATTGGTAAGAAAGACAGATGTGGGAGATAAGAGGTAGGCCAAGAGTTTAAAATTTTAAAGTATCCAGAAGTTTCTGCTTGTGTCCCTTCTTGAGAAGTCACATGTCAGAGAACAACAATAATGAGAGTAACAGCTAACATTTATTGAATACTTACTATGCCAGATACTGTTTGGTGTGCCCGTGACAGTCTTCAAGTTTATCAGTTATCAGCAAAGTAGAAGTGGAGAAAACTGTATTGTGATAGCACCACAAAGCTATTTAAGATGAAAACATCTTAAAATACTGTGGGTATGAAACAACTCAGTGGTCATAAAACTGCTTGTAGGGATTTTAATTGAAACAACCAATTCGGAGAAGTAGTTGGCAGTGCCTACTAAAACTGATACCCTCTAGCTAAGAAATTGACCCAGAAATTGAATACATAGGTTCACCAAAAAGCATCAGAATTTTTTTCACAGCAGCACTCTTTCTAAAAACCCCAAACTGGAAACAGTCCAAATCTCCATCAATAATAAAATGAATAAGTAACACAGAGTATCTTTGTTATGCTGACCATGGCATAGCACAAGAATGAATGAGCCCTTGCGGCATGCATGAATGAATGAATGAAATTCATTGCGGATGAATTTCATTGAGGCCTTAGAGTTACATCTATGGGGTAATTTCTAGTATTGCCTTCATTTTACATTTCTCCTTCTTTGAAGACCGTGAAGACCACTTATGGTAGGCAGTTGGCTTGGAAATCATTTGACCATATGAAACCTCAGGGGTTTAGTCTCGAGTTCTCATTGTTTTATGACAGGGGCCCACTAGAAAATTTTATTAATTTTACACAGTCCAAAGAGGATGTTACTTGCCTAAGACAAGAAAAGTGGGGAGTTCCAAAGCTGGGGATTCAAGAGGTAGTTTGCCTAAAGACATACCTCGAGTGTGCAGTGGAGCCCAGACCAAGTCAGGTCTGAGTGCCCCTGAGCCGTGTCCTACAACACTCACCTCCTGCCTCTTCTCACCCGGAACCAGAGCATCCAAGCCTCGGAACTTTCCTGGTCCCTTAGCTTGCATCCCTTGAGCTATGGCCCCTGTCACAAAACAATGAGAATTCGCGACTAAAACCCTGAGGTTTCATGTGGTCAAATGATTTCCAAGCCAGCTGCCTGCCTTCAGTGGTCTTCATGGTGTTGCAGTTCACGTGCATGTGGCTGATAAATCACCATCAAATGGATTAAGGGAACAAGGGGTTTATTTTCTCTTACGATTTCAGTTGTTTGTCCAGCTTGGCAGGAGAGCTTATACCAACACCAGGGCCAAGGGAACTGGCCTCACCATATCCACTAATGAGGGACGCTCCTTACTTGCCAGAGAAGCTTGGCTGGCCAAGTATACATGAGGATGCCAACCTCCTCAAGCAGCTCTCTGTATTTTATTCACCTGTCCAGGACCCAGTCCCACCCACAATGGGCTGGGTCTGCCCCCCACCCACCCAGTCAACTAGACAATCTCCTGCAGGTTTGCTCTGGGCTTAAACTCAACTACTAATTCTCTACATATGTGCACAGAGCTCAAACCCTCAAACATAAGTTGGCACCTGTATCTAACTATGACAGCCTACAAGTGCACAGTATAGATTATGTCTAACTAAAAACGAAAAAAAGATGGTAAATTGATAGTCTCTCCAGCTTCATGGTCAGAGCTATGCCAGTGAGCTTCCAGACAGGCTATGAGCCTGGTCCCCTTCTCATAGCCAGAGTTTAAAGTGTGTGTGTGTGTGTGTGTGTGTGTGTGTGTGTGTGTGTGTGTGTGTGTGTGTGTGATTGAGAGAACACAAAAACTAGAGCTAGTAGCCTGATGATGATGATAGTGATGACAATAACGATAATGCCATTTCCCAGTGGACTCTGAAACAAGCATTGGCCTGGACCTCAGGCTCTCCAGTGAAAGAAAGGTTGGGTCCTACATCCTCTAGCCACTGGTGCTTCTCACATTGTCAGGGGTAGAGAACTGTGGATTCAAGGACCCTTTGACTTGGACGTGTTGATGGAGGAATGAGAACTAGGAGAGTTGGAGCGTTGGTAATTAACACCTCCCTGATTGTAGAGTTGTGTCACCCCCAGCAGAAATCATTAACAGTGGTCTCCTACCAGCTCCAGCCCCTCTCCTCCCTGTGGATTTTTCTTACAGCTCCCAAGGTGCGAGTCCTTCCCTGATGCTCTGGCTGCCACTTTCCCCAAGCGCGCATCTGGCTGGTGGTTAAAGTCTTGCAAATGCTGAATCCTGTGCCTGGAGCTGATCTTGTAATGCACTGTAATTATCTGCATGCCATCTCCAGAGTGGACTGTGAGTTCCTTATGGCAAGGGCTGTGACATCATTCTGTTCTTGATATCTAACCGCACCTGGGCTGTTAAATGTAAATATTTGGGGATGCGATCTGAGAGATTGCAGCACTTCAGGGTTGAGCCAGCAGTGTCTCCGCAAGCCCAATGGAGCTACTGAAATAACCTTCTCTTCTTAGCCCTACTGTGCCAAGTACTCTGCCCTTGCTGTGATAAAATACTCTGACCAAGCAACTTATGGGGGAGAGTGTTTATTTTATCTCATAGTTCCAGAGGGATAGAGTCCATCGTGGTGAGGAAGAACACTGCAGCCATATTCAGAAAGCAGAGAGAGAGAGAGAGAGAACAGGGAAGTGGGGCTGTGCTTTATAAAATAGATCCCACGTATAGACGCCAGGCGGAAGCCGGGGGGGGGGGGGGGGAGAGGGGGAGGGGGGGGAGGGGGGCTGCGCTTCTGGTCCTGGTAGGGCGGAGCCTGTGAATCCCGGGGCAGAAGGAGGTGGAGGCGTCCATGGTGGTTCTACACATACACAGACACACACACACATACACACACACATACACACACACACACACACACAGAGACACACACGCGTGCGCGCACATACACATGAATAAATAATAATAATAAAAAAATTTAAAAAAAAAGAGAGACCCTAAAGGTCTGTCTCTAGTAGCAGCATATTTCCTCCAGCAAGGCTCCATCTCCTAAAGGTTTCTATGTTCAAACACATGAACAGGTGGAGACATTTCCCATTCATACTGCAACTCTCACTTTCCCTTCTGCTGCACCATGATTTATTGTCTCACCCAAACTTGCCCTGTCTTGCCGTTCCAACATTAGTACCAGAGACACTAACTTTGAAGAACAGGAAAGGAGATGCTTTCCTCCACCTCAGCTTTCTCCAGGCAGGTGGTGAAAAGTGGTGGAGTTATCAGTGAGATGGAAGAACCGTGGGCTGGCACAGGAGTGTATTCATTCTCTGCTCAGGACTCCAGTGGTCAGTTAATAGACAGCAAACACTTCCATAAGCAAATGTTTAAAAAGCGCTTTGTCTTGCAGAACAATTGCTTACAGAACAATTGAACAGATAATAAGGAGCTTCCTCCTTCCTTATCCTACCCCATCCTTTTTCCTCTTCATAGCATTTTCCTTACTTTACTGTGGCACATCTTCTATAGCTAATGAACCTATATTGATACAGTATTATTCACATATATAGCTTATCATCTAGTCAGACTTCTGTAGTCTTCACCTAATGTCTGTGCTGTTTTGATCCAAGATTCCACATGTCATTTAGTGGTCACATCTCCCTGGGCTTCTTTCTGCATTGACAGTGCCTCCGACTTTCCTTACTGACCTTGGGTCTCTCGAGGAGCCTGAGTCAAGTACAGGGTAGGATGCCATTGATGGAAATTTGTCTCATGATTACATTGGGGTTATGGGTCAGTGGAAGAAGGTTGCAGAGGTGAAGTACAATTTTTATTACCTCCTGTCATGGAAATAAGGAACCTTTTTTTTTTTTAAACGAGACCTTCAAATCTGTGTTCTGTTTGTATTCCTGATCTCAACTAAAGTCTGAAAATTGCATCTGCAATTAACCTTGCATTATTTTTTTTTCCAATCAATGATTATCAAGGTCTCCTAGCTGGTCTCCCCAATTCTATTTTCCCACATCTCCATTTTCTTTTTCCAAATGCCATCAGCTCACTATTGGATTAATGTCAGCTTTGTGTTCTGAAGTCTCAAGATGGTTCCCATTTGGAGCTAGCTCCAAATGTCCTCATATGGTCAATATTTGTTTCCTTACTCATATTTAATGGTTCATGGGAATTTATTCACCTTGAAAAATAAACTGGCATTTTCTTAGAGTAGACTGTTTCTCTAACAGAGTCAATAACACTGTGCATGTGTGAAAGCGGAGACCTCACTGGGGATGCGCTGTCTTGACAGGTCTTGGCTTTGTTGGGAAAAAGGAGCTACTTGGCCTAGCCTGATAATCAGGCCTGCCTGCTTGCTGCAGAGTTCCTGTCAATTTAGAAAAGGTAAGAGAGCAAAAGAAGGTAGATAATGGAAAAATGTACTTGGCTAGAAGTAGATATTGAATCAAATCTCTGTGTGGCTTCACATACAGCCTCTTTTCACCTCATTATTTCTCTGGGTCAAGAGTGCTTATGCTGTGTGCTTGCTTACTGGTTCCTTCAACTGAGGGTTTCTCATGAGCACCCCCCCCCACGTGCTGCCATCTCCATTGATCATTTCCTCTAATCCTCCGAAGACTGCCAGTTCCACCACAGAGAGCTCCAGAGATGGCACTTAGATATAAAACTGAATTTTTTGCCTGGGATAGCCAGTTGTCTCTTTCATTAGATGTGAAAAGCATTCCTTGTGCTTGATTTTATCATAAGGGCTGTCTTACATCTTCATGCACAAAATAAATTGGGTTTCAAATTCCATCTGCTATTTGCTCACATAAATCCACAGTCTTCATTATTAAGGTTTAAAGGTGCACAAGAAGTTTGTGTGAAATGTTTGCAGGTAATGTGCTAAAGAATTCAGAAACTGGTCTAGTTCAGAGACCCCTTTTATTATCTGCTTCCCCATGCTTGGTAGGGAGAAAGGTTAATGGAGGGTTGGCGAGCTGGGATGAAAAGAACAGGAACCATTGGTCCAAGAATGTACATGGACAGGTTTGATTAAGACACTGAGTTAGTTAATCTGGAAGATGGACACCATCTTTGTATGTTTATGACTATTGAGCCATTAGAGTTCACGGAAGCTGTACTTGTGATAGGAAAAAGCTGAGACCATGTAGAAATAGTTACCATTGATTGGGAAGTACCTTCTTTTCTTGAACTTCTGTGTAACAAAACTGTTTTCTGAGAGTAGAAGAAGAAATATTATTCCAGGATGAAAAATTTCTGTGAATCCTCTGAAACAAGTAGCCATCACCCTCAGACCACTGATGTTTCAGCCTTTGGGACCTCTGTTTGACCACGATGAAGAATGATTCTATCTTACGTGACTTTTGATAACTCTGATGAATAGAGAAGATTGCTTATGAAGGGATCAGTGGTAAGGTCAGACACTGACAGACCAGGGTTGTTGGTCAGAAATAGAACATAAGATAAAACACATCATACAATTCTACTTTATCCATGTGGGTTTATGTTTATATTCTCATCTTCATCTTGACTACATGTACCCATGTTCACAGACTTTCTCTCTCTCTCTCTCTCTCTCTCTCTCTCTCTCTCTCTCTCTGTGTGTCTGTCTGTCTGTCTCTTTCTCTCCAGGATCTACCATTATGTATTTTAGACACGATATTCCCACCACCCAATTTTGCCTTCATTACTGGAACAGGTAAGAAAGATTTTGAAATTCTTGTGTATTTATTATCAATGATATCTTTATTAGAGCATTATTTGACTTAATCAGTATTCTGCAGTGATGCTGCTACTCTATCTGAAGTGTGACTTCTCCCTTTTTTCCTATTTATATAAAGAAGAGTTGTTTCTCTTAAATGCTAGCACAATTTTAGCTTTTCCTTCATTGTTTTTCCTCATGAAAAGTCAGTCCTTCAGGTTTCAAAGTTATAACTGTTGCTACAAGATCAGAGACAGGACCAAATCCTGTTAGGTCATCAGTGGCTCCCATTAACCCTTCTGATATGTCCATCTGCTTGTCTAATGAGCCCAGGGGCCTGAGGATTCTCCAAAGACTCACCATGGGTCTAATGGCAAGATGAGGGCAATGGAGTGTTTTTAAGTTTGACTTTGTGGTTTCCTCCAGAGTCCGGGCAGATTTTGGAAGATCACTGACTGACCCAATGCTGGCTTTAGTTCTGTCCCCCTTCTTCCTAAAGACTTGGCCCTTGCACAATTGTCACCACACTTGGATAATGAACCCACGTGTGTCTGGGTCAGCATGGGGCAAAAGTGCCACAGGAACCAAGATGTGTTTTCATGACTTTCACTGAGTTGGTGAAAATTTCGGAATGAGACAGGCAGATCTTTCAGAAGTGATGGCCAGAGAACAAAAGATTTGTCTAGTTAGATTTAGTTTATATATATCAGACCTGGGCTTCAATAGTCAGACTGTGTTCCACTGCACCATGGCCCTTGGGAAAGAGTCTGCACATTAGTAATCTTTGTTCTTTTAGGACCGTTTGAAGTGTTCAGAACTCAAAAAATACTCAAATAACATTGGTTGAGAAAGTGAGTGAATGAAATAGTTCCAATAACTCAGGGCTTATTGAAACATACCTTTGAAGACCATATACCATCACAAAAAGATAAACATTGTGATTCTTCTCTTAGGCTGAAAGGAGATCAGGGACCATAGTACCTTTGTTTGCACAGAACACTTTCTAAGGACAGAACATGCCCCTCACCATTGTCTGTGTCCCATTAAGACAGGCTGGGATCTCTTTACCTTGAAGACAAACTCAGTCATTAATGTTCCTCTAGAGTGATTTGTTCATCTTTTAATCTCAATTCTTTTAAAATTTAAAGTAAGTTTAGTACTTGATACCAAACCCATGCCTTGTGCGTGCTAGGCAAGCACTGTACACCCCCAGCCTCCGTCTCAGCTCTTGATGACTCTCTCCCTGGTGACTTTTCTTAACTTTTTTTCTGCTAATGAGGGAAGGTCATAATTCTTAGGACTCCCATTAGATTCCATTAAAAGACAGACTTGATGCTTGCTATTGTGTGGGACATGGCTATGTTCAATAAGTTATAAGCAGCTGCATTAATCATGCTGTTAGAGTTCTCCCTATGGCCTCATGGCTGCATGGACAGGAGGAGTTACTTAAAGATGAGGAATGTGGAAGGGGTTACCTTTCTGACAGCAGAGTGCAAAGTCTGTCTTGAATTTCTCCTACTAAATAATGCTGGGCCCTGGTCAAACGCTTCATTCTCAGGTTCTATTTTTATTTATTTATTTATCTATCTATCTATTTATTTATTTATTTATTTATTTATTTATTTATTTATTTATTTATTTATTTATTTTGTGTGTGTGTGTGTGTGTGTGTGTGTGTAAGAGGGCACTGTGTGTCCCTGTGGAGGACCAAGGATGATTTCAGGAATCATCCTGGATTGCTTCTACCTCCTTCTTGCTTCCCTCTGGGATTGTCCAGGGTCTGCCCACCAGGGCTGGGAATGCAGGCAGCTACCATTCTCACTCGTCTACTTTATGATGACAATTGTACATAAGATAGGAATAAAGATCTAAACTTCTGAGTCAAGTGGATAGTGCGGGCATCTAATCCTGGCTACTTGAGAGACTGAGGCAGGAGGATCACGGGTTAAGGGTAACCCTGGGCTACAGAGAGAGTTAGAACTCCATGCTTGGTTTGAATATGTATGGAATGTTATGATGATATTCCTGGTAGTAGTGAGGAGACATGGAACGGGTAGGAAGTCAAATGTACATGTGAAATAAACTCAATATTTTAATAAGTTAGAGAGAGAGAGAAAGAGAGAGAAGAGAGAGAGAGAGAAAGAGAGAGAGAGAGAGAGAGAGAGAGAGAGAGAGAGAGAGAGAGAGAGAGAGAGAGAGAGAGAATGAGACCTGGAGATATAGTTCAATTTTAGAGGACCTGCCTACTATGCATAAGGCCCTAGGTTTCATCTCCAGCAATGGAAAACAAAAATGTAAACTCAAGAACACTTTACAGAGACATTTAGTCTGGCTGGAACATACAGAACTGATAATTTTCTTCTTTGTCCCTGGACTCCTGAGTGTCTGGGCATCTGACAGATATGCACTTAAATGAACAAGTGGTTGAGTTCTTGCCCACTCCACTCCATCTATGTAGCAGGACATTGTAATTACTAGAGCAGAAAATTTTGGATAGGCTCAAATAAATCATTTTCTTCTCTTTTAGAGCATTTATTTGTCTTCTGCATTTTCTCAGAAAGAAGGAAATGGAACTGAAATTTTTGCTTTACCTTCTTCCCTCTGAACTTAAATTGTGACCATCCCGTTTCCTCCTTGATATAGTTCTTGGTCACTGTCTAGTTTTGTTTGTTTGTTGTTCTTATTTGCTCAAGATAGATCTTGCTGTTTCATTCAGACTGGCCTCGGAACTGATGATATTTCTGCCTCTGCCTTCTACATGCAGAGATTATAAGTGTATCCATGATGTCTTTTATTCACAAGCATCTAAGATTGAATTTTACCTCAAATGGGTCAACAAGATGGCTCGGATGGGTAAAGTCACTTGTCACCCAGCCTGATGGTTTGGATTTAATCTCTAGAGCCCACATAGTGGATGGAGAGGCATAACTCCCACAAGTTGTCCTCTGGCCTCCACACATGCACTGTGGCATACCTGCTTCTCCTTTCTTCTGCTTATTCACAGTTATCCTCCACCCCCAGTGCCTAGCATGAAGTGAGTGTTCATGGAGTAGTTGTTGAATATATTCCACAAATAGAGAATGGGACTGAGGGTTTTCATCCACACCACAAATGGCCAACAGGATCTTCTCTAGAGCAAAGATTGAACCCAGTAGTTGAAGATTCAAACACAGGATGTGCTGGTAAGTAAATCAAGTCCTACGTGCCCTTCAGTGGCAACTTGGAGTTCATCCTCTTGGGCAGCCTTCCCAGCAACTCTAGCCAACACAACCTCCATTCTCTCAACTACTCTTGTGTTTACCAAAGTTTTTTTTTAAAATAGTTAACAATAATATTTATTCTCTGATGTATCATACATCGATATTTGTATGTCTGCCTAGCTTCGTCTTCTTTGAGTTCTGTCCAGGAGGCAATTTAGATTTCATGGGCTTTGAAATTTATACAGTCTATAATCTATATACATCTATATACATCCATATATATCTATATGTATCTATCTATAATCACGTACTCTACATTAGCAAGTATTTCCCTAATAGGAGACAACTTTACTTTGTCTGGATATGGGCAAGAACACAACTGATGACTGACTGGAAGGCTTTTTCAAAGACTAACCTTGGCACTTCCACAATGAAGAATGATTCTATCTTACGTGACTTTTGATAACTCTGATGAATAGAGAAGATTGCTTAAGAAGGGATCAGTGGTAAGGTCAGACACTGACAGACCAGGGTTGTTGGTCAGAAATAGAACATAAGATAAAACACATCATACAATTCTACTTTATCCATGTGGGTTTATGTTTATATTCTCATCTTCATCTTGACTACATGTACCCATGTTCACAGACTTTCTCTCTCTCTCTCTCTGTCTCTCTCTCTCTCTGTGTGTGTGTGTGTGTGTGTGTGTGTGTGTGTGTGTGTGTGTGTGTGTGTGTGTGTGTATGTGTGTGTGTGTGTGTGTGTGTGTCTGTCTGTCTGTCTCTTTCTCTCCAGGATCTACCATTATGTATTTTAGACACGATATTCCCACCACCCAATTTTGCCTTCATTACTGAACAGGTAAGAAAGATTTTGAAATTCTTGTGTATTTATTATCAATGATATCTTTATTAGAGCATTATTTGACTTAATCAGTATTCTGCAGTGATGCTGCTACTCTATCTGAAGTGTGACTTCTCCCTTTTTTCCTATTTATATAAAGAAGAGTTGTTTCTCTTAAATGCTAGCACAATTTTAGCTTTTCCTTCATTGTTTTTCCTCATGAAAAGTCAGTCCTTCAGGTTTCAAAGTTATAACTGTTGCTACAAGATCAGAGACAGGACCAAATCCTGTTAGGTCATCAGTGGCTCCCATTAACCCTTCTGATATGTCCATCTGCTTGTCTAATGAGCCCAGGGGCCTGAAGATTCTCCAAAGACTCACCATGGGTCTAATGACTCCTTGATCCTGGGAATTTATGTCTATTGCTTTTGTCTGTTTTTCTTAAGATTATATCTCACAGAGATCAGACACAACAAATGCCTGGCATCTCCTGACAAGTGCCTCTCCTTGGCTGTCTTCTTGACAGCTCACTGCTGGTACTATAGTCCTGTTGGAAATTTCTGGAAGTGCAGTTTCAAGACACAAAAAAAACTTGCTTTTAAATTTTCTTCCAGTCTAGACACATGTGAAGGCATATTGATGAATCCTCAGGACATAAAGATATCTAGATTTCCCTGTGACAAGCAAGGCAATGGATAATTAAAGATAGTATGCATAGCTTTTGTTTCCAAACTTTGTGGGAACATGATAGTTCATTTTCTTATGGTTGATCTTAAGTCCAATGTTAGGTTCTGCAAACTGAATGACTATATAGCATGGATATAAAGATGAGTTTAGGAGGAGGAGCTAGGATAAGTGTCAAAAGAAACAGAGGGTGGTGACATTGTGGTCCAGCAGCCCCGAGTCTTGCTGTTTGCTAGTTGTGTGATTTGAAGCATGTCACGGAGCTTTCTGAACATCAGTTCCTCATCTGTGAAATGAAAATATCAACCTGCAAATCTGAGGGGATTCACAACCAGAGAGCTCCAGGCACAGAAACATCCAGTGAGTGCCTCCAAAAGGCTGGGGTGCTGCTTGTTTACTTCTAACAGTTCTTTCTCTTCAGGGCTATCTATCCAATGTCTTTGGTTGCATGAGCCTTTTCCCAGAATTTAGTCTCTTCAGCTATTTTTCAATAATGATCCTCTTTGATGCCTGGGGGTAGTGCTTAGTCACTTTCTGCTCATAGAGTTACAAGAAGCATTTTGCACACAGCAGTCTACTATTACGAAGTCTTTTTCTTTGGTAAGGTATCTTCAAATCGATCCTCTGTTGGCAGCGTTATCTCGTGCTTGCTGAGTGATTCCTTTTCACCCTCTCTTCTTAAACGCTTGCCCAGCAGGTGACCTCTGCCTTGGTGACTGTCTTGACTGTGAGCTCTCTCATCCCCCAGATACACACTGACCCCTTAGTATGGGGGGCAGAGTTACCTCAGAGAGGCTTTGGGTGCAGTACTATAATAGTGGGTGTGTGAGGAGGTGTGTGGAAGTGGATGTGTGTATTAGAGGGCACTGTGTGTGTCTGAGGAGTCCCAAAGGTAACTTTGGGAATCATCCAAGATTGCTCTACCTGCCCTCTGCTTTGCTTTGGGGTTTCCCAGGCTTCACCTCCCAGGGCCAGAAGTGCAGACCACCGCCATTTCGGCCCCGTTGTTACACAGGATCTGGGATCTGAACTCAGGTCCTTCTGCTTTTGAGACAGAGGCTTTATCTGCTGAGCCGTCTTTCCAACCTCTTATTTTACTATTTCATAGCAGCTTCATTGCTTATTTATTGATATAAATTTTCATCTTAGAACATAGTCTTCATGAAGGTAGAAATTCTTTCTGCTTTTTCTTCTCAAAGTATACATTCTCAACATAAAGTAATAACACTCCTCAAAGGGGCAAAATTGGTCCTTGAGAGAGACAAAAGCTTACTCCTTTGATATATAAAGCATAGATGTAGCTGGCTGCAGAGATGGATCAGTAGCTAAGAACAATCATTGTGTATGAAGAGCTGAGATTGGATCCCAGAACCCACCATAAAAAGTTTGTGTGGTTCTGTGCATGCCTGTGACCCAGCACTGCAACAGGTAGAGACACAGATATTTCTGAAATATACAAGTATTTCAGCTACCATCTAAGGTCCACTTCAGTGACAGAACCTGTCTCAAAGGAACAAGGTAGATAGTGATAGAAGAGATGTCTGATGTTCTCTCCTGGCCTTTGCACATATGTGCACATGCATGTGAGCTCACACATACATGTGAGTATTCACCACACACACACACACACACACACACACACACACACACACACACACTCATGTGCATGCATATAAACACAAAAACTCTTACAATATACATGCAGGGCATAAAAAAGCACATACATGTATTACAATTTGGGGGGCATAACGAGGATAAGAATATGTGCAAAAACTCCTTATGGGACTTGTACTGAAAACACTCTAAGGTTGAGAACACTGCTCTACATGTAGAACAGTTTGAGCGCACAGTAGGTTCCTAAACAACTGCCCATAATGGCTGCAGTATACTTTTTAACAGCTGCAGAAGCTCAAGTTCACAGGAGTGAAAAGATTGGCCTCTGGATATAAAGTTAATAGATACAGAACTGAGTCTCTAGCCTATTTCTTGGGCCTTGTAATTTTTTTTATTCTAAGCTACCCATTAAATGTCCAGTATCCACTTTCTGAAATGACTTGAGTGTATTAGGCAGCCACCACAAGAGGAAGCAAAGGAAACATATTTTCTATGGGACATGGCAAATCAGCTCAGAAAGTCATTTCGTTTAGAAGAGTCCAGCTAATCTTCTTCCCCAGAGAGCATTAATGATGTGTTAGACATGCCTCATCTTAAGAATGGAAATCACTTCCAGTCCTGTGTCATGGCAAATAAGGGTGAAAAGGGGACTGATGTTTTCAGTGTCTTAGTAATTATTCTGTAGTATCTGAAGGAAATAACTAATTCAATTTATTAAGTACTATGTAGTCAATCTGAATAGCTTAATAACTACTTATATACAAATAATTCAGTGTATTCTGGCCACTGCATTCCCTCTGGAAGCTTCAAATTCTATTGAATCTGACTGCCTTTGTTTCTTGTTTCCCACTGACTTTTAGTGTTACTTGCCTTTCAATCCAGCAACTGCTGAAAAGTCCATCTTTGAACAGATTGAAGTCCTTAGAAGATGTATCATAATCTAATTTTGAAACTGTGAACTACCTCAAGCTAACCGATGATACTATGGTTTCTTTGAAAATGTGAAATACCCCAACTTAGTTCTGTGAGTTCGGTGTGGCACCCTGAGGTTTCTCTACCCATAGTTTGGAAAGAGCGGTGATGGACTGAGCCATCTTGTGATACTGGCTGGAGGTAGAATTGCTAGGCAGGAGTGGTAAATTTTGAGTAGTAAATATTTAGAGGTGAAAAAATTAGAATCATACGGAATTCATCTAAAAAAATGTCGGAGGAGGGCTGGGGGCATGGCTCAGTGGTGACGTGCTAGCTGCACAAACCTCAAGACCTAAGTTTGATTCCAGGACCCACATGAAAAGCCGGGCACGGAGGTGCATGTTGTGCTTGTAACCAACCCTAGGACTGGAGAGGTGGAGACAGGTCGACTGCTAGGGTTCACTGGCCAACCAGCCTGGCATAACTGGTGAATTCCAAGCCAGTAAGAGATCACTCTGTCCTCAGAAAGAGATGCATATGAGAGAGCTGGCAACTCTTTTAAAGATTTAAGTTGAGAAATAACAACATATCTAAAGTAGAGGCAAAAATGGGGACAAAAAGAAGAAGAAACAAAGGGACATCCGAGCCCCAAGAGAGGCAAAGAGATGAACTCTCCTTTGGTTCTGTTTGGTCATCTTGCAAGACCCTGGCTACCATTGGCTGTATGATGTAGTCAGATTCTCTTATTTGCTAGTTTGAATAGGCTTCTCTACTTTATAACCCGGAGCCTGGAGAAAGACAAAAAAGAACAGTAGGCAAATTAGTGCCAACTCTGGAAAACCTCCCGTCCTCTTCCTCTCATGGTAGTTGCCCCTGTTTCACAGAGGGGAAGATCAACATAGAGTTTCAGTTGCACACTCTGCCCACTGATAACCAGCAGAATCCGAGTCTTCTCCTGACAGTAAGAACTACTTTGACTCATGTATTAAGCAACCACTGTGTCTCTTGTTTCATAAATATTTGAATTTTAGTCTCTGTTGCAGTTCGCCTGCATGGTTGTTGATAAAGGATCATCAAACTGCTTAAGGGAACAAGGGGTTTATTTTCTTACTGATAGTCCGGTTACAGTCTGAGTCCAGTTTGATGGGAGAGCATGTACCAACACCAGGCTGAGGGAACTGGCCACATCATCTCTACATAATGACTGAGAGAGAGAGATTCTTAATTGCCAGACCAGCTTCCTCAACCAACTCTCTGCATTTTATTCACCTATTCAGGGCCTAATCCCACCCACCATGGGCTGGGTCTGTCCCATTAACTAGACAATCTCCTTCAGGTTTGCTCTGGGCTTAACCCAACTACCAGTTCTCTGCAAATGTGCCCAGAGCTCAAACCCGCAACCATCAAGTTGATACCTGTACATAACCATGATAGTCTCCCTATAAATTTTCTTTGGGAGGCAAATTATTTCCCTGCCTGGGGATGAACACAGTCAATTGCCAAGATGTTTCTGGACCCTTTTAAATGTCTAAGCAAAGTATCAACATCCTTGTTCAAATTTTCTATGCAAGGTAAAAGTCAAAGGCTTTTTACTTGAAGTTAGGATCTGGACATGGTGGTACATACTTGTAAGTTGGAGGCAAGAGGCTCAGGATTCAGGCTAGGTTTCCAGAGACCTTGTCATGAACAACCAACCAACCAACCAACCAACCAACGAACAAACAAACAATCCAAATGAACCCAGACAAAAGAAAGTTGTTTACCTTGAACCTGTTGAAAACAGGAGATCTACAGTGGGAGTATGGAAACATAGTCACCTTCTTTTCTTTTTTATCTTATGCTTGACCTGCAAGCCTAAGGACCAGAGTTTGGATCCTCAGAACCTACGTACAGGCCGAGTAAGTGTGGCACCTGCCTATAATCCCAGCACTCAGGAAGCAAAGACAGAGAATTGTCAGGGCCTGCCAGCTAGCTAGCACAGTGAACTGATGAGTTCTGGATTCAATTGAGAGACCACCTTAATAATAAAATAGACAGGGATTGAAGAAGACATTGAGGTCAACTCTGGGCATCCACATGCATGTGCACAAATGTGCATATGCACCCATATATACATGTACCCACACACGTCACAAGGTGCTCATACACATGTGTATACCTGTACTCCCCACAAATGTGGCAAAATAAATAAGAAATGAGGACAAAGGGGCCCCTCTTGTGGCTAGGTGTTTGCTTTTCCTAGACTCTTGGGCATCTGAGGATACCGTTAGTTTCTTACTGTTCATGCTGCTATAGCAAAAACACGAGATACTGGGGGATTTATAAAGAGTAGAAGCTTATTTTTTCTAGATCTGAAGTCCAAGATTATGGCAGTGACATGTTCATTGTCTCAGAAGGGTCAGGCCTCAGCTACTAAGATGGGATATTTGGAGGAGAAGATGGCTACATCTTCTCCTGATGGAAGATGGAAGAACAAGAAGGCTTAACTCTCTCAAAGCTCTTTATAGAGGCACTTAGCGCCACTTGCTAGAGAGGGCTCTCAGAACACAATCCCCGACTGAGAGTCAGACCTTGCCCTGGGCCTTTGGAAGTGCAGTGAAACCATTTCACTCTTCTTTGCTGAGGCTTCTCTGTCCCATTAAGTTTCCCTTCTGGAAAGAACCTCTCGAGTGACCCTCATCTTTGTACTTAGGCACACGTTTCAGTTTGACAAAATGGTGAGGAGGGGAGTGGGTTGTTTCCTCCCAAGCAGGCCTTCCTATGCTCTGCCAGGTGTTGAATTGGGCTCATCTCTTGCCCTTCAAAACTGCACAATCCTAGGGTATCTCTTGAAAGGTTTCAACATGTCCAAGGGGCTCTCCAGAGCCCTGTTCCTTTATCTAGAGGAAGACATGGGGCTCAGCTGTCTTTGAAGAAATCTCTATTTGCCTCCTTCTGACCTTTTTTACACACACACAGTATGTGACAGGTTTTGGAGTTACCTGATTTTTTTTTATTTTTGTAGATTGCTGGTCTACTTCCTGTGTTTGAATTTGGTATTCAGAGTGCCAAGCCCAGTATACCTAAAATATTATCATTTCAATGTGAAACCAGTGTCTTAAAATTAGCAGCGAGGTGTTTTTCATTCTTCTTTTGTTCTATATCTTGGAAACCGAGAGTTTAACCTATTTCATATTCCAGTTAGGACTAGAAATGTATGAAGTGCTCAGTGGTCACAAATATGAACTGTGGTGGCTATTTCAGCAGTACACAGTTAAGTTTCACAAGTCAGATGTCTATTTTGATTGCCATGTAGTAGAGTGCTTGGCATACACTAAGGTATTTAACATTTGTAAGACTGAACTGAAATGCAATCGAAAGAGTAAAGAAATTATCAAAGGCACTGTAGAATGACTTACAGTGTAAACCATGCAATTATTCACACAATTAGTTTTCCAGTATAGTTTATAATTCATTTATTCCACAGATACTCAAACTCCCTGAAGATGGAAATACAAAGAATCCATGTCTGTGTTCTCATGGAATCCACAGTAACAAGGTCCGTGGAGGAAGTAAGTAAACAGACATGACAGGGTCAGAACAAGGAGATGTGAGGGAAGGGGCATCAATTATGCAAAGTGCCATATGAGGGTGGCTTGCGACTTTAGTTCACATGGAAGTTCTTTTCTTGGACTTTGATGGGAACCCAGCGACCTGACTTTGCTTCCAACTCCTATCGTTTTCAACTGAAAGTGGTCATGAGCCTCTGGAAGGGAACCCCAGGTCTGTGAGGGACTGGCCAGATGGAGACCCGAGTTTCATGGTGCAAACAGAACAAACCTCAGCTTGTGATAGTCCGACAGTTCTCCCTCTCTCTTCTATCTCCCTCTTCCCTCTTTCCCCTGTCTCTCCTTCTCTCAGCTTCGCTCTAAAAAAATAACAATTATTAAAAATAAAATTACTCCATCTCCCCACCCTCCTGGGTCATGCGCAGCCCAGCCAGGACACACTGTGCCCTAGGTAAGCACCCCCTGCTCTACCCCAAACCCTAGGTAATCTACTAGTCCCAGCTCTTCCCACCAGCCAGTCAGAGCAGGTGCTTCTCCAGGCCAACTAATTCAGTTCAGTCAAAAACACACAGAAATTGAAAGAAGATCTTAAGAGATAAAACGACAATGCCCAAGTCAAAGTGCAAATCCATGAGAAACAAAACCCAAGAAAACAAAGCTCCCACTGAAGGAATTAACCCCATAATGATAGACTCCAACCAGAACAAACCCACAGAAAATAGCCAATTTTATACCAAGTAAAATCCCAAAGCAATTCTTTAAAGAAGTTGACCAAACAATCTCAAAATTCATATAGAGGCACAAAAGACCCAGGATAGCAAAAACAATCCTGAGTAACAAAACACTGCTGGAGGTATCACCATACCAAACCTTAGTCTATATTAGAAATCCATAGTTGTAAAAACAGCCTGATACTGACTCCAAAATCAGTGGATAAGGGTTGAAGACCCAGATATAAACCCACACAACCACAGCCATTTGATCTTTGACAAAGGGTCCCAAAAAATCCAATGGAAAAAGAATGACATCTTCAACAAATGGTGCTGGCAAAACTGGATATCCACATGCAGAAGATTAAAACTGGATCCATATTTGTCACCATGTACAAGAATTAATTCCAAATGGATCAAGGACCTCAATATAAGGCCAGAGACTATAAAAACCTTAGTTGAAAGTGTAGGGAACTCCCTCGAGCTGATTGGGCTAGGCCAACAGTTCCTAAACGGACATCTAATAGCACAGTCACTATAACCAACACTCAACAGATAGTCTTGTGAAATTAAAGAGCTTCTGTTCAGATAAAGAGATTGTAACCCAAGCACAAAGGCAACTCACAGAATGGGAGAAAATCTTCACTAATCACATATCTGATGGAGCTCTATTATCCAGAGTGCACAAAGAACTTAGAAAACTAAACACCAAGGAAACAAATGGGCCAATTAAAAAATGGGCCCTGGAATTTAAAAGAAACTTTACCAGGAATGAAATTAAAATGTCTAACAAATAACTTAGAAAATACTCCACATCCTTAGCCATCAGGAAAATGCAAATCAAAACTTCCCTGAGATATCATCTCACCCCGATCAGGATGGCAAAAATCCACAACACAAACAACAAATAATGCTGGAGAGGATGTGGAGAGAGGGGAACTCTCCTACATTGCTGGTGGGAATGCAGGCTCATACAGCCACTCTGGCGAGCCGTCTGGAGATTCTTAAAGAAATTAAAGATTGAAATGCCATATGACCCTGCTATTCCACTTTTGGGAATAACCCCCTATACAGCACAAATTCACCTCGATAGCACAAGCATGACCATGTTCATAGCAGCACTGTTTACAATAGCAAAGTCATGGATTCAACCCAAATGTCCAACAGTTGACGAGTGGATAAGGAAAATGTGTTAAATTTATACAATGGAATACTACTCAGCCATCAAAAAAGATGGCTGATGGGAAATGGATGGAATTAGAAACAATTATATTGAGTGAAGTATCCCAGACCCAGAAAATTAAGCGCTGTATGTACCCCTAATAGGTGTATCCTAGTACCAAACCCACTTAGAGACACTCAAAGATAATTCTCTGTAATACCTACAGTAATTGCAAAGATTGTAAAGAGGAGGGATGGGGAAGGGGGCCACACCAGAAACAAGAAGAGCGGGGATCATGTTACAGCAGAGAAAATAGGCCACCATCAATGACTGCAAGTAAGTAATGAGACATCTGGTTAAGTTCACAGACTTTCCTTTCTGATCATTTGTAACTGGTGGGGTATGATCTCACCAGAAGGGGAGGGGGTAGTCTGGCAGAGAGAAAGTAACCATTTTGCAATGGGAGACTGAACCCCCCCTCACTGCAGTCTTCTACTTTTATTCCATCTACCTTTGAATATACTCTTATAATAAGACTCTAATTTAACAGCTTTTTATCTCTGGCTAGGGGGTGACATCCAATACCCATTAGGATGGAGCCAAGGGCATTGCAGGAGCAGCAAAACTGAAAAAAAAATCAACAAACCATAATTCAGCAAATCAGAGACTCTATGTCAACCACCTGGAACTAGGCCAGCCTAATCTCTCCTCATCCTGAAGCTCAGGGAAATTTGCGAAAGAGGGGGAGGTGCGATTGTAAGAGTCTAAAGATGGGGAGGAGCAACGATATGCAAGATACTCCACACAAGTTAGGGCTGAAGCAATCATAACAGGACTTTGTATGACCTGCGCTATGACCAACACATTATTGACCCCTTAATGTCTAGTATGGATTAAAGGCACTAGGATCCGTAGAAGCTAAGGATTAACAGCCATAATAGTGTTCCTATACTTAAGGAGAACACAAGAAAGAGTTCTAGGAAATGCCCACTGAGTCCTTACATCTCATCAGAGTGAAGGACCCAGAGGAAAGTTTGACATACACATTAAAGGATGCTCCAGGGATTGGGGGGGGGGAGAGGAAGAACTGGGAGATAGGAAGGGGGAGAAAGGAAGGGGAAAAGAGAGGAGGAAACAAGGGGGTCTAGGAAGGGTTTGAGCGAGGGAGGGGGCCGGGGTACCTATTAAGTTTGTATGAGTGGAAATAAATAAATAAAGATAAATAAATAAAGAAAGAAAGAAAATTAAAATTAAAAACAATACAAAACAAAACAAAAATTCCAGTAGAAATGGGGTTCTCGCAGCAGAAAATCACAAGTGTCATGCCTTTGGAGAACCAAGACAATAATTGGTGAGGAAAAACTTTGAGGCGAAGGAGATGTGTCCCAGACAATTCTGGAAACCCAAGTCCTTGCCTCCAAGCTGTGTTACTTGGTGGTTGCTAAGGACGCTCACCTTCTCCAATCACCACTCGTTTTGCTGAGCTGTGCAGCTCTCCGTGGCTGCTATAGCAACGGATGGCAACAGCTCGGGAATCCGCAGCAGTAGAAGGAGCCAAAGGCACCCAGCTTGAGTGCGGAGCCCCGAGATGCTGATTCTGTGATTTGGGAGAGGGTTCTGGGCTGGGAGCAGGTATGAGATTGGGGTGCACGAAGGTCGGAGGTCCTGAGGAGTCTCTCGGTGATGGGGGCGGGGGTCAAAGTAGAGGATTATGGGGACTGAAGAGGTGGTCCCTTCTCCGCCTACCCTTCCTTGCCTTGACCTCTTCTCACCCCTGTTAAAGTTATGGGATCTTGCATTTCTGCTCTTAGGATTTCCATCTCGAAGCCCTGGAGACGGAGGGCTGGGGGGGGTGTAGGGAAGGAGTTTAACTTGTTTCTAACTTTGGCCACGGGCAAATCAGTCTTTCCTCGTAAGGAAGATGGGATGCCATGTTCCTACCCTTCCTTCAGCTGCCTCTCTGCTTCGTTCTGTAAATGACCTTGAAGATTAGATGTGTCCAAGGGTAAAAAAAAAACAATGGAACACACATATGTGCATTTACCTGTGTGGTCCCGAGAAGCGACTTTAACGACATAACCTGCCTTTCCACGTGCACCTTTTCCTGGGGTGGGGTGGGGGAGTTTGGTGGTCCGCAGCCCTGCCTAGACTGACCACGGCCAGGGCAACGTGCTTTTTGCCTTGGGTTTCTTGGTCCTTGTCTTTCTGTAGTGGGTTTGTCCTTCTCATTTCAGAATACCAACAACTAGTGTGTGCTTCCTCTCGAAGACTGTTTCTCCTCCTCCTCTTCAACAAAGCAGTTGAGGCCTTGACTTCATGTCTGTTACAAAGGAAGTGATTTCATGGAAGAAAATATTCCAGTTACAAGATCTGTGTCTTTGATGGGTTCTTACGGTGGAGGACTCAGGTTTTACTCATTTTTTATATTAGATTTTGATGAAGGAAAAAGTTGACCATAGTTTAGAGGAAATGCGTGGAGCAATCTAATTCAAAGACAGAGCCAATGACGAGGTTCATTTTGAGAGTCCTTAAGCAAGTTTAATAAAATTCTGTCTTATAGACGTTTACTATTTATCACATATTAGTAAAGGGATACATGGATCACCTCCATTGCATCTTGTTCTCTGACATTTTGGGGTGGCCATGAGTTTACACCTCAGTTTTCCCCCTAGAGAATGCTGAGAAGTCTCAGACTTTGCTTGGAAGGTAATACTTTCTTACCATCATTTCTGCACGCATCAGTGATTTCTCCAGCTTGCCCTGCTGTTCCTCCATTGAACTCATCCACACCTTCCTGACCATCTTACCCTTATTCCACTGCACAAAACCACTAATTGGAACAGCCAGACAACCAGCCAATTTTTTAAAAGGTTACTTTTCTGTCTTCTGATTTGGCGAAGTATGATTAGGACACTTAAAAGTGCAATATCTTTGGTGGAACTCTTTGAGTCTTAATTGTAGAGATTAGACTTGTCCCAAGTATTTGCAAACATTAGCTGTTACCATTCATTAAACATTTTGCCTTTTTGATGGCAAAAGAATAGTTATAACTTTGTTATAATTTATATTTCCCTGATGGTGATCGGTTGGTAATTGCTCTAATGTGAATTGCCTCTTTTTTAAAATTTAAAAGATCTGTTTTGCATTGATTTGCAGGAGAACTGTACATATCCAGATTATTAATAATTTGTATGTTATACTTAGGTCAAATTAATAATTCCTCCCAGTTTGCTCTTTTTTCATGGAGTTGCATTTAATGCAAATAATAATTAATAAATGATAACAGCTCTTTTTGGTCTTATTACACAATTATGTTGGGTACTATTTTTAAAATCATGTTTATTGAAAGATGATGCATAGCATAAATTTAACCCCTTTTAGAGGTACAATTTCATGATCTGACTTAAAAAATATATTACACCACCACAGTAAGTATATACAATGCTTTCAGTAAGTCCGAAAGTTCTCTCATACCTCATTGTAATTCTTGCCCAAGCCCCAGCCCATAGTCACCAAATGATCTTCAATTCTGTTTTCTAGAAGGTCATGTAAAACAGAATCATGAAATACATAAAACTTTTCTCTGTCTTATTTTATTTACCATATTGCTTCTGAGTTTATCCATGTATTTATACATAACAATAGTTCATTTTTCATTTTTATTGCTGAGCACTATTCCATTGAACGGATATACCATAGACAATAGTTTATATTGTCAACATGATGGGATATAGAATCAATCACCTTGGAAACAAATCTCTGGGGAAGTGTGTGGAGATCTTTAGGTTAGGTGAATTGAGGTGGGAAGACCCACCTTCACCACTGGACTGAATAAAAAGGAGAGAGTAAATTGAGCTCTGAATTCAGAATTTCTAACTCTGGGTGCAATTCAACCAGCCACCTCAAGTTCTGGCTGTCATGATGCAATGTACCCTTGAACTGTGAGCCAAACAGTAGACCCTCTCTTCAGTTGGCTTCATCAGGTATTTTGTTACAGACAACTAAGTAATACATACTGGATGATTATCATTTGCATTGCTTTAAGAATTTGGCGTTTATGAGCAAATAAGTCTCTGCTACAAAGGTTCATGCACAGGTCTTTGTGCTACTGTACTTTATTAAATCTTTTGGTAAATAAGGGTTTTGAAGTTGTATTGTAAATGCCTGTTTAGTTTTCAAGGTTTCTTGCCATACCGGTTTTAAAAGGGCCATACAAGGTTTTCATTTCCACCAACATAGTGTTAGGATTTCATTTGATTTTTTTCATGTATTCTTCATATTATATCTGTTCTCTGAAAATTTCACATATGTACTTAGTGCCTGCCAACCACTCCCAAAACCTACCCTGTTCCCCTCCCCCTATTGTTCCTGAGAAAGGTCTGGTCATTGATTTCTCAGTGACCATCCTCAGGTTCCACAGATAGCTCCAAACCCCTGGCCACACAGGTGATCCTAGTTGAACTCAATAGACCAAAAGCAAACCAAAACAAGAAATAGACATGAATATAACTCATGCTTCTTTGGAAATAATCTGTCTTCTGTGTTCTTCTTCCTGGTTCTCTTACACCTACTGTTTCTGCTTCTCTTCCTCCTCCTCCTCCTCCTCCTCCTCTACCTCCTCCTCTTTCTCATTCTTCTTCCTCCTCTTCTATTTTCAATGTCCTACATTCTCACTGTGAAGTGTCTAGATATATCTTGATATCTTCTGCTAGACACTATGTATTGTCCTTCACAAGGTTCACCAAACAGTGGACTATTTTCTCTTTGGCATAGCATTATAATGCTTCCTATTCCCTGCGAACACCACTTAGCTGTGCCCCTTGAATTTTAGCATCTGTTATTATGTCCCTTCAATATATTTCTGTTTTTCTCTGTAATTTCTGCTTCTGCTAATGAGGGATTCAGAAGTGTGCATTTAAATTTCAAACACTTGGGAGTTTCCTAGACAGCTATTAGTTTTGCTATCTAGTTTATGGCCAGTAAAGATATCTTGTATAATTTTGATTTTCTTAAATTTAAGATCTTTTTATAGTTTAGGATATGGTCTGCCATTTTGTTCATTTTGTTGGGTTTTAACCCTACAGAAGAACTCTTGAGCACTTCTTGCTGTGTGATCTGCTGGCAAGAAATTCTCTTTTGCTTGTTTGAGAAATTCTGTTTTGCTTTAATTTTGAGGGATATTTTCACTAGTTACAGAAAATAAATTATCATGTTTTCCTCCTGGTTTTCAAAATTTTATTTATTTTTATTATTATGTATTCAATTGTGTGTGTGTGTGTGTGTGTGTGTGTGTGTGTGTGTGTAGACCCATGGACGAATTCGGGAACCACCATGGACGCCTCCACCTCCTCCTTGTTTACTCTGCCCCGGGATTCACAGGCTCCGCCCTACCAGGACCAGAAACGCAGGCCGCCCTCGCTTCCTCCTGGCGTCTATACATGGGGTCTAGGATCCGAACTCAGGACCTTCCGCCTACAAGGCAGAGGCTTAACCCCTGAGCCACCTCTTCAGCCCCTGGTTTTCAAAATTTTAAGATTCCCACAGTTTGTATTGAAAGTCATCCATTAATTTTATGGAAATAAATGTGTTTTATTCTTTGGACAATTTCAAGATTTTATTTTTTTTTTCTTTGATTTTTCAGGACTTTTACAGGGATGTAACTCAGTGGACCATCCTTGAATTCCTGGAGCTTGGTGAGTCTCAGTAAGTTTCTATTTCCTTTTTAAAATTTTGTTTAATCTTTTCTGTTTTGCAGTTATTTCAGTAGCTATTCTACCCTGTGGTTGATGCTTCTCATGAGTTTGCCATCAGTTTTCAAATATTGCTTCTGTCCAATTTCCTCTCTTCCTTTCTGGAATGCCAATCACAGAGTGCTAGGCTATTTCACTGTAACTGAGATGTCCTTTAAACGTCCTTCTTTTACCGGTACCATTGTTCTGTAAACATATTTAGGGCTGGTGAGACAGCTCAGGAGGTAAGGTGCTTACTTGTAACCCCTGAGACCTGAGTTTAATCCCTGGTGGAAGAAAACTGATTTTTAGAAACATTTTAATTGAATTGCCTTTGGGATGATTAATTTTGTCTTTTTGTCCAGTTGTATAGTTAGACCCATCTGATATATCTTTGATTTCTGATTCTATAGTTTGCAGTTTCAGAATGTGTTTCTTTTCCTAGATTTCATATCTATTATAACTTTTTATGTGTTTTTTAAAGTTATCTTGCCCCCCCCCATTACCACATTTAAAATAGTTGTTTTAGACCTGTCTCCAATACCTGTGTCACCCCTGGGTCCTACTTTTTTGATTATCAGTCACATTGTCTTTCTCTGTTCATCTTTGGTTACATGCCAGGCACTTACTTAAAAGAACAGGTCGACTTTTTGGTAATACTATCTCAGCATATTCTTATGCCAGGCAGCTAGGATAAAAAGCTGATACCAGACATTTACTTGGTCCTCTGAGCTGGCTCATTCCTGTGTTGTAGTGTTAAGTAGATGGCTCACCTATGAGCTGTCCTTGCTCTTTGGGCCTGTGTTCTTCCTGGATTTTTTTTTTTTTCAGTAGGTAAAGATTTCTTTTTTTTTTTATTAAAAATTTAATTATACATTTTAAAATTTTTTACCAGTTCCCTCCCTCCCCCCTCCTCCCCCCGAACCCCTTCCTCCCCCTCCCCTTCCCCCAGTGCCTCCCCCCCAATTCCCAGAGAGTCCATTATTGTGTACGCCTAACTCTCCACTGGGTCCTCCTCTCCGATGACATATAAGGACCCAGTGGCATTTCCATAAGCCCGTTCTCTTGTTCCCCTTAAGCATAAGATCACTACTATGGCTGTCAATCCCTTGCCTCCAGGGGTCTCGGTGCCCTTAACAGATGCTAGACTTTATGAGGGCAACAGTGCGCTGGACATTGCGCAGGGCATGCAAAGTCCCATTATGATTGCTTTGGCCCCAACTATTGTTGAGAATCTTGCAAATCGTTGCTCCTCCCATCCTTTTGCTCTTACAATCTTACCGCCCCCTCTTCCGCAAATGTCCCTGAGCTCCAGGATGGGGAGAGATTAGGCTGGCCTAGTTCTATGTGATTGATATAGAGTCTCTGAAGTTCTGGATTGTGGTTTGTTGATTTTCTTTTGCAGTTTTGCTGCTCCTGCAATTCCCTTCACTCCATTCTGCTGGGCACTGTATGTCACCCCCTGGCCAGAGACAAAAAGCTGTTAAACTGGAGTCTTGTTGTAATAGCACATTCAAGGGTAGATGTAATAAGAGTAGGAAACCTCACTGAGGGAGGGGTCCATCACCCATTTGCAAAATGATTACTTTTTATCTGCTAGACTATATGCCCTCCCCTTCTGGTGAGATCAGGAAAGAACGTCTGTGAACTTAACCAGGTTTCTCATTACTTACTTGCAGACCTTGATGGAGGCCTATTTCTCTGCTGTAACATGGTCCCTCTCTCCTTCTTTCTGGTGTGGCCCTCCTAACCCATCTCTCTTGTTCATAATCCTTGCAATTACTGTGTTACATAGGTTTACTTTTAAGTGTCTCAATGTGGGCTGGGTGAGTTTGGTACTAGGAGCCACCTATTAGGGAGTACATACGGCGCTTAATTTTCTGGGTTTGGGATACTTCACTTAATATAATTCTTTCTGATGACATCCATTTCCCAGCAAATTCCAGTAATTCATCATTTTTGATGGCTGAGTAGTACTCCATTGTATAGATGTACCACAGTTTCCTTATCCACTCGTCAACTGTTGGACATTTGGGCTGATTCCATGACTTTGCTATTGTAAACAGTGCTGCTATGAACATGGTCGAGCTTGTGCTATCGAGGCGAACCTCTGCTGCATGGGGGGTTATTCCCAAAAGTGGAATAGCAGGGTCATATGGCATTTCAATCTTTAATTTCTTTAAGAATCTCCAGACGGCTCGCCAGAGTGGCTGTATGAGCCTGCATTCCCACCAACAATGTAGGAGAGTTCCCCTCTCTCCACATCCTCTCCAGCATTTGTCGTTGTTTGTATTGTGGATTTTTGCCATCCTGACCGGGGTACGATGATATCTGAGGGAAGTTTTGATTTGCATTTCCCTGATGGCGAAGGAAGTGGAGCATTTTTTAAGATAATTGTTAGACATTTTAATTTCATCCCTGGTAAAGTTTCTTTGAAGTTCCAGGGCCCATTTTTTAATTGGGCCAGTGTTTTCCTTGGAGTTTAGTTTTCTAAGTTCTTTGTGCACTCTGGACTAGTAGAGCTCTGTCAGATATGTGGTTAGTGAAGATTTTCTCCCATTCTGTGGGTTGCCTTTGAGCTCGTGTGACAATCTCTTTATCTGAACAGAAGCTCTTTAATTTCACAAGATCCCAACTGTTGAGAGTTGGTAGCAGTGACTGTGCCATTGGATGTCTGTTTAGGAAGTGTTGGCCTAGCCCAATCAGCTCAAGGGAGTTCCCTATCCTTTCAACTATGGTTTTTAAAGTCTCTGGCCTGATATCAAGGTCCTTGATCCATTTGGAATTAAGTCTTGTACATGGTGACAAGTACGGGTCCAGCTTTAATCTTCTGCATGTGGAGATCCAGTTTTGCCAGCACCATTTGTTGAAGATGCTGTTTTTTTTCCATTGGATTCTTTGGGCCCCTTTGTCAAAGATCAAATGGCTGTAGTTGTGTGGGCTTATATCTGGGTCTTCAATCCTTATCCATTGATCTGTGTGTCTATTTTGGAGCCAGTACCAGGCTGTCTTTATAACTATGGATTTGTAGTATAGACTTAGGTTTAGGAAGTGTTGGCCTAGCCCAATCAGCTCGAGGGAGTTCCCTATCCTTTCAACTATGGTTTTTAAAGTCTCTGGCCTGATATTAAGGTCCTTGATCCATTTGGAATTAAGTCTTGTACATGGTGACAAGTACGGGTCCAGCTTTAATCTTCTGCATGTGGAGATCCAGTTTTGCCAGCACCATTTGTTGAAGATGCTGTTCTTTTTCCATTGGATTCTTTGGGCCCCTTTGTCAAAGACCAAATGGCTGTAACTTTGTGGGCTTATATCTGGGTCTTCAATCCTTATCCATTGATCTGTGTGTCTATTTTGGAGCCAGTACCAGGCTGTCTTTATAACTATGGATTTGTAGTATAGACTTATGGTAATACCTCCAGCTGTGTTTTTGTTACTCAGGATTGTTTTTGCTATCCTGGGTCTTTTGTGCCTCCATATGAACTTTGAGATTGTTTGGTCAACTTCTTTGAAGAATTGCTTTGGGATTTTGATTGGTATAGCATTGAATCTGTATATTGCCTTTGGTAGGATGGTCATTTTTACAATGTTGATTCTGCCAATCCAAGAACAAGGGAGGTCTTTCCACCTTCTGGTGTCTTCTGCAATTTCTTTCTTTAGGGTTTTAAAGTTTTCATTGTAAAGGTCTTTTACCTCCTTAGTTAGGTTTATACCAAGGTATTTCATTTTTTTAGGGGTTATAGTAAATGGTATGGTTTCTCTCAAGGCTTTTTCATTTCTTTCATTCTGGGCATATAGGAAGGCCTCTGATTTTTGCACATTTATTTTGTATCCTGCCACCCTGCTGAACTTCTCAATTAGTTCCAGGAGCTTCCTGGTGGAGTTTTTGGGATCCCTCAGGTATAAGATCATGTCATCTGCAAATAGGGATAGCTTGACTTCTTCCTTGCCGATTTGAATCCCTCTTATGTCCCTTTCTTGTCTTACGGCTTCAGCTAAGACTTCAAGTACAATATTGAATAGAAGTGGTGAGAGTGGACAGCCTTGTCTAGTTCCTGATCGAAGTGGGAATGCTTCCAATTGTTCCCCATTGAGCATAATCCTTGCTGTGGGCTTGTTGTATACAGCTTTTATTATATTGATAAAGGTTCCTTCCATTCCCACTGTCTCTAGCATTTTGATCATAAAAGGCTGTTGGATCTTGTCAAAAGCTTTTTCTGCATCTATCGAGAGTATCATGTGGTCTTGGACTTTGGACTGGTTTACATGATGAATTACATTTATTGATTTGCTTACGTATGTTGAACCAACCTTGTGTGCCGGGGATGAAGCCTACTTGGTCCCCATGAATGACCTTTTTAATATGTTTTTGAATCCGATTTGCTAAGACTTTGTTGAGAATCTTTGCGTCTGTGTTCATCAGGGAGATCGGCCTATAGTTTTCTTTTTTACGTGAATCTTTATTAGGTTTTGGGATTAAAACGATATTAGCTTCATAGAAGGAATTTGGTAGTGTTCCTTCCTTTGCTATTTGATGGAACAGTTTAAGGAGTATTGGTGTATTAACTCCTTAAATGTCTGGTAGAACTCTGTGCTGAATCCATCTGGTCCAGGACATTTTTTGGTGGGAAGATTCGAGATTACTTCCTCAATTTCCTTATATGTTATAGGACTATTTAAATAATTCACCACTTCCTGATTCAATTTAGGTAAGTTATGTTTACTTAGAAATTCATCCATCTCTTTTGTGTTGTCAAACTTCACAGAGTATAAGTTTTTGAAATATGATGTTATAATTCTCTGGATTTCTTGGGTATCAGTAGTGATAGCTCCATGTTCATTTCTAATTTTGTTAATTTGGGTTTTCTCTCTCTTGCTTTTGGTTAGTTTAGCTAGGGATGTGTCAATCTTGTTGATTTTTTCAAAGAACCAGCTTTTTGATTGGTTGATTTTTTCTATCGTTTTCTTAGTCTCGATTTCAGATATTTCTCCCCTTATTTTGCTAATCTCTTCTCTTCTACTGCTTTTGGGATCAGATTGCTCTAGTTTCTCTAAAGCTTTAAGCTGCATTGTTAAGTTGTTTATTTCTGATGTTTCCATTTTTTTGACGTGGGCATTAAGAGCTATGAACTTACCTCTTAGAACAGCTTTCATTGTGTCCCAGAGATTTTGGTAAGTTGTATTTTCGTTATCATTCACTTTCAGGAAATCTTGAATTTCCTTTTTAATTTCTTCCTGAATCCAGTTCTCATTCAGCATCATAGTGTTAAGTTTCCAGGAGTTAGTGTATTTTCTCTTGTTTGATGTGTTGTGGATGTCCAGCTTTAGGCCGTGGTGGTCTGATAGGGCACAGGTTAGAATTTCAACTTTCTTGTATATGTGTAGATTCATTTTGTGGCCCAATATGTGATCTATTTTGGAGAAAGTTCCGTGTACTGCTGAGAAAAATGTGTATTCTTTGGTGCGTGGGTGAAAGTTCGATAGAGATTTGTAAGGTCCATTTCTTTCAGGGTTTGATTAAGTTCCAAAGTGTCTCTGTTAAGCTTTTGACCTGTTGATCTATCCCATGTAGAGAGGGCGGTGTTGAAGTCCCCAAGAATTATCGTTTGGGGGTTGATTTCTTGCTTTAGACGCTGTAGGGTTTTCTTAATGAATGTGGAGGGGCCCGTATTGGGTGCATATATGTTCAGTATTGTGAAATCTTCCTGGTGAATTGTACCTGTGACTAAAATGTAGTATCCATCCGTGTCTCTTATAATTTTTTTTGGTTTGAAATCCACTTTGTCTGATAGCATAATGGCTACCCCTGCCTGTTTTCTGCTTCCATTTGCTTGTAGAATTGTTGACCAGCCTTTTATTTTTAGAGCGTGCCTATCTTTTGTGGTGAGATGGGTTTCCTGCAGGCAACAGATTGATGGATTGTGATTTTTAATCCAAGTTTGTAATCTGTGTCTCTTGATCGGTGAATTAAGTCCATTAACATTTAGTGTTAAAATGGAGAAACTATTGTTAATTCCAGACATTTATTATGTTTAGTAGCTTTTATAAGTATATTGCTTCGCTTTTAATGGTGTTATATTTGCCTTCTGTTCTCCTGGATATGCCTGTGTTTTTCTTCACGCTTGAGTATCATTTCTAGCAGTTTTTGAAGGCCTGGTTTGGTGGCCATGTATCCCTTAAAGTTGTCTTTGTGCTGGAAAATTTTTCTTTCTCCCTCGATCATGACTGATAGTTTTGCAGGGTAAATCAGCCTGGGTTGACATTTTTGCTCATTCAATACTTGAAGTATGTCTCTCCAAGCTCTTCTTGCTTTTACTGTTTCGACTGAGAAGTCATTTGTTATTTTAATAGGTTTGCCTTTAAAAGTGACTTGTTTTTTCTCCCTTGAAGCTCTCAGCACCAGTTCTTTATCTTGAATGTGGAGTGTTTTAACTATTATTTGCTGCGGTGTGCTTCTATTTTGGTCGTATCTGTTTGGGGTGCGGAATGCCTCTTGTATATGAATGGGCCTCTCTTTTTTTTAGATGAGGAAAGTTTTCCTTGATGATCGTTTGAAAAATTTCCTCAGGGGTGGTATTTTGAGATTCTTGCTCTGGTATTCCATGAATACGCATGTTAGGCTTCTTCAGGGTGTCCCATATCTCTTGGATATTTCTCTCAAGTATCTTTTTGGCTTTAACAACCTCTTCCATTGAGCTGGTTAGTACTCCCACTTTATCTTCAAGGTCTGAAATTCTGTTTTCTGCTTCATTAGTTCTGTTGATAAGACTCTCTGTGGCGTTCTGGGTTGAAGACAACTTGTCTTTTAGCTCAGTTTTAAATTCTGCTTGAGTTTGTTTTAACTGCTCTATGCCACTTTTTGTTTCTTGCACTGTTTTTCTCAACTCCTCCAGATGTCTGTTGTGTTCCTCTTCAAAGCGATTGATTTGATTATGTAATTCCTCCCGGATTTCCTCTTTCATAGTATTGAACATGGTAATGATCATATTTTGGAAGACCTTATCCTGGGTGAGGCTTTCTTGGCCTTTTTCCACGGGTTTGTTCTTGTTGGAGTCTAACATTATGGGATTAATTTCTTCAGTGGGAAATTTGTTTACTTGAGTGTTGCTTCTCATGGATTTGCACTTTGACTTTGGCATTGTCATTTTAACTCTTAAGATCTCTCAATTTCACTAAACTGAATTATTTGGCCTGGGGTACTGGTGGGCGGGGCCCGAACGGGGACTTACTTAGGGCGCTGGGTGAGGCCCGGGTGGACCTCGTGTGCGCGTCCGGACCGGCGGAGCGGGGTGGGGTGAAAAGGGAGGATGGGCGCGTAGGCGTGGAGCCATTTAACCCGAGGGCAGCTGGGGCGGGGCCCGGGCACAGGAGGAGGTCCTCCTCGTCCCTCGGCCCCCTGGGCGGCTCCGGCTGGATGGTGGGAGTCGGAGCCGGGTCCCTGTGGGCTGACCTGGGGTCCTAGGGCGCGGGCTGAGGCCCGGCTGGACCGCGCGTGCGCGTCCCGACCGGCGGAGCGGGTGGGGTGAAAAGGGCTCTTCCTGGATTTTGATGATATACTTTGCAAATCTTTTTTCAATTTTTTTGTTATTATTTTTTTCCACTCATGCAAACTTAATAGGTACCCCGGTCCCCTCTCTCCCTCCACCCCTCCCCTGACCCTCTTGCTCCCTCCCTCCTTTTCCCCTTCCTTTCACCCCACCTTCTCCCAGTGTCCCCCTCCCCCCTAATCCCTGGAGCATCCTTTAATGTGAATGTCAAACTTCCCTCTGGGTCCTCCACTCTAATGAAGTGTAAGGACTCAGTAGCATTGCCTAGAGCCCTTTCTTGTCTTCCCCTTTAGCATGGAAACACTATTGTGACTGTTAATCCCTTGCCTCTAAGGATCCTAGTACCTGTGATCCATGCTAGATTTTGGCAGGCCATTGATATGTTGGTCATTACGCAGGTCATGCAAAGTTCTATTATGGTTACTTCGGCCCTAACTTTTGTGGCGTATCTTGCATATCGTTTCTCTTCCCCATCTTTAGGCTCTTACAATCTTACCACCCCCTCTTCCATAAATGTCCCTGAACTTTAGGATGGGGAGAGATTTGGCTGGCTGGTTCCAGGTGATTAATGTAGGGCCTCTGATGTTCTGAATTATGGTTTGTTGGGTTTTTTTTTCAGTTTTCTTGTTCCTGCACCACCCTTGGCTCCATCCTGATGGGTATTGGATGACCTCCTAGCCAGAGACAATAGGCTGTTTAAATAGAGTCTTACTGTAATAGTAGATTCAAAGGTAGATGGAATAAGAGTAGGAGACCATGGTGAAGGGGGAGGGGTATCAGTCTCCCATTTGCAGGATGGTTGCCATCTATCTGCCAGACACTATGCCCTCCCTGACTGGTGAGATCAAACCCCCTCAGTTGCAAGTGATCAGGAAGGAAAGTCTGTGAGCTTGACCTGGTGTCTCACTGCTTACTTGCAGTACTTGATGGTGACCTATTTTCTCTGCTGTAGCATGATCCCGTCTCTCCTTATTTCTGGAGGGGCCCTTCTTCCCCTTCTCTCCTATTTATAATCTTTAGTATTACAGAGATTTCTCTTTGAGTATGTCACTAAGTGGGTTTGGTACTAGGATCCACCTATTAGGGAGTACATACGGTGCTTAATTTTCTGTGTCTGGGATATAATTTTTTCTGATTCCATCCATTTCCCAGCAAATTTCATTAATTCATCTTTTTTGATGGCTGAGTAGTATTCCATTGTATAAATTTAACACATTTTCCTTATCCACTCGTCAACTGTTGGGCATTTGGGTTGATTCCATGACTTTGCTATTGTAAATAGTGCTGCTATGAACATGGTCATGCTTGTGCCTTTGAAGTGAATTTGTGCTGTATAGGGGGTTATTCCCAAAAGTGGAATAGCAGGGTCATATGGCATTTCAATCTTTAATTTCTTTAAGAATCTCCAGACGGCTCGCCAGAGTGGCTGTATGAGCCTGCATTCCCACCAGCAATGTAGGAGAGTTGCCCTCTCTCCACATCCTCTCCAGCATTTGGTGTTGTTTGTATTGTGGATTTTTGCCATTCTGACCAGGGTGAGATGATATCTCAGGGAAGTTTTGATTTGCATTTCCCTGATGGCTAAGGATGTGGAGCATTTTTAAAGATATTTGTTAGACATTTCAATTTCGTCCCTGATAAAGTTTCTTTTGAGTTCCAAGGCCCATTTTTTAACTGGGCCATTTGTTTCCTTGGTGTTTAGTTTACTAAGTTCTTTGTACACTCTGGATAATAGAGCTCTGTCAGATATGTGGTTAGTGAAGATTTTCTCCCATTCTGTGGGTTGCCTTTGTGCTTGGGTTACAATCTCTTTATCTGAACAGAAGCTCTTTAATTTCATAAGATCCCATCTGTTGAGTGTTGGTTGTAGTGACTGTGTTTTTGGATTTCCGTTGAGGCCTAGTCCATTCAGCTCGATGGAGTTCCCTACACTTTCAAGTAGGCCTTATATTGTCTCTGGCCTTATATTGAGGTCCTTGATTCATTTGGAATTAATTTTTGTACATGGTTAAAAGCACGGGTCCAGTTTTAATCTTGTGCATGTGGACATCCAGTTTTGCCAGCACCATTTGTTGAAGATGCTGTTCTTTTTCCATTGGATTTATTGGGACCCTTCGTCAAAGATCAAATGGCCGTAATTGTGTGGGCTTATATCTGGGTCTTCAACCCTTATCCATTGATCTGTGTGTCTATTTTGGAGCTAGTACCAGGCTGTTTTTATAACTATGGATTTGTAATATAGACTTAGGTTTGGTATGGTAATACCTCCAGCAGTGTTTTTGTTACTCAGGATTGTTTTTGCTATCCTGGGTCTTTTGTGCCTCCACATGAATTTTGAGATTGTTTGGTCAATTTCTTTATAGAATTGCTTTGGGATTTTGATTGGTAAACATTGAATTTGTATATTGCCTTTGGTAGAATGGTCATTTTTGAAAAATTTTTAATGTATTTATTCAATTGTGCGTGTGTGCGTTTGTGTGTGTGTGTGTATGTATGTGCATGCATGTGTATGTGTAGAACCACAGGTGAATTCGGGAAGCAACATGGACCGCCTCCACCTCCTCCTGGTTTACTCTGCCCTGGGATTTACAGGCTCTGCCCTATCAGGACCAGAAACGCAGGCCACCCCCACTTCCGCCCTGCATGTATACATGGGGTCTAGGATCCGAACTCAAGACTTTCCGCCTGCAAGGCAGAGGCTTAACCCCTGAGCCACCTCTCCAGCCCCTAGAATGGTCATTTTTATGATATTGATTCTGCCAATCCAGGAACATGGGAGGTCTTTCCACCTTCGGGTGTCTTCTGTAATTTTATTCTTTAGGGTTTTAAAGTTTTCATTGTAAAGGTCTGTTACTTCCTTGGTTAGGTGTATACCAAGTATACCAAGGTATTTCATTTTTTTAGGGGCTATACTAAATGGGATTGTTTCTCTCAGGGCTTTTTCTCTTCTTTCATCCTGGGCATATAGGAAGACCACTGAATTTATTAACTGTATTGGCGGCATTCTTTTGTGTTGTATGCTGCTGTAGTTACACACGACGAATTCGCGATGGACACCTCCACTCTTCTGCCCGGGATTCAAGCTCGCTCCAGACAGAAGGCGGCCGCCCCCGCTTCCTGGCGTTATCTGGAGGATCGAATCGGACCTTCCGCCTGGGCGGATTCACCCTGCCACTCGCCAGCCCAAGACCACTGATTTTGTACATTATTTTGTAGCTGCCACCTGTGACTTCTGTATTCCGAAGTTCCTGGAGTTTTGGGATCATTGAGGTATACGATCATGTCATCTGCAAATAGAGATAACTTGACTTTTTCCTTGCCGATTTGAATCCCTTTTATCTCCCTTTCTTGTCTTATGGCTCCAGTTAGGACTTCAAGTACAATATTGAATACAAGTGGTGAGAGTGCCTAGCCTTGCTAGTTACTGATCGAAGTGGGAATGCTTCAAGTTTTTCCCCATTGAGTATAATCCTTGATGTTGGCTTGTTGTATACAGCTTTTATTTTTTGTTGATAAAGGTTCCTTCCATTCCAGCTGACTCTAGGTTTTGATCATAAAAGGCTGTTGGATCTTGTCAAAAGCTTTCTCTGCATCTATTGAGAGTATCATATGGTCTTGGATTTTGGACTGGTTTATATGGTGAATTACATTTATTGATTTGCGTATGTTGAACCAACCTTGTGCGCCTGGGATAAAGCCTACTTGATCCCTGTGAATGATCTTTTTGATATGTTTTTGATCGATTTGTTAAGACTTTGTTCAGAATCTTTGCATCTGTTTTCATCAAATAGATTGGCTTATAGCTTTCTTTTATAAGTGTATCTTTATTAGGTTTTGGGATTAAGATGATATTAACTTCATAAAAAGAATTTGGTAGCATTCCTTCCTTTGCTATTTGAAGGAACAATTTAAGGAGTATTGGTCTTATTTGTTCCTTAAATGTCTGGTAGAACTCTGTGCTGAATCCATCTGGTCCAGGACGTTTTTTTGTGGGAAGATTGGAGACTACTTCATCCTCTTATGTTATAGGACTATTTAAATAATTCAAAACTTCCTGATTCAATTTAGGTAAGTTGTGCTTACTTAGGAATTCATCCATTTCTTTCGTGTTATCAAATTTCATGGAGTATAAGTTTTTGAAGTATGACCTTATAATTCTCTGAATTTCTTGGGTATCAGTAGTGATAACTCCATTTTTATTTCTAATTATGTTAATTTGGGTGTTCTCTCTCTTCTTTTTTGTTAATTTAGTTAGAGGCATATCAATCCTATTGATTTTTTTCAAAGAACCAGCTTTTTGGTTGATTCTCTGTATCTTTTCCTTATATCAATTTCTGATATTTCTCCCCTGATTTTGCTAATCTCCTCTCTTCTACTGCTTTTGGGATTGGATTGCTCTTCTGTCTCTAAAGCTTTAAGCTGCATTGTTAAATTATTTATTTGTGATGTTTCTATTTTTTTTTTTATGTAGGCATTAAGAGCTATGAACTTACCTCTTAGGATGGCTTTCATTGTGTCCCAAAGATTTTAATAAGTTGTATTTTCATTATCATTCACTTTCAGGAAATCTTGAATTTCCTTTATGATTTCTTCCTGAATCCAATTCTCATTCAGCATCATAGTTCTTAGTTTCCAGGAGTTCGTATATTTTCTGTTGTTTGTTGTGTTGCAGATGTCAAGCTTTAGACCATGGTGGTCTGATAGGGTACAAGCTAGAATTTGAACTTTCCTGTATATGTGGAGATTTCGTTTTATGGCCCAATATGTGGTCTATTTTGGAAGAAGTTCCTTGTGCTGCTGAGAAAAATGTGTATTCTTTGGTGTGTAGATGAAAAGTTCAATAGAGATCTGTAAAGTCCATTTCAGTTAGAATTTGATTAGGTTCCAATGTGTCTCTTATAAGTTTTTGACCTGTTATCCCATGTTGAGAGGGTGGTATTGAAATCCCCAAGAATTATCGTTTGGGGGTTGATTTCTTGCTTTAGATGCTGTAGCATTTGCTTAATGAATGTGGAGGAGCCTGTATTAGGTGCATATATGTTCAGTATTGTGAAGTCTTCCTGGTGAATTGTACCTGTGACTAAAATGTAGTATCCATCTGTGTTTCTTATGTTTTTTTGTTTGTTTGTTTGAAGTCCACTTTGTCCGATAGCATAATGGCTACCCCTGCCTGTTTCCTAGTTCCATTAGCTTGTGGAATTTTTGACCAGCCTATCTTTTGTGGTGAGATGAGTTTCCTGAAGGCAGCAGATTGATGAGTATCACAATTTCTAATCCAAGTTTGTAATCTGTGTCTTTTGATTGGTGAGTTAATTCCATTGATATTTAGTGTTATAATGGAGAAATTACTTTTAATTCCAGACACTTTTTATGATTAGTGGCTTTTGTAAGTATATTATTTGGATTTTAGGTTTTAGTGGTATTAGACTGCCTTTCTGTCCTCCTGGATATGCTTGTTCTTTTCTTCAAGCTTGAGTATCTTTTCTAGCATTTTCTGAAGGCCTGGTTTGGTAGACATGTAAGCTTTCAAGTTGTCTTTGTGCTGGCAAACTTTTCTTTCCCCCTTGATCATGACCAATAATTTTGCCAGGTATATCATCCTGGGTTGACATTTTTGCTCATTTAATACTTGGAGTACATCTCTCCTAGTTCTTCTTGCTTGTACTGTTTCCATTGAAAAGTCATTTGTCATTTTAATAGGTTTACCTTTAAAAGTGACTTTTTTTTTCCCTTGAAGCTCTCAGCACCTTTTCTTTGTCTTGAATGTGGAGTGTTTTGACTATTATTTGCCGTGGTGAGTTTCTATTTTGGTCATATCTGTTTGGGGTGTGGAATGCCTCTTGTATTTGGATGGGCCTCTCTTTCTTTAGATGAGGACAGTTTTCCTTTATAATAATTTGAAAATTTTCCTCAGGTGTGGTATTTTGGGATTCTTGCTTTGGTATTCCATGAATGTGCATGTTAGGCTTCTTCAGGGTGTCCCATAGCTCTTGAATATTTCTCTCAAGTATCTTTTTGGCTTTATCAACCTTTTCCATTGAGTTGGTTAGTTCTTCCACTTTGTCTTTAGGATCTGAAATTCTATTTTTTGCTTCATTAGTTCTGCTGATTAGACTCTCTGTTGAGTTTTGGGTTGAAGATAGCTTGTGTTTTAGTTCAATTGAGACTGTTTTAACTGCTCTATGCCTATTTTTGTTTCTTGAACTTTTTTTCTCATCTCTTCCAAGTGTCTGTTGTGTTCCTGTTCAAAGTGGTTGATGCAGTTATTTAACTCCTCCCGGATTTCCTCTTTCATAGTATTGATCATGGTAATGATCATGCTTTGAACGTCATTATCTTGGGTCTGGCTTTCTTGGCTATTTTCTGTGAATTTGTTCTGGTTGGAATCTATCATTATGGAGTTAATTCTTTCAGTGGGAGATTTGTTTTCTTGGGTTTTGTTTCTCATGGATTTGCACTGTGGCTTGGGCATTGTTGTTTTACCTCTTAAGATCTTCTTTTAGTTTCTGTGTTTTTTTGACTGAACTGAATTAGTTGGTATTACTACTCTCAAGCAGTTATTACTACTGTCTGCCTTGGATTTGGGTGCACTTGTCTGTTGTTGTTGTTATTTCCTAGATGAGGCTATTAGGCTATTACTACATCAATTAAGTCAGGTTTAGTGGACAGGGAGTGAAGATTAGTATCATAATGCACTTTTACGAATTAGTACCTTGGTGATGTGTGAGGATGAGTGGTATAGTCCGTGAAATTGTATATGTTTGAGGGTGGCAATATGGAAAAGTTAATATACAGTGACTAAAATTCGAAAGGAACAGGATGGTAAAAAGGGGTTTACTTATCTTTGGGCTGGATGTGAAGAATTTCTCCCATGTGATAGGATGATTTTAGAGGACTTCAGATGTATGGCGTTTGTCTCCTAGAGCTTTGCTTTGGTTTTCTTTGGACTCTGTTGAATTTTGAGGAGCAGTGTGTCTTCCTTGGGAGTGTCCCGGGCAGAAAGGGCAAAGTTTTAGTTGTAGTGCAGTTCACCTGGGCCCTGGGGTGTGACCTAGGGTCCTTCTGTAACCCAGAGCATACTGGGTGGTGCTCAGGCTGGCTGGTGAGAGTAGCTGGGACGAGCGGGTGACCTTGGGTCTGGGAGTAGGCTAGGGGGGTTTACCTGGGTAGCAGTGTGTCTTCCTGGACTGCGAGTGTCCCGGGCAGAAAGGGCTCTACTTTGCAAATCTTTGCCTCCCATTCCTTAAACTTAAGTCTTCTCCTTCAGAGTTTTGAGTATTTCTTCAGCTTTCAAGCAGAGGCTGGAGAGATGACTCAAGGGTTGAGACTGCTTCACAAGCAGAAGATCTTCTGATTCCAGGTCCCACCTAAAAAATGTCAGGTGGAAATAGCAATGGCTTGCACTTCCTGTCCTGGTGGGCAGAGCCTAGAAAATCCTAGAGCAAAGCAAAAAAGAGGAAGAAGAATTTAGATTCCTGAAGTCACCCTTGATCCTCCACAGGGACACATAGTGCCCTCTGATACACACACACTCTCTCTCTTTCTCTAAACAAACAAACAGACAGACAGACAGACAGACAAACAAAGGACAAAAGAGTCTCAAGCCAGAGTCTTATCCCCTCTCTAGCAGGACTGTGTTTCCTAGGCACCACTGACTGATTGATATTTTGCTCTCTCTTCTGGCCCAGCTCCTTCCTTGGGCCTAGCTCTCCCAAGGCTTTTTGACTGAAGACCTTCTGTCTCTGTCTCCTGAAGTCTTGCAAGTCCAGACTAGTGAGGCTCTTCAGAAAATGGTGCTGAGAAGGTTTATTTCATTGAGTGTCTTGCAAGTGATGTGCTGTTAGTTATTTGAGGTCTGGTGCTTTAGTGCATGAAGATGATGTGCATGCTCTCAGGGAAGCCACTCTTACTAGTTGCGGTGTGCTTTCATAGGTACGGGAGAAGTTTTGAGACTATTTCTCCACTTCTGCATATGAAAACACTCCCTCAAGATTGAAAGATGCCCATGTAGCCCTGTTAATTTTTGGAAATCCATTTTATTTTTTTAAATTTTTTATTATTTATTCAATTGTGGGTGTGTGCATGTGTGTGTGTGTGTGTGTGTGTGTGTGTGTGTAACCACTGACGAATTCGGGAACCACCATGGACCGCCTCTACCTCCTCCTTGTTTACTCTTCCCCAGGATTCACAGGCTCCGCCCTACCAGAACCAGAAACATGGCGTCTATACGTGGGGTCTAGGATACGAACTCAGGACCTTCCGCCTGCAAGGCAGAGGCTTAACCCCTGAGCCACCTCTCCAGCCCCTGGAAGTCCATTTTAATTGTTCCCCAACAGGGATCTGTTAGAGATTCTTCATGCTGAAATTGGGGACCTTCAGATGAGGGGTTAATGTTCATTGTTATCAGATTCCCAGTAGGATTTAGATTACAAAGGTTAAAGGTTACGCCTTTGGGATGAACCCATTCCAGAAGGCAGTGGGCCATGATCAGCTTGAGTGTAGTTACTATCATCAAGAGTGGAGGCCTTTGCCCTTGAGTGACTCCTTCTAAGATCTATTTCCTCTTGAACAACAAGGTACAGTAACATTTAGCTGTTTTTCATACAAAATAGCTTTCAAGGAGGGTGGGACTTGAAACAAGACTAAGACAATTGTGAGCTCTGAACGATGTGAGCAGGCTAAGGGAGGGACTGATCCATTGCAGAACACCTCCATTGCAATGCAACTTAAAAAAGCCCAGTTGTGCCAGTTGTGTTTTTCATTTCTTTGAGGATTGAAAGTGCTTTCATTCCCTGATTTTTTTTTTTCTTTAAAGACTCATATTTATCCCTTGAGGTGGTAGGGAAGGGAAGTAGACTTTTAAAAAGAAATGTTCTGCTCTTGATTGAAAAGCTTGTCGAAAGTATGAGATTGTAAACGTGGTGAGCTTCATCTTCAAATAATTACCAAAAAGTCAACTTGGGTGAGTTCAAAGAAAAATTAGTGTGGAATGACTAAAGAAATCTCTTGCAGTTTCACTGGTAGCTCAGAAATCCCTACATTTTTCTTCTGATGGCTATTTGAAACATCCCGAGCAAGGGTTGCTCTTGCCATATGAATCGACTGCATCCCTGTCTTTTTATTTATTGAAACGGATCTCCTCATAAACCCAAATTAAATGATGTTGCCTAATGTTCAGTACAACTATGTTGTTTTTGTTATAAAACAACCCACCAAAAATTTCAGCAGTAGCTCCGAAAATTCCTTAATTAAAATAAATTTCAAGATTAAGCTACTTTTTATTCATGTCTGAAAACAATTACCAGTTCTTGAGGTTTTAAGAAAATAATACCCAGCCAATGGTAATCCTATTTCAAATCTGGAGGGCAGAAATCAGTGTTTAGGAAAACCAAACATTAGTCTCACAATGCTTTGGCGTAGGCCTGGTAATTAATCACAGGCAGAGTATATGACACACTGCCTTCAGGTTTGGAGGTGGGACTAGAATGAGAAGCCTCTATCTGTTTCATTTCTGGTCCAATCCCTTTTTCTCTCCAAGGGAATTAAGGTTTAATAAAAAGGAATAGCAGGAGGATGTAATCTAAGAATGCTAATTAATAATTTTAGCCATACCAGAATGCGATCCTGTAATAAATAGCAGGTTGTCAGTTGCTAAATCATGAAATATTGCAGAGGGCAAAGGCAGCATGCTCTCTCACAATATGCCTTGTTGCGGGGAAGCTGCTGGTGGTAGGGAGTTTTGGACTTGTTAATCACTTGTGTTTTTACATCGCTGTTTGTAGTTACAATTAAACAGATGTTTCTGAAAAAGATCCTGTGTCCTTAGCAATTAAAACCATGGCAGGCAGTTTTCCCTTCTCCCCAACATACAATTAGATTGAATAGAATCGCATAACCCAGGGGGGTCTTCAGAAGAGAGGGTCTGCGTGGTACAAGTGGATTAGGGTTCTGCTCTTCAGCCCTATTATCTTGACCCCCCGCGCCAAATGAAGCGCCCTGCAGCTGGCAGAGCCCTGCAAACAAGAGTGGTTTGGTAGCATAGTTACCACTCCTCTGCCTTCTCCCCAAAACATATCCGTTGATTAATAGACAGTGTTTTATCCTGGGGGGGGGTCTTGGAAGAATCTCTCACAGCCATTGGGTTGGCTAAACTTTGGGTGCTCAGCCTAAAGCTTAAATTCTCCAGGAGTTGGGGAAATCATCTTGTTTTTCTTATTCAAAAAACTAATGTTGACATGTTCACTGTTTTTTTTTTTTTATTTCAGCTCATACAAACTTATTAGGTACACCAGTTCCCTCCCTCCCTCCTCCTCCCCCTCTCCACCCCTGTCCCTCCCCATCCCCCAGTGCCTCCCACCCCAATTCCCAGAGAGTCCTTTCTTGTGCATGTCTGATTTTCCTCTGGGCCCTCCTCTCCGATGACGTACAAGGACCCAGTGGCCTTTCCCGAACCCTTTCCCGTGTTCCCCTTAGGTATAGGAACACTGCTGTGGCTGCCAATCCTTTGCCTCCAAGGATCTTGGTGCCTTTAGCAGATGCTAGACTTTGTGAGGTCAACAGTGTGTTGGACAATGCGCAGGGCATGCAAAGTCCAATTATGATTGCTTCAGCCCTAACTAGTATAGAGTATCTTACATATCATTGCTCCTCCCATCCTTATGCTCTTACACTCTTACCGCCCCATCTTCCGCAAATTTCCCTGAGCTTCAAGATGGGGAGAGACTAAGCTGGCCTAGTTCTAGGTGGTTGATATAGAGTCTCTGAAGTTCTGGATTGTGGTTTGTTGATTTTCTTTTGCAGTTTTGTTGCTCCTGCAATGCATGACATGTTCACTGTTAAACAAACAAAAAAATCTTTCTTTATGGAGTGTTAGTTTTCCAGTATTGTAACAAATGCCTAAAACAAATCTTTAAAATAAAGAAAGGTTTTACTTTAGTTCGTGATTTTTGAGGTTTCTGTCCCTGATAAATTGACTCCTTTGCTTGAGCCTGCAAAGGAAGCAGCATGTCATGACAGGAGTGGGTGATGGAAGGCTCATTTGCTTCATGGCCCAATGTGAAAGAGAGGGGAAGCAACGGATCACTGTAAACCCCATTAATGGTCCCCCTTCAACATCCTGAAACCTTCTGACCCCAATGCCTCTACCAGCTCCCAGAAGTGCTGCAGGGTAGGGACCATGTCTTTAACACATAGGTCTTTAGGAGATACTCAAGTCCAACTGTAGCGCAGGGTATTGAATTAATATATATGATCTATAAATACCTTGTGTATGATTTATGTATCTTATGTATACAATATATATGTATAATTTTTACTTTGGGTTCTAGAAGGACCAAACTTTCACCTTCTTTGCTGAATCCTATTACAAAACATTAACCTCAGTTAAATTTTCAGCAAAGATTCAGCATCCCAAGACTGACAAGAAAATCATTTGGTAAGGTACCTGCTTGCACGTGCACTTGCAAACCTAGTGACCTAAGTTCAATTCCCAGAAACACACACAGTGGAAGGAGAGAAATGACCGAGAAATGACCTCTAAAATTGTCCTCTTGACTTCCATCCATGCCCCACATGTTCTCTCTCTCTCTCTCTCTCTCTCTCTCTCTCTCTCTCTCTCTAAATAAGACACACACACCTGCCTGTGTTTCAGGAGTTGAATGTGACTGTGGCAGGAGCTCCCTCCTCCCTCCCCTGAGACACACTTCAGAAAGTATGAATGACTCTCCCCCAGAGCCCTAGAGTTGGAGCCTGCAGAGGTCTAGTCACAGATAAAACCTTGGGAATGGGTTTTGTTTTCCTGGGCATAAATAGGACTAAGTATACTTTCAAATGCTTTTAGGTACAGGCTTTTGTGCCCACAAGTAAGCAGTCATTTGGTGGTGCAATTAACCATCTGCACCTTATTATGAGGGTGCAGCTGGCTAATTATGCTCAGTGCCATGGGGCAGGTTCAGCTTCTCATCTGCATGGGAACCATATCTGCATCCCAGGACACTGACCTTTACAAAAGAGCCCTTAAAATTCCATCCCGTCATTTTGGAGGTCACCACTCACAAGGTTTAGTTTTGTTTTGTTTAGAGGTGAAATGCATACATGGGTGATGGAATTTCCATGGGAGTAGAGCGATTGCTGTGGCACCATAAGGCAGCGTGGTTATCTATTACTAGTCAGGAGCTCCATGCTTAGTTCACATTATTGTGGAATTTCATCTGAGAGAGTGGCGCATCAATATGGATGTGCATGTGTCCAAGGACTTGTTTGCATGACAACTCAGAACACCACCAAGACTTAAAATAGGGTCACTTTGTATGTATTAACCAGTTGAATATCATTTTCAGAAACTTTTATATTATTCTTGTGATTTTAGTGGGTGGATTGAAAAAATAATAACTGAATTCTTGGAAGCAAAATCCTAACTCTGCCTGTAGAACAGATTGAAATCAATACTAAGCTTCACTTGCTTGCCTAGTAGGCACCTACTACATCTTCAAGTTCTGAATCTGTACTCCAGGTGACTGTAAAACTTAGCAGGACAAGCGTTGGGACAAAAGGCAACAGGTGTCCAGTCCTGACCAATACAACACAGAGAACTTCTGCCTGGGGGTTCGGGAAGCATTGAGCAGGCACGATTCTGCCCCAGTGTATTCCCGACAAACAGCTCAACTGCCCACAGAGTCTAAGAGTCCCAAACCAGTGTATCTGTTGAAAGGTAGCCATCCCTGGGACCTCCTGTAAACCCACTGCATCCAAATCCCTGGATCAGGAGTGAAGGATACTGGGTAAGGCTACCTTGGGGGAACACTGGGTTACCATAATTTTAAAGTTGCCTCCTAAATTTTAAGAAATGTTTCCTTTCCAAATGAATTCGCTCTAAAATTTCAGTTGTGAGCCTCAGCATATAGCTAATTTTGTGAACCATACAATGTGTCGTTCAGCAAATAATTATAAAAGGGTCAGAGGTATAATTCCCCCTGAGCTGAGATTAGAGTAATACTGTCAGAAATCTTCCCCTTATTCCTCTCAGATCATTGCTCCGTCATTCTTGGATTTCTAATATAGTCTTGTTCTTTTGTATACGTTGCATCCTGAGGACATAGTTCAGTTTTTCCTCTGAGCTTTATATAAATTTAATCACTGTACATATTCATCCTCTGTGTTGTTTTTTTTCCTCTTAGCTTAATGTAAAATTCATGGGTTGAATGTAAAATTCATTGATTAGCCTGGCTGTACATCATCTATATTGACACATTATGGGAGCACAGCAATTTGTTCTCGGTATGTGAAGATGTGACTTGTCTCCAATATGTCACCAAATAAACATTCCCACGAGCAGATTTGCTCAGTATCTGTAGCAGGTGCATGTCTGTGTTTCTGTGGAATCTACATCAGGACAAAATTGCTGGGTCACAGACACGTCTATCCTCAAGTCTATGATCAAAAATTGTGTTGAGGGACTGTCATGTATCTGAATTTTTAGTTATTTGGGAAGGTCATGGTACCTTTAAAAGGTGGAACCTTGCTGGAGGAAAGCAGGTCACAGCAGATGGGCTTGGAGGTTGATTAGCTCCACCCTGCTTCTGGGAGAAGTCTGCTCTTACCTTTTGCAGTGAGCAGTTTTCGTAGCTCTCAGCCATTATGAAATGTGACTTAGGTCACCTCCAGCTTCTGCCACCCAGCCCTGCCTTTTCTGCCATAATGGACTGTATCTCCCCTCTGGAACCATAAGCTGAAGAAATCTCCCTTTCTCCCATTAAGTTGTTTGACTTTGAGTGGTGTCTCACAGCAACAGAGAAGAGTAACTGCTACGGGGGACATCCAAGATGGCTCAGCTGGTAAAAACACTTGACTCTAAACCTGGCAACCTGAGTTCAATTCCCAGAGTTCAGTCCCACTAGTAAGGGGAAAGAGCTGACTCCTACAACTTGCTCTCTGACCTCAATGTACCTGTGCATACCACATATATACACAGACAATAAACAAACAAACAAACAAACAAATAGGGTAGTTTTATCCTACTGCAGTCTCTCCAGCAAGTGTTTAGTACTTTTCACTGCAACCCAGAGGGGGTGATATTCAGAATCATCAGACTTGCCCAGCAGGTAGAAACGTTCTATCTTGTGATTTTAATTGCATTTTCCTGAAAATGTTAAATAAAGTTGGGCATATTTCACAAATTTTGAGTGTCTGCTTTTTAAAAATATAGTTTTATAGGAATGCTCTAAACATGTTGGTACATGGGTTTCCTTTACTACAAATGTCTTCTCTCATTATAGGAGACTGTGATGTCTCATTTTCTTATACTGTGTCTTTTGATAAAACATGACTTAAATACTAATTCCTAATTGATTATGGAGAGCAGGCCCACCTTTTCTTTGTGGTAATACTTCTTGTGTTTCAAAGATCCTTTCCTTAATGAAGGTTTCCTCTCAGATAATCTTCTAAATACCTTCCACGTGATCTGCATTTAGATTTTTTCTGGTAATAATTTTCTTTTAAAATTTTTTTATTATTTATTCAATTGTGCATGTGTGTGCGTGGTGTGTGTGTGTGTGTGTGTGTGTGTGTGTGTGTGTGTGTGTGTGTGTAGAACCACCATAGGCTGCCTCCCACCTCCCCTGCCTCAGGATTCACAGGCTCCACCCTACCAGGACCAGAAACGCAGGCCACCCCTGTTCCCACCCGGTGTCTATATGTGGGGTCTAGGATCCGAACTCAGGACCTTCTGCCTGCAAGGCAGAGGCTCAATCCCTTAGCCACCTCTCCAGCCCCAATAATTTTCTTTAGTAAACAAACTATAATAAAATTGCAGTTGTTGGCCAAGTTCCATTAATTTTTTTAAATCCTTTTTGATTTTTCCTCCTGGTCTGTTATGTTCTCTGCAGGTCACTTCTTCAACCCCTTCATTTTCCTGGTTTTTAGTTTACTGAAGTTTTGTTTCTGCACATGAATTCTTCCATAAATTATTCCAAAAGTATTTTGAGAGATATTTTTTGTCTTCTTTGGCTTTAGAGCTTTTGGCATTTTCATAGATAATTTATAAAGGTCATCTGATGCAAGGTATGTCCTTTTCAAAATAGGATCCACTGAAGGCCCCATCTCTTCCAGTTCAATCTGTGGTGTTCTGCAGCATAGTGCAACAGCAACCAATAAGATTTTAAAGTCTTCTATAGTCTTCTGCTACATCAAAATCATCACCAGCAAATATTAGCTAGGGTTTTGTTCCCTCAGGACATTTACTATTCTTAATATCTTTTAAAAACACAAGTTTCTTAATACCTAATTCAGTCATGTCCAGTACATGCTAGTCATACATACAACCTATTACCAGATTATTTGGCCAATTCTTACTATGGGAACCAAACATGAATAAAGAGCAATATTTCTTGTTTTTATGTAGAACTCCATGTGGTTTCTTTAGTGCATACACCTCTCTGGGGACTTGTGCCACACTTGCATTTGCATTTCCTCATTTAATTAGCATGGCATTTTTACTGTTTTCACTGAGTTTTGGTTCCCTCTTCTCAAGGAATCCCTTGGCTCTTTTTGTTTTGCTCTTTACGACTTGGTACAGAGCATCCCCATGGCTGCCCAAGTGACTGACAGGTAAATGCGCCAAACGTCTGGGTAAGACGGTCTCGAGCACCAGAGTCTGCATTTAGATTTTAATTCTGCCTGAAGTCACATGTATGATGTAAGGCAGGCATCAGAAGGGCCTCCCTTTTTTGTTACATGGACACTTAGAAGTCTAGCACCATTTGTTGCAAAGCACATTTTTAAAAAAATTTCTAGTTCCTTGTAGCCATAAAGCAAGTATTTGTAAATTTTGGGTGTCATTCTGTCCTTTTGTTCCATGTGCTAATAGCACACACACACACACACACACACACACACACACACACACACACACACACACTGGAATTAGGGAATAGAAAAAAAAAAGCAGTCGCAATGAATGCCCACCTTCAACAACCGCCATTATGGCTTCTTCTGGTCCTTCCCTCAGTCTTCATCCTTTTAGAAGTTTTGCTCAGGTGTTTCGTAGAAAGTTCCAGATTACCTAGCTTTTTTTAGAGACAAGGATTTTTTTAATAGTTAAAATTTCAAAATAAGATTTACTTGCTACATGTAACAGTTACGTTTCTTAGTGAATTTGTTCCTCCTTTCATTTTTTTCTTTGTTATTATTTGAAAGAGAATGCAAATGCTATGATGTGTGTGGACATCATAGGACAACTTTCAGAAGTCTCTTCTCTCCTTCCACCCCGTGGGCTACAGGAAGTCTCCAGATTCGCGCACAGGTGACTTTACCTACTGAACCATTTTACTGGCCTTTTTTCTTTCTTTTATTTTCTATTTTTACACTTGTAGAAGTTTTGTGTTATTTTTTAACTTACAGATTCCATATTCTGATTTTTATGGGTTCATATCCTTGCAGTTTATCATCTTTCTTTATTCCCTGCAAAATGGGATTAGATCTAAAGACTTGAACATAATTTCAGTCTGACATTTTTTTCCCAGAAGAATAATTTGTAACGGTGCTTACCTCCTGCCCCATCCCATTAGCAGGAACACAGCCCCTGGCTGTTTTTATAGAGTTCGGGTGTTGTTAGCCTGATTTATTGATTGTTGATTGATTGATTGTTTCTGTTAAAACAAGATGATTTGGCAGAGGGGCTTAAATCCATCCTATTGGAGAGGCAGCAGGATGTCTAAATACGTCCAGTTCTTATGTACTCACCACCCAGACTTTTCCTATACAGAGCCGTGTGTGTGTGTGTGTGTGTGTGTGTGTGTGTGTGTGTGTGTGTGTGTGTGTGTGTTGCAGTCCACCTGCATGGTTGCTGATAAATGATCATCACACAGCTTAAGGGAACAAGGAGTTTACTTTCTTACGACAGTCTGGTTACAGTTCTTAGTCCAGCTTGAAGGGAGAGCACACACCAACACCAGGGCCGAGGGAAATGGCCACACCATCACCACATAACGGCTGAGAGATAGACAATCCTTACTTGCCAGACCAACATGTCTGGCCAAGTGAACAGAAGGATGCCAACTTTCTCAACCAGCTCTCTGTGATTTATGCAGGGCCTAATCCCACCCACCATGGGCTGGGTCTTCCCCATCAGCTAGACAATCTCCTTCAGGTTTGCTCTGGGCTTAACTCAACCATCAACTCTCTACAACTGTGCCCAGAGCTCAAATCCTCAACAGTCAAGTTGACACCTGTGCTTAACTATGACAGTGTGTATGTGTGTGTCTGTAGAGGCCAAAAGATTCCCTTTCTACCTTGTTTGGTAAAGGGCCTCGCTTGTCATTCACTGCTGTGTATGCCATATTAACTGGCCACCGTTATTCTCCTGTCTCCGCCTCTCATCTCCCCATAGGGGCATGCTGGGATTACAGATGCTTATGCTAAGATGTCTGGCTTTTTGCATAAGTTCTGGGGATCAAACAAAGGTCATCAGGCTTGCGTGGCAAGAACTTTCTTAACTCATATCCCTATCCCTGAAGCAACTTTTATTTCATTTTCTATTTTGCTACCATGACATATATTTATACAAGACAAGAATGATGATTTCTTGGCTCTCTTTCTCTCTCTTTATATTCATCCATACATACATCCACCCATTATCTACTATCTGCTTACCTATTTACTATCATTTATCATCTATATGTATCATCTAGCTAACAAACTCTTATCATCTATCTATTCATCTTTATCGAAGTATTATCTATTGTCTATCTCCTATCTATCTATCTATCTATCTATCTATCTATCTATCTATCTATCTATCTGTCTATCTATCTATCTCTGTCTGTCGGTCCGTCCGTCTATCTATCTATCTATCTATCTATCTATCTATCTATCTATCTATCTATCTATCTGTTTGTCACTTTATCCATCTCTCCTCTCTCTCACTGATGAGTTTAGCTTCCTTATGAATTTGTATATATCCGTGGTGCCTCATCCTTGGCCAATGGGCGATCCTATCAAGTTGGCTTCTATCCTATTTTTTGCATAGCCTTTCATAGTTTCCTGATTTTGAGGCATGAGTAAGTGTTTTAGGCTCTGTGTATCTATTCTGATCCACGTGTGGCTTCATAATGTGTGTTGGCATCTGATAAAGCAGGCCCAGTTTCTTATCCTGGATTCTCCTGATGAGACAGAGCCTGAGTCTAGGAACTGATTGTTGATAGTTTATTTTTGACCATTGGTTGCAGTGAATAGGACTGAGGCTGAAGGAGTAAGACAGGGAAGGAAATAAAACCAATTTAAGATATTTTTAAAAATTATTTTATTTTTCTAGTTTTACAAGCATATTGAGTACTCATCCTTACTTCTCTCCATCACCCCTCCCTCCTATCTTCTCTCTTCCCTTCATCAATTCATCCCATTCCCTTCCAACCTCCTCCCTGTTTGCTTCTATGGACTTCGGGTTCCCTTTGGCTTGTCTACTCTTGTCGGGTTCAGGCCTCTTGTGACATACTAAGTTGCCTGTCTTTAGTCTGCCCCACTGATAGACATTTCCCTTCACTCATCCAGCTTTAGTCCTCAAGATTTCCACTGTATATTCTTATCTCTCTTGAGTTCCTCAATAGTGTATGGGGTCATGTTGGTATGTCGGGTCATTATGCACGTCTGATCAGGACAAGTCTCATTGCAGTGAGTTCCTAGATGCAGCAGTCCTGTCTTGAATGGAATGTCTTATCCAATGGTGAACCTTCCCATCTTTAGGTTCTTACAATCTCACTGCCCCCTCTCTTCTGCAAGATTTCTAAAGCCGTAGGATGGGGGAGATTAATTTGGTCTGATTCTGGGCAAACCTTGCTAGGTCGATAGTACACCGCATTATGGCTGACTATAGAATAGGGAGCACATTTGAATTGAAAGGCCTAAGTAAAGATTTTTCTAAACAGAATAGCAAATATGCAGGAACCAAGACCAATAATCAACAAATGGGGCTTCATGAAAGTAAAAAGCTTCTGTTCTTCAAAAGTAACTGTTAATAGAACGGGAGGAAATTTTTTCTAGCTATGAATCTAACAAAGAATTATTTCCAGCGTATACAGAGAGTTCAAAAAACTTAACAAGAAGACAGCAAACATCCCAATTAAAAATGGGCCTTGGAACTAAACAGGGACTTCACTCAAAAAGAAATTGAAATGTCAAACAAATATCTTAAAAGACGCTCAATTTCCCTGATTATCAGAGAAATGCAAATTAAAGCTACCTAGCAATACCATCTGTCAGAATGGCTAAGATCAAGAACACAAACAACAGAGATTGCTGGTGATGAGGCTGTGGAGAAAAAGGGGACATTTATTCACTGCTGGTGGAGTATAAACTGGTACAGCCCCTTTGGAGATCAGTGTGGTGGATTCTCAGAAAGTTAAAAATGGAACTGCCATATGACCCAGCTATACCATTCCTAGAAATATTTCCAAAAGATACTTGTTCATTGCAGCTCTATTCACAATAGTGAGAAAATGGAATCAGTCAACATGGCCATCAACAAAGGAATGGATAATGAAAATGTGGTACATATACACAACTGAATATTACTCAGCCATCAGAAAGGATGAGATTATGGGATTTGGTGGTAAATGGATGGAACTGGAAAATTTAATATCAAACAGGGTATCTCAGACACAGAAAGTTAAGCACTGCATGTTCTTTCTTATATGTGGATATTAGCACTGATATCCTTGTGCATGTATGTGGATTGGAATCACTGTTAAGAGTCAGAGAATTTGATAGGGACCAATGAATGGGAAGGTAAGAAGGGATGGGTAGGGTAAGATGTATTCTTAAGCTGGCTATCACTGCATGCTGCAGAGACTTGGCACTATAGAGGCCTTCTAAAAAGTCTGGAATGTACTCCTGGGGATGTCTGCTGGAAGAAAGGGAAGAATGGAGGCTTACACACCCTTCTCCAGTGTTCAAGGGCTTCCTTGGATCCTTCCAGATTGCATATCCATGAATGCAAGGAGGTCTTAATAGAGAATCCAGACAGGGAAACTTTTCAAGTATTGTTTTAAAATACGTTTGCTTCCTCTGTCTTCCTCTGTTCTTCCTCTGTCTTTGCTTACATCTTTGACTTTCCTCTGGGAACTGCCTTTCTTTTGCTTGAATTGTATCCTGTAGATTTTTAATTTAGCGAGAGTCTGTTAGGGTGTAGCTCCCTGCATTTGTTTGCCTGACTGATTCGTGCTCGATTCACACTCAGAAGATTCCTTTCTGGTATAGAATGAAAAGATGATAAGGAGGAAGCTAAGTCACCGCAGACATCTTGGAAGCTGAGAGCTGCAAACTGCTTGCAGCAAAGGCAGACTTCTCACAGAGGTAGGGTGGGACTCATCCACCTCAAGGCCCACCCCTTGTGACTGCCCTCCTCCAGCAAGGCTCCACCTCTCAAGGTACCATGACCTTGCCAAACACATGAGACTGTGGGGAACACATTTCAAACCATGACACATGGCATACTTGTGGAGATCAGAGGACAGTTTATGACAGTCAGTTCTCTCTGCCACCATGTGGGTTCCGGAGAGTAAACTAGGGTCATCAAGCCTGGCAGCGAGCCCCTTTACCTGCTGAGCCATCTCGCTGTCCTGCTTTTGGCTTTCTCTGTGTCTCCTAACTTAACTTGCTTGTTTTCTTCTTGTCGTCCCATGCACTGTCTCACATAATTCTTCTGATCCACTTTCCTCCTAGCTCTTCGACACACCATTCCGCCATACATGGAGCATCTAAATTCAGTTACTGTATCCGTCGTGCTAGACAAGCCATTTGGAGCTTTTTCAATCTGCTACACAACTTACCCTTAGAGTATTTGTGGCTGTTTAGAATTCAGTCATAAGTAAAACTTTAAATAAGGTTACTATGAAAGCTTTTCAATCCTTCACTTAAAATCAGTAGTTTTTAAATTTATTTTTATTTTTTTAGTTTTACAAGCATATTGAGTATCCCTCCATCCTCCCTCCCTAGTTTTTTTTTTTAATTCCTATATGTACCTTTGGTTTATTGTTTCTAATTTTCTTTTTTCCTGTACCATTGAAAGCAAGTTCATGACTTTCACAGGGGGGTATCATTATCATTGTGTCTCAACTGACATATTAGAAGGTGTCTCCCAAGACAAAGGACATTCTTTTTTTAAATTTTTTATTATTATTATTATTATTTATTCAACTGTGCGCATGTGCATGTGTATGTGTGCGCGCGTGTGTGTGTCTGTGTGTGTGTGTATGTGTAGAACCACGGACGATTCATGAACCACCATGGACGCCTCCACCTCCTTCTGCCCCGGGATTCACAGGCTCTGCCCTACTAGGACCAGAAGCGCAGGCCGCCCTGGCTTCCGCCTGGCGTCTATACGTGGGATCTGGGATCCGAACTCAGGACCTTCCGCCTGCAAGGCAGAGGCTTAACCCCTGAGCCATCTCTCCAGCCCAAAGGACATTCTTTTACGTAGGCACAACGCTGTCATTATATCCCATACACTTAAAATTGTTACAACTTTATCTAATGTATAGTCCTTGTTTCTCCCAATTCACCAGTGATGCCCACTATATTATTTTTAAAAATGCTAGCAAGGATTCAGTCAGAAATCATGCACTCCACTGGGTTATCAAGCATTTCAATCATTTTTTAGCATCAGTCAGTCCTCCTGTCCCTTTATTTTGGGTTGTTACAGATTTTTGTCTTTTGGGACATTGATATTTTCAAAGAGTCTAGTAATTTTAGAGAATTGCTGTTACAATTTTTCCATAGCTTCCTGTGAGGCTACTATCAAGCTTGCGTCAAGTATTTAATGCTTGTAACCCAGCTGGCACAGTTGTGCTACAGCCTGAGTCTAGTAGGTCCTCTACATGAAGCCTGTAATGGTGCTTTTTCTGCTACTTTTGCTTCTGGTTCCCCGTATCCTTTTGTGTTTCATTCTGCGTGCTCCTTGGTGTATTTGAGAAATTAATTTTAGGGCTTATTTGAGTTCGGGGTGAAGGTGCCATGTTCCATGCACGGTTTATATTATTTCTTGCCACACAACCCAAGATCTCTCCATCTGAGACCACTCTAAAGTGGTTTAAAGACCACTGAATTCATGGCTTGATGGTCTTCAGACAGTTTGAGCCGTATGGACCTGTGCTGTAATTGTGAGTCGAAAGCAACCCCAGTCCCTGGGCATTTTCCCTCTTGTTCTTCATTCTCCCTGTCTGCTGTGCACCATGACGAGCCTGCTTGCAGCTTTCTTGGTGGTGACCAAGTTGCCAGCTCTCAGTTTTGGTGCCAGCCTAAGGCGAGAAAATCTTTCATCATTCCTACCCTCTCGAGCAGACTCAAATCTCACCGACTTGCATCTTATTGGCGAATGAAACCACCCAAACCAAAGTCCCAATTTCCTTTTCTGGATCAGCTAGTGACTCAAGGGCACAAACAGCTGTGGTGTCCAGTGCTTCACCTAAATCCCTGGTGCTGGGTTTCCTTAGGGATCTGTCTGCTGACTGCTCAATTCTTGATAGATCTTTAAAGAGAGAAGGCTTTTTTCCCTCAGGGCATTTAGTTGAGTTCATATTGACGGTGAGATCAATTAGCTGTAATACACCATTACTGGGAGCCGAAGCTCTCTTTCATTTTAGAGTATTGTATTGCTATTCTTATTAAAGACATAAACTGCATACAAATACTTTCCCTGCTTTTATTGGGAATCAATCTGTGAAAGCAGCATGCTAAGAATGTCTTTGTCAGTATGGACATCAGTGGTAACTGAGAGAAGAAAAATGGGCCTGGTTTGTGTTAGACAGTGCAAGTTCAGCGTTACATGTCAACCAATCTCTTATCACTGGCTTTCATCACTGAATTCTGTGATGGCAGCTATACTGTATGAACTAGAGAATGGCATTTGACATTTTAATAAAAGTTGGACATGCAGCATTGTCATAATTAGGCACAGGTATCAACTTGACAGTGGAGGGTTTAAGCTCTGGGCACATTTGTAGAGAGTTGATGGTTGAGTTAAGCCCAGAGCAAACCTGCAAGAGATTGTCTAGCTGATGAGGAAGGCCCAGCCATGGTGGGTGGGACTAGGCTCTGTAATAAATCATGGAGAGCTGGTTAAGAGAGTCGGCATCCTTCTGTTCACTTGGATAGACATGCTGGTCTCGCAAGTAAGGATTGTTCATCTCTCAGCCATTATACAGTGATGGTGTGGCCAGTTCCCTTGGCCCTGGTGTTGGTGCGTGGTCTTCCGTCAAGCTGGACTGAGAACTGTAACCGGACTATCGTAAAGAAATAAACCCCTTGTTCCCTTAAGCCGTTTGATAGTCATTTATCAGTAACCATGCAGGCTGACTACAACAAGCATTTAACCAACTGCTAGTGAGGATGTACAAACCAGTGACCGGGATTGAAAGCACTCAGTCGAGAAGGGTCAAATGAACTTGCTGTTCACTTTCTTCTGGGAACTGGGCATCCCTCGTGGTTGGCAAAGATTGATAAAAGCACCGGTCTCTTTTACTAATGTCCTGGGAGCTGTGGCATGTGCAAAGAGTAAATCCAAAGTTGTTCCTCGATGTGTAGCCAACACTCTTATAGGTATTTATTAATGTGTATGTGTGTGTGTGTGCGTGTGTGTGTATCAGAGGACACTGTGTATCCCTGGGGAGAATTAAGGGTAACTTCCGGAATCATCCTGGATTGCTTTTACCTCCTTTTTGTTCTGCTCTGGAATTTTCCAGGCTCCACCCACCAGGGCTGGAAGTGCAGGCCACTGGCATTTCTGCTTGGCATTTTTAGGTAGGACCTGATATCTGAACTCAGGACCTTCTGCTTATGAGGCAGAGTCTTAATCACTGACCTATCTCTCCAGCCCTAGCCAACACTCTTAAACATATTTCTTTCTATGAACAGAATTCTCGGACTTCTGTGTTTTGATAGATAAGATCACTCTTTAATACCATAACCAGTAGAATTGTGAAATAAATTTAAAAAAAAGAAAAAAATATGTATACACAATTCGCATTTTCTGAAACAAAGCATTTCCTTCTACATTGACACATTCTGCCGGTTTGGACTCAAGTATCCGAAGACCAAGAATCTTTGGATGGCTGTGTACTTTTGCAGATACTTTGTCATGTGCTTATTAGATTGAAATGTGGGTTTCACAAGAGCAGGACCATTTGTGCATGGAATCAACTGTTCTGACTTGCTAATCAAACATCAGTGATTTCTCATAAATTTCCAGATTTCTAGGCATTGTAGAAACATACTTGGCATTGTTGGTACAAATTAGTGATGTGGACATCACATATAGGTACAAAAGGATAAGCATGTTCTCCCCTAGCTGACAGGAGACATTTAAAGCTTAATTGCAGAGAGCAACCCACACCACTGCAGTGTAGTTCCTCTTAAACTCCATAAATACAACTCAGGTAAATGTATGATACCTATACACATAGCAATTACTATTAGAAGTGCTATGTCTTAAGTAACACAAACTTACTTTTACAGGGCTTAGTAATATATGTAACTTGTTAGTCTGGTTAGGACACTGCCATAGTTCGTAGTATAAAAAAGAAGTCATATCACTAGGACCATCAAATTTAGGACTGGTTACAATGCCTCCTATGAATCATTTGTTTTCATCTTTGCTTCATTCATTTGCTCACCCACCCATACAGATACCTGTGTGCCATCCATCCAAACATCCATCTATCCATGAATTCATCCATCCATCCATCCATCCATCCATCCATCCATCCATCTATCTGTCCATCTACCCACCCACCTGTGCATCCATCCATCTGTCCACCCATGTACGCACCCCTCTATCCACCTATGCATCCATGCACCCTCATCCATCCATATGCCCACGCTATCCATCTGTTCACCCATGCATGCACTTATCTATCCACCCATGCATTTATACATACACTCATCCATCCACCCACCCACTTATACATTCATCCATCTGTCCATACATTCATACATACATCTATCCACCCATGCATTTATACATACACTCATCCATCCACCCACCCACTTATACATCCATCCATCTGTCCACCCATACATGTACCATCACATTTTCCTCTTGTCTGTTTGGCTTTGTTCTGCAGGACTTCTTGTGGCGGGTAAGATGTCATGCCAATAGCATGACATTCATATTCAGCCCAGCAAATCTGAGAATTTTCCTGTGTCAATATGGAGCTCTCAGTCAAGAAAGGATTCTGCCTGGTGTTATCAGGGTCACATGACTACCTTCACAACCAGATCATAGACGCTAAACCAATTAGCTACATCTGCTTATCCTTCTTGACAGCACAGTGATTTCTTACAGAGGAAGGAGACGAAGGGAAAGAATTGCCCTGGATAACATAAGAAATCCTCAGAGGTGTACAAAGTTAAAGATGATTAAAAGCTGCTAAATACTATTTCCCACTGAGATTACAGTCTTGAACCTGAGATAGAGTTGAGAAAATGGTCTGCTAAACTCATTCCAGGGCTATGGAAAGGTGTTTTCTCATGTTACAGAATTCCACACATGAGAAGAATTGAGACAGCACCTAAGGGCAGTGGAGTTGAGGAGCTTTGTGAGTGTTTGGAAAAGGAAGTGAATGTACCTTTGTTTGGAGTCCTTTCTCAAAGAGATCCTTAAGAAAAGGGAGACCACGGATTGCGTATTTATATATTTAGTTATTTGTTGCTAACTTAGCAGGTGAGGGTCATTTTATTTGTTATTTATTTTAAAATATGAAGATGGTTGGATCCAAAGAAATTTTACTTATCAACAAATGATAGTTTCAGCATCCCTTCTTCATGACACATTTTATTTTCAATGAAAATGATACAAGTTGCCTAACATTCATAAGGAGCTTATACAAAAAATTTATACAAAATTTATAAAATTTAAAAAAAACTATACAATTTATACAAAAGCTTACACAAAAAAGGTGGTGATGTCTGTGTGCACACCTGGAGTATATTGAAACATTACTCCAGATGAACATTCACAGTGTGTTTTAGTGCTAGAGGCCAAAGTCCCTCTCCCTGTGCACTTTCTTTTTTTTATTTTTTTTTCTTATTATTTATTCAATTGTGCGTGTTTGTGTGTGTGTGTGTAGAACCACGGACGAATTTGGGAACCACCATGGACGCCTCCACCTTCTCCTTGTTTACTCTGCCCCGGGATTCACAGGCTCCGCCCTACCAGGACCGGAAGCGCAGGCCGCCCCCGCTTCTGCCCGGCGTCTATACGTGGGGTCTAGGATCCGAACTCAGGACCTTCCGCCTGCAAGGCAGAGGCTTAACCCCTGAGCCACCTCTCCAGCCCCCCTGTGCACTTTCAAAAGCCTACTAGTGTTTTAGATTCTGCTGGTGACAGAATCAATGGCATGTGAAATAGACGTTAGTATCTTTTTGTGAGGCAAACATGGCTTTAAAACAGCTTGCCTACCATGTTCAGATTAGCGTATCTGACAAAAAGAAGCAGAGCACCCTAACATTCCACCAGCCATGATCTGGTTATCTATTCAAGGTATTCATGTTATAGTAATGTGCTGGAAATAATGATTAGACCATAGTCATTTGTAATGAATTCATGCCATCAGTAGGCTATGCTCATAGCACATAGCTCAGACAACACTCATGTCAAAGAATTTTGAGTTGCTTAGCAACTCCAGAGGCCTCGCCTAGACCAGTCACTCTTAGCACTGTTCTTGTTGGTTGGTCTTCATTCCTGAGAGCTGATCCTCCTCCCAAGGACAAGAGGGCCACCAATGCATCAGGATAGTAGCCCCAATGTTGAGCACCTGAATAGACAGCACACCTCTTTGCCAGCTTTTCTGATAAGATGAGGATGAAGCCACTGAGGCTTTGGCTGAGGTTACGCTCTGTCCTGAACCAATCACTATGGCTAAGGGGCATGTAATATTGGGATAGGCTGCAACCAGATGGAAATTCAAGGTATGTTCTACATAGTTTGAGGTAATCTATGATAGTCATGCTTTGAGTTTTGAAAGAGTATATTCACTAAATATATATCAAGCAAAAGTCAAAAAGCAAATCACAAGTAGCAGACAGAGAGAAGCAACAGATAGCAAGATATCAGGTGATCACCATATCCAGTAGAATCAACTGGATTAGCCCAAGTCCAGCAGAAATCGACAGCATGTTGAGCTTCCCATCAGAGAGGGCTAGGCAGAGAAGAGCCCTCTAACTTCCACAGGCATTTTTGTATCATGGGATATGTAACAGTAGCATCTGTTGGGAATGGTTTGCCTTCCACTATCCTCAGGAACACAATGGTTCCATTCCTCTTAGCTCCTTGCTGACCTTTATGGGGTCAGGAGGCCATGGGTCTGAAATGGGGTGTGTGGCAATCCCACTTCCAGTTCCAGATTCTCAGTAAGTTTAAACCATAAATGACAGTTCATCAATATAATGCACCTTGCAGGTTGGTGTTTTCCTTAAGGAAAAGTGCAATGTTAATCCCAAGCAGCAGGCAGGTGAGATGTAGGGCAGAAAAATCAATGAATGCCTTCCAGACTACTGTTTAAATGGAGCATTTTAGAGGAGGGGAAGAAAGTGGGTGAGGCAGAAGAGAGTCTAGGCATCTTAATCCTGAAAATTGATCAAGAAAGGATAAGATCTGGGAAGAGGAGAGACAGACTGAATCACCAGGACTATCGGGACTCGGTATTTCACAAATGAACATGCGTGTTTTGGCATGATGTCAAAGGGGTTCAAGATAACTAATCTCACCATCCAGATTCATGCCATAGTCTCACATCAAGACTTTTCCTCAAAGATCAGTAGCCCAGACTTTATGCTCAGAGAATCTCAATTTTAGTTTTCCTTACAAAAAAAAATCCTGCTTGTTCTTTCAGATTCTTCAAATGAGAAGGGGTTGAAAAAATGCCCTTCCTTGCTTGGTAAACAAAACAAAAAGAAAGATTTACTTTGGGCCATTGAAAGTAGCTGTTCCAAGCCTATGTGGTTAGAATGCATCTCAGCTCATGGTAACTGTATGTCAACTTGACACTTGACAATCAAGATGCCATTAAATTGGCGCTGCAAGTTTTGGGTTTTATGGCAGGAGTGAATTGATTATCTGGGCTTATTTTTCATGCATGAGTAGTGCTGCTAGTACTTACAACCAGGCCTGGGTACAGTCTGTTTTGTGTTTCATTGTTTTTTCAAATAAAAAAATTCCCTTTTTTTACTGGAACATCTTTAGACATAGATTAAGATTTCCCCTCTTGTTCCAACTGGATAAATGAGGGATTTCTGCATCTGATGTTGGGAGACCTGTTGCTGGGGTCAACTGAAAAGGCTAGACAATAAATGAAACTGCTTGGAGTTCATAGAACACTAGCATAGAACACTAGTTGGTGAATAACCAGACTGAGTCCAAGGAATATCAGATGCTCAGATGAGCATCAGACTTGGAGCCACTTCTTTGCTTAGAACACGTGTCAATACTGAGAAAGTAATGAGATTCGCAAGAATGGATAGTTGTTTGCAGGCTAAAAAAACAGGAATTGATGATCAAGGCCTGCTAAGGATAGAAAGAGCCTAGGGAGTCTTCTAGCATTTGAACTTCAAAGGGACACCTCAAAAGAGTGGGATAAATGGGAAATAGGTTCACAATGCTACTACAAATGCAAAAACAAGCTATACAGTGAACAAAGTTGTTTTCTATTTTAGTTTCAATGCTTCATCTTTTTAAAATTGATTTTATCTGTTTTTTTGACATTTTCCCACATGTACAAAATATATTTTGATCTTATTCCCCCCATTACTTCTCTTGTCCTTCTCCCAGTCTCACTGAGCCTTTTTCTTTTCCAAACTAGTTTTTAAAACATGTAATGGAGAGATGGTTTCTAGCTAGAATATACAAAGGACTTCAACAAATCAATAAGAGAAAAAAGATAACATCAGAAAAAATGAAGAGACTTGAATATTTCTCAAAAGGAGACATCTACATAAAAGAAAAGATGCCCAAAATTAAAGAGGGAAATGCAAATTCAAGGCACAATGAGATAGGATAACATATTCTCCACACAACTAAACTTACATTGCTTATTACAAAGGTTTGTAACATTACATTGAGTGATATTCTGACCGTAAATACTGTTAGTGGTATTATAAGCCATAATAAGCATCTTGAGGAACTTTTCAGTGGTGTCTACTATAGTTCACATATACTATGAAGCAGGTTCATGTGCAATGGTTCCTAATTTAAGTTCCACAGACTAGGTTTACAGATGGTCAGTAAAGGATAACTGAGGCTGAGGGTGCCTTATAAGCCTTGGAGGACTGGACAGGGCAGATGGAATCTGATCTTGCTCCACTACTGAGGAAGCATCCTGGGTTTATGCACCAATATCCCATGAGTTCCTGGGCTAAAATATCAAAGGATGCCATATTCTTGGCAGCATTGTGTGTGTGGGGGGGTAATCTAGGGTGTTATTGCCTCCAAGTGTCTCAGTATGTTTGCATTCCTGCACATTCTGTGGTTATTGTGAAGCACTATATGCAATAAAGTAAGAATAGAGTCAGTCTCAGGTCAGCTAGAGAATCATTTAAATGCCCCCTCTGACCTGATCATTCCTTCCCTGGATATATGCCACCAACTTATCTTTGCTTGTGTGTAGCATAGTTATTTGCAGTAACACTGAGTTAAAGCCAACCCAAATAAACTGCAGTGTCCTGTTGTATGTAATGTAAAGTGAGAAGATTCCATCTGCATCTAACAAAATACAGAAATTAGAGTAGCAAAAGCTAGATGTGGAAGGGAACACACAGTGTCATTCTATCCTTCTAAATATTAAACACCACAAGGAACCATCATGTTCAAGAATATATGTTTAAGCTGTAAAAGAGAATCAAGGAAGTGGCTTCCACAAAAGCAAGGGTTCCTTTGTTGGTAACAGGGATTAATGTTGAAGAGGGAGCATGTCTCTCTGGGTCTAAGTGTTGTAGTTTTTATCCTGGTTGACTATTACACATGTCCCATCTTTGCAGCATGATAATTCACTGAGCTCTACATTTGTGAGGCACAGCTCTGTATGTATAGTTCATAATAAAATATTTGAAAAGATATCACTTTAACTTTTATTCACTGTATTGAAATTACACTTAGAATGTAATACTTGCTCAATTAAATTGCTGTAATAGCATTTACATAAAGGGCAAATATGGGTAGATATGAATACTATGTACTAATAACTGATTCACTAAGTTTCATTTTTATTTCTCAGAACAATATAGTTCAATCTCCTCTTCCTCTTCTCTCCTATTCTTTTTCCATCTCTCTATTTTGTCTTATTTTTTAAGACAGGAGTCTCACTCTGCAGCTGACTTGAAACTCATTATATAGCCCAGACTACCTTAAATTCCAATATTCCCAGCCCTTGGGAGTCATCCTGCCTCAGGCTCCCACGAGCTGGGATGATTATAGGAATGGGTCACAAGACCCAGCACTGCAATTTTTCAACTGATGTGATGCTTTCCATATAGTAGATACTTTATTAGTCAGAGTTGTCCAGGGAAACAACACTGTATATAATCTGTTTATCTGTATAGGCATTTATATCTGAATCTATATTTATGTCTGTATATGTAGAAGATTTTCTGTAACATATTCACCTATGGAGGTATGGAAGATAGAGATGACCTAAGTTTGCTATTACATGCAACACTTGTAGCTTGTGTAGTGACACTGCTATGTATTATGAAGGCTGAGTGCTGGAAAGCACTGGGAAGGCAGCGATAGATTTCAGTGCACATCTGAAGACCAGGAGCATCAGTGGCAGTAGAGGGTGTACAGGTGAGGCAGTCAGGCCTGAGAGAGAGCATGAACTGCGCCCCTCTTCAATTCTATTCAAGCCCTCAGCAGGTTGGATGCCACCCTAATCTTCTAGGAGTTCCACTTCTAGTCTCTGTGAGGCACACTCAGAAATCACACTGCAGGGCACACTGGGACATCTTGTGAGTCAGTCGAGTTGACCACAAGTCAGATGTCAGGTTTGCTGTTTAATAAACTGTAAGATAATTGATTCCCCATGATAAAATAATCTAGTGTAGAACCATAATTCTTACTGTCGTGGTATTAAGCCATAAACTATGCTTGTATGAAAATGTCATATTGGAATCCACGGTTTTATGCCATCAATACACTCATACAAATTTTTAAGTGGTGTGAGGTAGGCTTCATGGCGTAGCAAGCACGGTCAGCAGCCATCTCTTCCCTTCTGTTGTTCCCTTCCTTTCATACATCTTCCAGTTGGCTGTTTGACTTTGCTCAGTCTCTGTCAGGTCTGGAAGCTTCTACAATTTGAACAACTTTCCAGCCCTTGATAGAATCCTGTGGAAAAGCAGTTCTTTTTATAATTCAAGACCTTAGAAAAGTTACTTTTCTTTTTACATCCAAATTTCACTTTCTTCAGCATAGGTCAAGTAAGAGAACTCTTTCTGAAATGTTGTCTCTTTGATCTACCTCAGGATAGAAGAAGTCAACCATCCCGTAGAGAAACACATTGTTTTCAAGAAATATTTCAAGGGGGAAGAGGGCAGAGGCCAATGTGAAACCTACGAAATCTGAAATAATCCAATTTGAAAGAGATCAAACAAATAGAAGCCAAGAAGCATAACAGCTTTAGGGAGAGGGGAGCCCCAGAAGATGAAGCAGGATTATAAAATGAAAGTTAATCCTTTTACTCAGCGAGGGCCTGAGGAACCCCCCGCTGGCCACACAAGTCATATTGTATAGGCTTCGGTGTTTGCCTTGCTTCTGATGTATTATTTTCCTGCTAAAATGCTATTCCACAGTGTGCTAGCCCATCTCTCACTATTATAGTAGCAGAGGCTGAAGATGGATGAGCAGGTTTATGCACTCCCATTTACTTCCAGCAGGCAAGGTTAATTGAACAGAATTCTCTCCCCTTCAGGTTTTTGTCTAGTTTGACGTTTGTGTTTTAACCAAACTAATGATAACACTGAGAACAATTACACACCAGGTGCTGTGCAAAGTGAAGTACTTTCAAACACTTTTTTTTTATTTCCACTCATACAAACTTGACAGGTACACCGGTCCCCTCCCTCCCTCCACCGCCTCATCCCCCTGTAACCCTCTTCCTCCCCATCCCATCCCCGGAGCATCCTTTAATGTGTGTGCCAAACTCTCCTCTGGGTCCTCCTCTCCGATGAGGTGCAAGGACCCAGTGGCATTTCCCAGAACCATTTCTTGTGTTCCCCTTAAGCATAGGAACACTACTGTGGCTGTCAATCCCTTGCCTCCAAGGATCCTAGTGCCTTTAGCAAACGCTAGACTTTGTGGGGTCAATAGTGTGTTGGACATTGCACAGGGCATGCAAAGTCCAATTATGATTGCTTCGGCCCTAACTTGTGTGGAGTATCTTGCAAATCATTGCTCCTCCCATCCTTTTGCTCTTACAATCTTACCGCCCCCTCTTCTGCAAATGTCCCTGAGCTTCAGGATGGGGGGAGATTAGGCTGGCTTAGTTCTATGTGGTTGATACAGAGTCTCTGATGTTCTGATTATGGTTTGTCAAACACTTTCTTATTTAATCTTTTGAATCTTCTGGGGAGGAGCAAGAGCTTCCAGGACGGCTCCAGGCAATCCTTGCTCTTCTCACTTGTGTCCCTGTGTGATTTCCCCTACACCGAATGGGGATGCTTAGAATGACCCATAGATGTTACATAGAATGTGTGTGTGACTTCTGGGTTATAAAAGGACATTGCAACTTCTCGCACAGTCTCTTAGGTTGCTTTCTCTGGATGTAGCCAGTCTTGATGCTTTGAAGACACTCGAGCAGCCCCACTGATGGGTCCATGAGAAGAGACACTGTAGCCCAGACCCACCTCCCTAACCCTGAGTGAGCAATTTAGGAACTGGGTGTTGCGACCCTAGACAAGTCTTAAGATGATATGGCTCTAACTGCCATCTTTAATTTCATCCTCATGAGAGATCCCAAGTTTATGACTGTTGAAATGATGTTGCTTTTTTAAAATTTTTATTCAATTGTGCATGTGTGTGTGTGTGTGTGTGTGTGTGTGTAGAACCACAGGCGAATTTGGGAACCACCATGGACGCCTCCACCTCTTCCTTGTTTACTCTGCTTGGGGATTCACAGGCTCCACCCTACCAGGACCAGAAACGCAGGCTCCCCCCCATTAACGCAGGCCTCCCCCTCAGGCCCCCCCTTCTGCCCGGCGTCTATACGTGGGGTCTAGGATCCGAACTCAGGACCTTCCATCTGCAAGGCAGAGGCTTAACCCCTGAGCCACCTCTCCAGCCCCAAAATGATGTTGCTTTTAGTCCATATTTGGAGTGCGTGATTGTAATGTGGCAGCAGGTGGTAACTGTTGGAATACACTCTGCTGTTATTGTTGATGTCATTACCAAGGCCCAGGAATTAAAACCCATGTGTAAAGATTCCAAAGCTTTTAGTATTGTAGAAACTAGACACCTCAGAAAGTTGTTTTGTTAAGCTAAAGAAAGCATTTTTTTGGTCAATCAAAGCTCATATTTTTAAAATATTTTAAAGGAGTGTGAGTTACTGAAATATATTGTGAAGTGTGGAATATGGTACTTGACATTGAGGCTATTTGAAATTTATTTATAGTGTACATGTCACACTGGCTAGGAAGAATTTCAACTTTTCTGAGATTTAACTGGGAGCAAATACATCCTTTTTGGGCTTGATTTTTCTGCAAAGAAGGAGGGGATTCTAAATGGAAGATGATAAAAGAAAAAAATAAAAGGAAATAAGTTTTTGAGACATTTCGAATGAAAGAGAAGCAGAGAAATGATGGATGGGTATGTGATTACAGTGATCATGATAGTTATTAACATGACATGTCCACATCTCTGTAGCATCTGGGGACATTCAGCGATGTAATAACACACATCACCAAGCACTACTTTCTCAGACAGCAGTACTTAAATATGAACTCTCTTATACTCACTCCATCATGAGTCCTTAGAGGTGAACACAACAAAAACTCCCTGTGGAAAATGAATTTTTTTTTATTATTATTATTTATTCAACTGTGTGCATGTGCGTGTGTATGTGCGCGCGCGCGTCTGTGTGTGTGTAGAACCACGGACGAATTCGCGAACCACCATGGGCGCCTCCACCTCCTTCTGCCCCGGGATTCACAGGCTCCGCCCTACCAGGACCAGAAGCGCAGGCCGCCCCCGCTTCTGCCTGGCGTCTATACGTGGGATCTGGGATCCGAACTCAGGACCTTCCGCCTGCAAGGAGGAGGCTTAACCCCTGAGCCACCTCTCCAGCCCCGGAAAATGAATTTTATGCTGAAGAACATCTACTCCCATTTTTTTAAAAAAATTTTTATTATTTATTCAATTGTACGTTATGCATATGTGCGCGTGTGTGTATGTATGTGTGGGTGTAAAAAAAGAATCCAATGGCCCAAATGTACAAGGGCAGAGTCCCAATGAAAATCAGCATTCTGCCTGGGCTGCTAAAGGTTAGCTAGGAACACATTTACTGTCTTTTCATTATTGTCCAAAAGATCATAAAGGATGAACATTTATTTAACCTGGATTCTGTTAAAGTAGAAGCACTAGAAGAACTTGAAAGTTGGCATCTAAATTTAAAAAATAAAGCAAAGCAAAACATTTACTCTGAGAAATGTTTGGGCCTAGCAAAAATTCTCTTTAGTGATGGCAGTTTAATAGTCATTTAGTTCAACATTTATCTACTGAGCTCCTTACCTGTGCCAGCAGCACCTGGCAGCTACAGCCAAGAAGCTTATTTTGCCGAGTCAGAAGCAGGTTCATAAGCAAATAATTATAATGCAGTTCACTTTGTGCAGGAAATATCTGAGGCTTATGCAAAAAATGGGGCCATTTGCACTCCTTGTGTATCAGAGAAGGCCTTTCTCCTGGAGATGTGTGTGAGAGCGTTTATGGGATGTCTAGAGGTTTGCTAGGCAGATGGGAATATGATGTGAGAAGAAATGGGTCTGCATAAAGGCACTCTGATCGTTAATCATCATTATCAGCTGGAGATTCACAGCTCCTCACCAAGGAGGCACACTCTGGGCAGGTCTGAGGCTGCTTTGAGATGGTTTGACTGAGGAGCGAAGACCTCAGAGGTCTCTAGAAGCCTAAAATGGGGGTGGCACCATCCCCTGGGCTGGGTTCCTGGTCTGAGTGAAGGAGGAAAAGCAGAAAGGAGCTGACTTCTCCTGTCCGTTCCTGTAGCCACAGCAACGGTCCTGTCACCAGGCCTTCTCCACGATGATGGGCATGGAGGCGTCCTAGTTGTTTGAGCACATGATGGGCACATTACAAACCCCAAGGTGAGCATGGAGACAGGTTCTTGGGGGACAGTGCCATGTGCAGGAGTGTGAGTACGCTGGGCCGCAGTATTTTGGGTGGGAAATAATGTGCCCTGAGTTGCGGCTGCAGTGTAGAGAAAGCCTAGATCAGGACTGGTGTGAACAGTGACATGGTCTAGTCACAGAGCTCAGTTAACTTGTTGCGGAAGATGTGAGAGAGGCATTCAAACAGAAGCAACGGGACAGAAAGGAGTAGATGGATTTGTCAGAGGTCACAGAAGTGGTATAGCTAAGCAAAGGCAGAAAAGTGCAATCTGGGCCCTTTTCTTTCCTATCATGAACTACGGCATGTTCCTTGCATTCACTATGCCTTGATTTCCTCATCTGTCCTATAGGGAAAGTGTAGGGATTAAATTATTACCTGCAGTGCTTCAGCTTACTGTACACAGCAAGTGCCCAACCCCCAAGTGTTTGGGGGTTGGGGGAAAAGTTATACGGGGCAACTGAACTTGGAACCTAAGAGTGATTCCGTGAACACAAGGAAGACAAGAGATGGCAGGTGTGGTGGGTGAGGACTGGGCATGCTGCACTTGTACCTAAATGGAGACAATCTAGCCGGTGAGGCCGAAGCTCAGAAGGGATGTGGGTGGAATAAATCCTCTAGATCTACAGGAAGAGAAACAGGGAAAATCTGATGAAATAGCTGCTGGGAAGACAGTCAACAAGGAAGAGAGAGCAGGTGGCCCAGTGGAGATGGAGACAGAACCTGCAGTGACCAGACTCTAGGCCGTCATATGATTTTCTATAGCAGTCCAATTGCCCAAGTGTGGGAGAGAAGAATTGGAATGAGTTGGATTGAACTGGTGTCAGGGTCCTACTGGCTATGATGGTCAGACTTGGAATCAGGATGTTGACAATATTGAGGAGAACAGGAAATACAATTGCTAAGGCTAGGTCACACAGGGAAGAGAACAGGGTGAGAGGACTGAAAGACTGGAAGAATCTGGAAATGGTGAGCACGAGGAGGTTGGATACAGTGGAAGCCCTGGACACTCCTGCAAGGTGGCTTCCTGTGGTGATGTGGGGAGAGAAGTATACACATTCCACTCCTCGCCATAGTGATTCTTAGTATTTTTTATATTTAGAAAGTGTGATAAGATTTTAGTAAAGACTACAAACACTTCAGAGAATCACATCCACTTAGGAAGGGGAAGTCTGTTGTAGTTGTAATTCATATCATTTTGCCATGATAAATGTACTGTGTTAATAGTTTGTTTTGTGGTCGTCTGTGTTTTGCTGTATATTATTAACATTTCAGAAATGGCATCATACGGTGCATACTCTTCAGCAGTTTGCTCTGATTTCTCCTAATGTATCCTGGCTCTGATAATTTTTTGTGGTTGCCCTATAAACCTTTGAGAAGGGGGAATATCTGAAGTCAAGGTTTCATTTTTGTCCTGGAATAACATCTGGTGACACCAAGATCAAGCGGGTATTGAGGGATGGATGCAGGCTCAAGCATAAGGCAGGTGGAGGGTTTTCAGACAGGATTTTAGCTCTTTGAATGCTTCGGTCGCTTAAGTTGACTGCAGGAGTTGAAATGAAGAGGGCATTGTGAGGCGGGTGGCAGGATATCAGTGAGTAAGTGTAAGAAGGGGGGAAGAAAAGGGAAGAGGATCGTAACGGGAGGAGTATGAGGGAGTGAGGTTGCCAAGCACTTGGGAAGCAGGCTTTCTGCACCATACCGAGAGGTGTGGATTTCATCATGTAGGGAGTGGGGGCATAGGAGAAGTTAAATTACATTTTAAGGAGTTTTTTTTTTTTTAAGGAAAAATGTGAAAGACATGAGGCAGGAAGTTGGGAGTCCATTGTACTGGTCTTGGGGAAATAAGAGGGCTTAGGAATGGGATAAGAGAGAGACAGCCATCCAAGAGGCCAACAGAACAGTTCTGATGGGGTGGGGAAGAGAGGGGGGGAGTTGGTTTTCAAACTTCAGCCATGACACAATTCATATGAGAGGTACAAGATGGAATACATATGAGAATGCGCAATGGGCAGCAATGCACACAGGGAGAGGGATGGAAACTTAATAGAAATGTCATTCTAGAAACTTTTGAAGTTAACTTTAAAAAAATAAAATTTATCCTTGATCAAAATCAAAGTTATGCGTCTCTGTAATAAGTAACTCATGAAACACACATGCTTTGCCTCCCAGATCTCTTTCATTCAAAAGTTCTTTGGATTGTGACCCATCCATCTTACCTTATTTTGTCCTGGGCAAGGTGTTTTAAGAGAGGGGTGTTAAATTGACCCATGGATGGCATAGCACATTGAAGACATTCTGGGGACATCAATCCATGCAGCCCACATTCCTTCTTTCAGTCCCTTGTTCAGTGTTGGAGCTAGGTGATTGTCGTTTGCACAAGACTCCTTCCCTACCCCTGAGAATTGACTGTCCGGTGTGCTGAGCTTACTGGGAGATAGTTCATTAGCAGTTCATAAACACCATTTTGTGCAAGGCACTATATAATCCAATTTCTATCTTGGGGAGCTTATGGTCTGTTCAGATGAGAATAATCATGTACCTAACTACCAGGAAGCAGGAAGATGTAGATGGCATAAAAGAGAGAAAAAAAAGAAGATGCTAGAGGAGCAGTCACTTCCAGTTGCTGAGGTGAGGAAACAACTGCTAACTTGGAGAGGGATCCCTGCCAGATGGAGCAAGCACACTGCACTCAGAAGTAGCATGAACTGGGGTTGGAGAGGTGGTTCAGAGATTAAGCCTCTGTCTTGCAGGCGGAAGGTCCTGAGTTCGGATCCTAGACCCCACGTATAGACACTGGGCGGAAGTGGGGGCAGCTTGCGTTTCTGGTCCTGGTAGGGCGGAGCCTGTGAATCCCAGGGCAGAGTAAACAAGGAAGAGGTGGAGGTGTCCATGGTGGTTCCCGATTTCGTCCGTGGTTCTACACTCACACACATATACATACGCACGCACGCACACACGCATACATGCACAATTGAATAAATAATAAATAATAATAAAAAAATTTAAAAAGAAGTAGCGTGAACAGACCTTAGGGGGGATGCCTGAACCCTTGTTGCTGCAGGTGTGTGATCTGAGGACTATGGGTTGGAATTGCAGTATTCCAGTGACCACGTACAAGAGAGAAATGATAGGACATTTTAAAGAGCTTGAAAATGTGTTTTGGTCAAAAAGAACTCAGTGACCAAATTGTGTGTGTGTGTGTGTGTGTGTGTGTGTATACACAGGTTTCTCAGGCTCCACTTTTCAGGACCAGAACTGTAAGCCACCACCATATTTCTGTACCTGGAGTTTTTACATGGGATCTGGCATCTGGATTCTGGTCCTCTTGTGTGCGAGGCAAAGGTGCAACCCCTCAGCCATCTCCCCAACCCAGTCATTAGCTCTTAGCAAGACCGATATACTTCAGGTTTGATAAAAAGGAGAGCATTCTTTTGAGTTGGAATCGTCAAGTTAGATTACAGCCTAGCTGGTGAGTTTATATTTTAATAGTGGGAATATATACTGACATATATCTATGCATCCAAAGGTCTACAGTTTTTGTAAATCACCCAGATGAAGTTACTGATTTAGATTCCATTTAGTAGTATGTGAGCATGGCCAGAAGACAATTCCTGGGAGTCAGTTTGACCACATGTGTTCTGGGGATCTAACTCAGGTCGTCAGGGTTGGTGGCAAGTGCCTTTCCTCACTGAACCATCTCACCAACCTTTTATGTGTTTCTTTTATCACCATGAACATCTCCTCATTGCTGTCCCTTTATGGGCAGACTTCTCCCCTGGCCCATCATCATCCTGACCCCTTGACAACTTTTCACATTCAAGAATATCATATAAATGGAATAATATTATGGGGTCTTTTGAGATTGGCTTTCTCATGTCTTTTGCCTATCCACACATAACAACAGGTTCGGGTTTATTATGTTCATTGTGGATTAGTAATATTCCACATTAGGAAAGGATGTTTGGGTCTGGTTCATACAAGTAAAGTTACCATAATAACCTTGCACAGGTTCTTGAGTGAATATAAGATTTTTTTTCTGGGATGTATGCCTAGGAGTACTCGTGAGTATTCTTATGAAATGCTTGTGTTCATCCATCCTCCTGCCTCCTGCTTGCCTGGCTAGTGATCTAGAAGCTTACTCACATGCAGGTCTAGGTTTTTGTTAATAGCTCCTCATCGGTGGTGATGTGTGCTGCATCAAGCAGCACATTCTATCTGGGTTTTAATCTTTCAGTGTTAACATTGATTTAGAGGGCTCAGGTGCTGTCAGCCCAACTGAGCCATTAGCAAGTTCTCTCATAACATCTCGCCTAATTGCCTCATGTCATCAGAGGCCTCAGAATCATGCTTATTTTTTTTCTGTCCCCCCCCCCCGTGTTTATCGACTGGAACTCTTTTAGGAAGAATAAGTTTCCTTCATCAGCTATTTGGTGAAACCTTCAAGGCCATGTATACAGAAAACGTGCAGAATGAATGGTTTCTCCATTCCTTTCATGATTTCCAAAATAATTAGTTTGGTGTCTTAGAAACTTCCACAGTGACCAGTGATACTTTTTACTTAACTCAAGATTTTTTTTTTCTAAAAAAGAAGACTATTACTGATTTCTTTCTTTCCTTCAGTGCTGGGAATCCAATCCAGCAAGTGCTCTCTACTGACTAACGTCATCAGCCCAGATACTTTTCTTTTTCTTTTGAAAGAAAAAGCTGATGAGCAGCTTAATCTTTAGCTCAGTCCTGGTAGCCCTTGGTAATTTCCTTGTTTTCTGGTGTGATGAGATGTTCCAAGTTCATCTTACATATTGTGTGATACTTTCCTACATCCCAACTTCAAATCAACCATTTCTTCTAGGAGCATAGATTGATTTGGAGCTAAAGAACAGTTCACAATACCGGTCTAGGTCCTGGACTATCATTTCTGCTAAGCTTTCATTGTTTCTCGATTTTTCCAATGGGCAGTGTCACTGCTTGAAATGTGATTTGTCCCCCACAAGTTCATGTGTTTGACTCTTTAGTGGTTTGTCATAGCATCTTTAGGAAGTGAAGCCTTGCTGGAGAAAGGTGGTCACAGAGGGTGGGCCTCGAGTTTGGTTAGCCCTACCCTGCTTCTGGGAGAACTCTGCTCTTAACAGTTTGCAGTGAGCAGTTTGGCTGTTCTCAGCCTCTTAGTTAGATATGACTTAAGCCGCCTCTGGCTTCTGCCAGCCAGTCATGCCTTTTTCTCCCATGTGGGACTCTGAAACCATAAGCTGCATAAGTCCCACTTTCTCCCATCAAGTTGGTTGACTTTAGGTGTTATGTATGTCTCAGCAACTGAGAAAGAGTAACCGGTTCAGGCAGATTATTTAGTAAAAGAAAATCACTATAAGCTTACACTCTTGTGCTCAATTTAAGGTTATAGGGTTTCCAGAACTGGAAGTCATCAATGGTAGGGTGCATGTTTAGCATGCATATTACTCTGAAGTTGGTCTTTAGCACCAAAAAATTCAGTATATTAAACAAATAATATATATGCACGGATATAGGACTTATTCATATAAGAACTTCCTTGGTTCCTGACAATACTTTTTAAGTTTTTATTTAACATTACTACCATTATGACCAACAGTCTGACTAGCAAACAAATGGTGAGCTGTTTCTGCCATCCTCTGTGCTTTCCACAGCAAATCCCACTGAAGATGCATCATCAAAATTCTATCTCAAAGTCAGCTAGAATAATTGTTTTCTTTTCATGGTTGCCACACTGCTTGATGCAAGGGTCATCTGTTTTCAATTTTTGAAGAATTGAGTTTTTCCCTTCTTGGTTCTCTGTGGATTTTCATATGTAAAACATTTCCACAGTGCAGAAGTCAGCAATAGAATGTGGTGTATTCAAGTGAATTCTCTCCTTTCGCTCTTGCCTCCTGCACTCTGTTCCTTGACTGCCCTTTAAGTAACCATGCTCCCTGACTTGTGTGGCATTTCAAACTTTAACCAGTACATCATTTGTATAGGTTCTAGGAAGAGGGATATATAACCTAAAATGTATGCATTATATGCATCAATGTTCACCTTAGTTATGATATATATGCACATATATTTCTGAGTCTTACATATTGTTTTGCTAGGCATTTCAAAACACTATATTTTAGTTTTATAATTATAATCATATAAGCAGAAATGATTATTTGTTTTTTTCCTTTCACAGATTTTCAGCTCTGAGTGTTCATTAACAAAAGGGTTTTGCTTGTTCATTGATTGTCTTTTTGTCTAACAAGTCTCACTCTTCAGCTCAGGCTGGCATTGGATCAGTGGCAAAGTCTCAGCATTCTGAGTGCTAGGATTCCTAGTGTGGGTCACTGCATCTGAGTTGTAACAGGTTTTAAAGGTTTCAAGCGACTAGGCCTTTCTGGATATTTAACTTCTAGTTTTATTATATTGTGATCAGAGTGTCTACTATTCATAATCTTTTAGATCATAGAACCTACTGGTATTTTCTTTACTCCTAATATATTTTTGTGACTGTTTCCTTTGGTCTCAAGGAGCTAGACTTTCTCTCATTAAGATATTGGGGCTGAGGTGATGGCTTAGTGGGTAAAGGTGCTTAATGCGTACACTCCAGATGATTTCAGTGTATTCACTCTGAGCTCCAGGCTCCATCTAAACTGGTATCACCAGCCCATCTCCTTTCAGCCACCATCCGGACGACCTATTTGGATCTCATCAGTCAAGAAGTGCTGCTTCCTCACAGTGACAAGATTGGGGAGATCATGGTTGCCATGTCTGGTCCGTAGAACAGAGAACAACACTGATGGGCTCACTCATGGCTGGAGATGCCTCTGTGGGAGGTCCCGAGGGGAAGGTACAATCACTCTCAGGAGACCGCATGAAATCACCCAAAGGCAAACTTGAAGAACAGAGGCCGGGAAAAGTGTAACCTTTTGTGACAGAAACTGTGGGGCAAGTCAAGCAGACACCTGTGCTAATTTTAACACTACCAGCTTTTTACTGGCAACAATAGGAATACAGATGGCATTGCTGCTCTCCCTGAGTAACCCAAGGATGCTAGGACCTCTTGTGTGACTTGCTTTAAGAACGGCTTAGTGATGGAAACAGGTTAACAAGCTGGACAGTTACTTTGGATCTATCACTTTTCACCACAGCTAGCGCCTGGTGTCCATATAATGCAGGACTTAAAACGAATGGGACCGGTAACATCTTGAGCTCATCATGTATTTGGACCATGATTTATTTAGAGTGGAGGCTTTTTTTTAAGGGAAGAAAAAGCATTCCAGGTAGGTTATCTAAAAATAAAGTGCTTTCAAAGCAAAAAGAAAAAGTTTTGGGGAAACGATTTTTCTCTGTTGCCCCACTGAACAAGTTGCTCTCAGGAAGTCTAGTGACATCTAAGTTTCTTGCCTCTGCAGGTTATACTAGTTTTTGCCTGAAGGATATGAAGATTAAAAAAAAAAAAACACCTAAAAGTCTAATAGTAGTGTTAAGACAGGGCTCAGATTGGATCACTGTAGGTCAGTCTTCCTGGGAATCTACTGAACATCTTTTCCTGTTTTGCTTTCAGACTTTGTTCTTGCAGGATACTTGTACATTTTCTCTCGTCCTGCTTATTTCTTTTTCCTAAATGTCACTGAGGGTGTGTTGGGCCTTCTTTGCCTCCCGTGGTCACATGTCGCTTAACAACAGGGACGCATTATGAGGAGAGAGTTGTTAGGGAGATTGTGTTACGCAAGCATTATGAGATGGACGTCCACATGTGGCGTCACCATCTCACCAAGGCCTCCTCTGGGAACATACTGTTGGCCCAAACATCATATACAGGACTGTCTAGAAAGACCGGGTGCCATCTTTGAGGTTTCTGTCATAATGATCTTTTTCCTTTCCTTTTAAGCAGGTTTATAGTCATTTTCTTCGGTATCTTAGAGTTCATTTCAGTGTCCTTTATCATATTTTCACTCAAATCTCTCTTACTTTATGTACTGCTTTAGTCACTTGGCTTGTGGCAGTGGTAAAATATCCCAAAAAGACGAACAAAATAAACTCTTGACTCCCAGACCCACGGTACTGTACATGGTGGGGCAGACGTGATGGTGGCTCCCGGGAGCTTGCGGCAGAGGGAGAAAAATGCTCCTGTCCAGCCAGCTTTGTCCCTTTTATGCCAGGACCCAAACCCAGGGGATGGTACCTCCCACTGTTAGGATGGGTCTTCCCTACTCAATTTACCTAATCAAGATAATCTCTCACAGGCAGGGCCAGAGCTAATTTAACAACATTAATCCTCACAGGTGTGTAGAAGACTTGCCTTCCGACCCTGCCAAGCTGGCAGTCAACACTAACCAGCCCATGCCCTTTGGGCTCCTGTGCTGTGAAGGAAACGTCTTACTGTCTGATGAAATGTTTAAGGTTTCAGAGCATTCTTTTTATTTGTCAAGAATATTGAGTTGTTGTTGTTGTTGTTCAAGATTGAATGGTTATTGTTCAAGATTGAATGTCATAGATGCTTCCCTAGAGTTTCAAGTGTCCTACTAGACAAAGGAAGATATTCACAAGGAGAGGTATTACATTTCATGGATTTGGAATTAGGAATGGCTTATTTTTTTAAATTTATTATTATTATATATTCAATTGTGCGTGTGTGCGTATGTATGTATGTGTATGTGTAGAACCACGGGCGAATTCAGGAACCACCATGGACCACCTCCACCTCCTCCTTGTTTACTCTGTCCCGGGATTCACAGGCTCTGCCCTACCAGGACTGGAAACGGAGGCCGCCCCCCACTTCCGCCCAGCATCTATACGTGGGGTCTAGGATCCGAACTCAGGACCTTCTGCCTGCAAGGCAGAGGCTTAACCCCTGAGCCACCTCTCCAGCCCCAGTTATGGCCTTATTAATGGCTTATTTATGACCATAAATTTTAAACTTTTCCAGAACCTTCCTCTGATCCATCTCCTCTTATACTGTCTTTTTAAAAATTTCTTTGAGTCTTTACATGGCTATGAAAGCCTAAAGCCTTATGTTTATATTGAAACTAGGGTTGTTGTCTTATTGTAAGCAGATAGAGCAGCAAATTACACTGTGCAATCATAGGGCATGATTTCTTTAATCATTTTGTGCAGGTAAAAGTGGCAAAATGTGGGATTTGCATTTCCATGTCTTCCTGAGCGAGTTTAGTATTCCTTCATTACCCTAAAATGTATTCTAGGATAAATATATCCTTTGTTTAAGGGATTTGTTCCAAGCATTTGACATATATTTTCAGGTAAAATATTATAGGTTTATTTGAAGTTTCTCACCTTGAGTATACAAAATACAAGCTTTATAAAATATTCATTTTTATTTTGTAGTTTATGAATATATATAAAATAGAAACTTACATTCATATTTCATATTTATTAAGGCAAGGAAGAGTTTGACATATGTTTAAAGATCAGTATTTTCCAAGCCTTCCCACATTTGAGAACTCTAGTTAAAAAAAGTGCTGCATTGTAGAGATGGCTTAGGTCTGACCGCAAACCAAGTCCTGAGTTTGGATTCTGGATCTCACATAAAATGCCAGGTGTTCAGCCTGTACTTTGAATTGTGGAAGGAAGAGCCTGGGAAACTCATGTACAAAGCAAAGAGGAGATAGAAGCAATGCAGGGTGATTCCCCAAGCCACCCTTGGGCCTCCACAGACATACACAGTACTCTCTGATACACGCAAATACACGCAAATACACACACACAAATAAAAAAGAAGTGCTGTCCATATGCATGAGTTAACTTTATCTGTTCTTTGTTTTTCTTCTCCCCACACTTAGGCAAGCAAAGGAAATACCTAGAAATGACAAGTAAAAGACTGGAGGAGTTCTTGGGGATGGATCAGATGGGACTGGCCAAAGTGCTCAAAGTTTTGCCGCCCATGAGCCCAAAGGTGGTGACAGAAGAAGAGGTGAACCGAATGGTAATGTATGGGGCAGGGAGGTTTCTGTGCCACACACAAGATATGGTCTCCTCAGGATGACAATACTGACTGATAAATACCAAATTAGCTACTTGCAATGAGCAGAGCAGAGTTACCTCAAAACTTGAGACGTTTAAAAATTGCATATACACTTCAAAGTGCAATGATAAATGGATGACACAGTTGGCAGAAGACTATATGTCTTAGTCCACTTTCATTTCCTATGACAGAATACCAGAAACTAGTTGACCTATAAAGAAAGGAGGTTTGGTTTTGATGTGTGGCTCTGGAATCTGTTAAATCCAAGACTAGGAAAGGGTCCCATGCTACAGCCAGGCATGGTGGGAAGGGGAAAGCTAGTCAGCTAGCATCCATGTGTGCAGATTAGAAAGCCAGACTCCAGAGCAATAGTAATTCATTCAGGAGGGCTCCAGCCCATGAATTAAGGTTCTAGGTCATGAATTTGGGGGCCACACTGAAATCAGAGCACTGTGTGAGTAAATGCTTAACATTTTCTAAATATTAGTCAGAACCATGTGAAAGTGTTATTTGTGTAGCTGAATAACAGGTAAGCATCAGAATTCTACAGGGTTCAAGCGAATAGTACATCAACAAGAGTTGTTTTTATGTTAATATTTGTAGAACACAGAGTATTAAAATAGTGACTAAGTGGTATTTAGAAGAAATTAATATTTTTCCATCATTTAAAATAAAAAGACTGGTAGCTCTAATGATTTGTAATGACGGTTTCTCAGCTAAATTGCAAGCTACATACATGCTGTAAAAATTTAAGAAAATTTATAGTACTGGGGACAGTGCTAACTATCTTTTAAATCTAAATTCAAATTGCATTCTAATTAGAATATAACATCACTCATTCTCTTGTAGTGTTTGCTGACACATATTTACACAAACTCCTGACTTTTTGTTTGTAAGGCTTCATTATTCTGATTTGAATCACAATATTGTTGATACCTCTTCACACTCTGTTAATCTACTCTGTGTTCCAATCAAAAAGAACCTAAAAACAAAGTTGAAACCTCTATTAGAAATGCATCTTCATTTACAGGGATTCAATCACAGAAACCAAATTTATAGGAAAGCGAAAACATCCTTGGAGAGTTATTGACTTTAACCCAAAGCAAAATAAATTGACTAAATTATTCACCTTCTAGATGTTATAAAAAGTCTTGACATCTATCCTGCAATGATCATATTCTCCTTGCATATAAAATAGGCCCTGAAAACTTTCTAGAACAACTAAACAATAGTGATTAGGTTGGGCTAGCTAATCTTTCACTGAGCTAATTTTATTTAAATCACAGGTATCTTATTTCATTTACTTTCACTATAATACATACCTGACCAAAACAATTAGATGATTCTCTCATTCATGCTTAAAATTCCAGACCAAAATTCATCATGGCAGGAGGATTTTCCAGCAGGAGCTTAGGGAACTGACTACACCACAGTTGTCACAGCAAGAGCGAAGGGCAAAGATCAATGTGACTTACTTGTTTTCTAACAAGCCGGCTTGCAATCTAATTAGCTCTTTCTCCATGTCTTTATCCACTTGCCCCCAAAATGGTCCCACCCACTGGGGGCTGGGTCTTTCCAGATCAATTATGCAATTAAGACAATCTCCTACAGACTTGCCAAGAGGTCTTGAAGTAAAGAATTCCTTTACAGGTGTGCATAGAAGCCTACCTGTCAGGTGTGAGGTTGTCAGCTAGCAGTAACTGTCAACAAGAGATTATTTTTTTTCTCATAATATGAAAAAATATTAAAGCATTTTATGTATATTTATGAATGTAATTGACTACTAGATCTGATAATCACCTTAGAGTGCCTTCTAATATTTAAATAAATATGTAAAAGTACTCTTGTGACTTCTAAGTAGAAGTTCATACTCATTTCTAAGTAGCTAAATTACAAATGTAGGCCCCATTATACTTCATTTTCTTTAAACAAGATGGAATCAATAGTCAAACACCCCAAATCTTTGCTTATGTTTTATATCAGTTGAGAAATAGAAGTATCTTCAATCCCTTAGTTCTGAACTTCGTAAGTGATTTGTACAATCTTGGAGTTTTATGCTCAGGTGCTTCCTCTGTGCATACATGTCAGGCTCTTTGGGTAGATTCCTATATGATTCCTTTACTTTTTTTCCTTAGGGCTTCTTTGTGTAATTCTTCAAAACTGTAAGATCAGGACAAGCATGCGTCACCTTCAATTACTGTGCACAGATCTCAAAAGCGCATGGGGACCGTTCTTGTATAATTTAGTTATTTTAAATATTTTATAAAAGAACATTCCAGAATTATCCTGAAAGCCACAAGCACGAATTATTCATTACTGGTACTTATGAAAACACTTTTCTTTCCTAGTATAACTAAGGATGACTTTTGGCTCTTGCTTGAATTCTAGCTGACGCCCTCAGAGTTCCTGAAGGAAATGTCCCTCACCACAGAGCAGAAGTTGGCAAGTACACGCTTCACCTGCCGGCCACAGATCATTGAACTCTTAGACATGGGAGAAATAACACATCAAAAGGTAGAGAAAGCTAATGCATGTAATGTTCTAGAACCTTCTCGATAGCTGAATACAAGCTAATATTTCTGGGCTAACTAAATTTGCCTTTCTCACCCCTTTTCCGTCTCAAGATCTTGATCTCTGTGACTTGCTATGATTAAAAAAAGTCCAACTATAATATGTGCAATTCTTACTTAAAATCCCTTTGACTAACCCGGTTTTTATCAAGCCACTTTGGTCTGTGCTTGACACTATTACTTCCAGGGCAGGACTAATTCTAAGAATTATATCAATCCAGCCTATGGAAGTTTTCTTCCTAGCATAGCAGCAGTCCTCCCTTTTCTGAGCTGTACAAGGATGGAAAGAACTAGAACAATTAGCATGGGCATGAATTGCCTGTGGCTCATTTCCAAAAACAAAGGTATCTTTTCAGCCTCTGTGATACATACAGGTGTTAAAGAGATACCTGAGGGCTCCAGGTTGGCATATATAAAGAATCAATAGTTGAACCCCAAGCAAGCCTGCAGAAGGTTGTCTAACTGATGAGGGAAAAACCCAACTCATAATGGTGGGGTGGGGGGGACTACTTCCTGGGTAAGTGGATAAAATGGGGGAAGCTGGCTCAATAAAGTTTGACATTCTTCAACACCGGACTGGGATTGCTGAGATATTCAGCTCCTGAATAGAAGCGGTGAGACCAGGGAACTCCATGAGCTTGAGCCCATTGCGCTTCTTCAACTGGTTCAGGGCGCTGGCATTCTTCACATACTTGGACAGACATGCTGTCTGGCAAGTGAGGTTTTCCCCTCTCTCGGTATCTTTGGATATGGTGGGGGACCATTTCCTTTGCTCTTGGTGTTGGTCCCTGCTGCTGGCAGATGGGGCACTCAGCAGTTGTAGCCAAGTCAGCCTTGGGGAGTGGAAGCCCATGCATAACCTCCCTCAGTCCTGGTGTTATCATGAGTTCTCCTGCCAAGCTGGACTAAGAGCTATAACCAGGCAAGCCAGAATAAAATCCCTTGTTTCCATAAGCCATTTTGTTGTGAATTTGTCAGCACTCTGATGCAGAGTAACTGTGACAGCCTGAAAACAATTAGCTGTGTAACATATATCTATATTTTCATATAAACCGTGCTTTCCTGACTTTCAGAGCACATGTTTCTGAAAGGTCTTGCTTCTGACTTTTTAATGAATCCCTGAAATGATAAGTTTCAATTTTCTACATAAATTATGGTATGAACCCTTTTCAGCTGGACAGCTACAGATCACCCCCTTATGCCTAGGGGGGGGGGGAAATCTCTTAAGGGTTTTCTGAGTTACATTCTGAGAATATCAGAGGCCTCTTTACCTCCCTGCCTCTCACCAGGACCCAGGAGAAAATGGCTGTTGTTAGTAATGTCGGCTTTAGTTACCAACTATAACTTCTCACCTCTACAAATACCCTTCCACATTTGAGGAAAGGAAACATGGCCTTTCCCTAGCTAATTCATCTTCCTGTCTTCAGGCCTCTCTCCTCTTTCTGAGAGCATAACTAAGTCCTGAGAATTTGGGGGCCATGTTTTCATTTCTTGTGATTCCTGCTATGAAAAATAGGATCAGATACAACACACAACCTGTTATCTGCCTTTCTCAGCCTAGCTGGTTATTTTCAGTTTATTCTCTTGAAATTCTTCTTTTACCTCTCGGTTAGGTGACTGGCATCTTTTATAATTTTTTAAAGAACAGTTTATAGATCTTATTTTTATGGTTCTGGTAGTATTTGAATATTGTCTTTAGATTTAATTGAAGATTTGCTCAGCATAAAATTCTCAAGTAATAAACTTTCTGTTTACCAACCTTGCAAGAGTTTCCCTTCACCTTCCAATGCCATTCCATGATGGTCTGCAGAAGGCTCAAATCCAGCTTGGCCCTGACCCATGCATACTTCAAAGTTTTAGCTTATACATTCAGATTTTTTGTCATGTTCACTAATTTTATTTGGAAAGGACTAAATGTTTCCTGTGTAACTGTGCATGTCTATTTTGTTTCTAGAAAGTGTCTCTTTAAGTTATAAGCATCTGTATGTCATTTTCTTTTTCATTAGGAACAGCGATTATGAATGTGTGGGAACTTCTTTGTCTGCCCTTCTGCTTCTCCCATTTCTTTCCCAGCTCCTTTCGTTCTGTGCTCATGTCCATTTCTCTGCAATGACACTGACCAGGCCATTTTCTCTGTCTCTTCCTTTCAACTATGTGTGCTGTTCTCTCAAACCTCACTCTAGAACTTGATGGTTCAGCTGATCTCAGTCATTTAGCAGCATTTGAAAGTGTACATGTTTTGTGAGATAGCTCAGTGGGTAAGATGCCTACTCATTAACCTGGCCACATGAATTTAATCCCTGACCACATGGTAGAAGGAGAGAAATTATTTCCAAAAATTATTCTCAGATCTCCACCCACATGTAATGTTATATACATCTCTCTCTTTCTCTTTCCCACCTTCCTCTCTCTTAAAGATAAATAAAATTTTATGAAAGAAACTGTACCCTTTGTGTCTTTCTATCCCCATGCATCTGCGATGTCACACTCCAAGTTTTTTTTCTCCTTCACTGGTTGTATTTTTATTTTACTTTGAGTCTTCTGTTCTTGATCACAAAATGTTGATGCTCTCAAATCTTGGTAGTTGGATCTCTTCCTTCTGAGTTTACGTCTCAGCTCAGGGTTTCATTGCCTTCCTTTGACATGCTTGAGAAATTTCTTTAATATAAATGTGCATTTGAGATAGACATCCAGGTCAAACATTTATTGATGATAAATCATAAATAAACTAATTTAAAAATAATTCTTTGACATGTATAGAATTTTGTATGCATGTATGCATTTATTAAGGGCGAAAGCAGATGTGCATCCTAAATGAGGTTTTTGTGTTTGCTTTACAAAATTAATTCAATCAACTGAATATGCCAAAGGGTGGAAAGCACTTTCAACATTTGTTGATTGATGTTTTGACTTTATAATTATCAATACTGAGAATGCTGCTTTGCATAAATATGTAGTACAAATAGCAGAAGTATGTTTAGGGCCATTTCAGAAATTGCTGGAAATTCTCTCTTAAACCCAAGCCCCAGAAATGAACACACAAAATCTTCTCTGACTCATGGCAATCATTTTCTGTTATTCTTTTTTGCTATTTTCCTTTTTAATCTTATTCTTAATTATTTTGTATCTGACATAAAAATGAATATATGCTCAAGTAGTACATATTTGTGTATTATATATGTGTATATATAATCTTATATTTTTCTTAATTATTGTATTTATACAAATTTATATATCTGTCCTGGCTCAATATATTATAATAATTTTATTGCTTTCTGTTGTAGTTACTCTGAATTATTACAGATAAATTCACAACCAAGTGAACAAGAGATTTTATAGAGGAACAAGAGATTTTATTCACTGTTATAATTGTCTAGTTATAGTTCTTAGTCTAGCTTAACTCAACTACCAATTTTCTATAAGTGTCCCCAGAGCTTCGACCCTTAAACTGGTAAGTCAACACTAGTTTTAGTTTTTAACTAGGATACCCATCTTTGGAAGAAGGAATTCTTCGTAGACTTGCTACTTCATGGACGGGCTGTATGCACATACAGGTATACTGTGCCATGTTGCATGTATTGGAGGTCAAAGGGCGACCTTCAGGTGTTGGTTCAGTTCCCACCTTTCAATCTTGAGATAGAGTTTTTCCACCATTGCATAAGTCAGGACAGCTGGTCCACAAACTTCTGGAAATTCTCCCATTTCCTGTAGGTGCACTGTGATTCAAGGAGCACTACTGCATCTAGCTTTTTTTTTTTTATTCCTGGGTTCCGGGGATGCAAACTCAGGTCATCAAGCTTACACAGCAAGCACTTTTATCCATCGAGTCATCTCCCTAATTTGACTTGCTATTTGGTCAGTTAATGTTAAACAGTATCCTAAATCAGTAGACCTTCTTCATGAGTCTCCGTGTGCTTCTATAAAAAAGACTATGTTTATTTGGAAGGTGGATACCTTTATTTTTAATAAAAATGTATGTCTTGCATTTTTATATTTGTATATATTATGAATATGTAGCTTGATGAGTTTAAGTAGAGTAGGCATGTTCATATAACCACCTTCCCAACCAAGAAAAATATATAATACTATTGACCTTCTAGAAGATTCCTTTGGTCCATTTTCTGGTCATTACCTCTTGCTCTTCCCTCCAATGACTGCTAATTTTCTTCTCACAGTATAGGTTAGTTTTTCCTTTACATAAGTAAATATCACAGGATACGCTCTTTAATCTCTGACTAATTTAGCCAATATTATGTCTTCAGATTTACTGATTTATGGAATTTCTTCATGTGTGAAGAACTGGAGAATAGTCCCTTACCTTTTATCATAGTTAGAGACAAATGTCAACTTGTCAATGGAAGGCTTGAGTTCTGGGCACAGTTACAAAGAATTGATAGTTGAATTGAGCCCAGTCCATGGTGGATAGGACTAGGCCCTGGGCAGGTAGACAGAATGGAGGGAACTGGTTAAGGTATACTTGACCAGACATGCAATCCTGTGGATTTAGTGCAGCCAGTTCCTTGGGCTCCTTGGTTAGTGTGGATTCACTTGCCAAGCTAGACAAGGAACTACAACCAGACAATTGTAAGCCAAAATAAAAACTCTTGTTCCCTTAAGCCATTTGATCATGAATTTATTGGCAGTATGCAGGGTAGCTGTAATACTTGTTATAGGTATTGTTAACAATCTGAGAATCTTTGGATTTCTTTCATTTCCTAAGAGACAATTTTGATAAATATGTTTTATATTTTAATATAATTTATCAATCTTTGAGTTCGTGTCTTATATTTTCTATGTCTCACTAAAGTAAATTTTGTATTTTCTATGTTTATGAAGATATTCTCCTAGCTTTTCTTCTAAAATCTTTGTTTTTCCTTTCACATGGAAGGCTTTGCTATACCTAGAGTGATATGAAGGAGGGGTTAAATTAGTTTATTTCATATGATTTTTCCAGTTAGCACCTTGATCAAAGAGAACTTCTTCCTTCCCCTGATTTTCATTGTTGGCTTTGCCATAAATCAAGTTGTCATATATAAGAATTAGTTTCTGGGTTTCCTAACCTGTTGTTTGTTTTGATAGGTCTTGTGCCTTACTACTATGACAGCATGTGCTATATACTGATATAATAGCTCGCTACCTGATATATCAACTCCTCCAATCTTGCTCTTCAAATGTTTCCTTTCTCTACTTAGCCCTTTGCATTTCCTTTTTAAATTTTTATTTATTCATTCATTCATTCATTTATTTGTTTGGTGTATGTGTGTGTGTGTGTGTGTGTGTGTGTGTGTGTGTGTGTGTGTGTATGTGTGTCTCAGAGGGCACCGTGTGTCCCTGTGGAAGACCAAGGATGACTTCAGGAATCATCCTGTATTGCTTATATCTCCTTTTTGCTTCCCTCTGGCGTTTCCCAGGCTTTACCCACCAGAGCTGGAAGTGCAGATTGCCACTTTTCTGCTTGGTGTTTGTATATGGGACTTGGGATCTAAACTCAGGAGCCATCTCTCCAATCTGGTCCTTTGCATGTCTACATATGTTTCATGATAAGCTTTTCACTTTCTTCCTAAAATTTCTACTGGGAAGTTTTTTATTGGATCATAATGAACTTGCAGGTCAATATCTAGAACATTTGATATCTTGAATATATTGAATATCTCAAATCCTATACACAGTCTGTTCCTATATTCATGTAGATATCCCTTTATTTTAGTACCAATTTATAGATTTGAATAAAGGCCTTATGCATCTTCCATTGGATTCATTCTTACCCGTTTTCTATTAGGAATGTTAATTAATAGGCCTATTACAAGTTTCATTTTCTAAATGTTCATTGATGGTATACAGAAATCTGATTGATTTTTATATGCTGACTTAGTGATGTGGCTAAGTCATTTATTAGTTCTAATAGTTTATTTGTAGGGTATTTTGAATTTTCTAAGTGAACTGTTAATTTCCTCTGGGAAAAATTACAGTTTGATTTCTTCATTGATTTCTGATACTTGAATTTCTGAGATAAACCCAACTTGGCCATGATATGTGAAATTCCTTACACTGTTAATTCCAGTTTGCAAATGTTTTCTTCTTGTATTTATTTACTTGTATCTGTGGTTAGTAAGTGATACTGGCCCATAGTTTTTCTTTTCTTCTCTCTCAGATATGTCAAGAACATATATTAAATTGTTTGCATTTTTTGGCTTTCTTTCATTTGGGAGAGTTTCTGTAGATCTTTAATGTTTGGTAGAATTTGCTTTTACAGCTATCTGGGTTTTAGTGTTCTCTCTAAATGTTGTTTGCAGATTGGATCCTGATATCCTGCTGCTTCTTATGCCAGTTTTGATTAACTTTTATTATATTTTCTGGAATTCATACATGCTATTTAAATTGCACATTCATTAACATAAAATTTATTTATTACCTTTTTACTTCTATTCATTCTTTATATTTTCTTTGTTTATCTTCTTGATCTTGTTTATCTATTTTGTCGGCTTTTTAAAAGATAAGCTCTATTTTATGCATTGATTGCGCATTGATTTGCTTTGTTTCATTCATTTCTGTCTCTATCTTTGTATCAATTTCTCCTTTATCTACACGAATTTATCTGTTTTCTTTAAAAAAAAACTTTATACCTCAAGGAAAACTTAGGAGTAGACTTCACATCATTGTAAAGGAAACAAAATTCCCAAAGCTTACATGGAAATACAAGTTCATAGAACATTCTGCAACACACAAAGACAGAATCTTCTTAATATTAAGGAAGATACTTATACTTGCAGCTCTCAAACTGTGTATTAAGATACCTCATTGCCTGTATAAACTGTTAGCTTGAGGTAATTTGTAGTGTTAGCATTAGATCACACATGTTCTCTTTAGGTGACATAATTCTTTGCCAAACTGACTTCTTGGTACTTGCTCTGATAAAAAAAAAAAAAAAAAAAAAAGAAAAGAAAAGCAAGTACTCTGTGAAAATCAAGTAGCATGGGAAATAAAATGACCATTTCCCTATCAGTTCTGTTTGCAGGGTGCAGCTGGTATGTACCTCCCAGTTGGAAGCAAGAGATTGCTATTATTACTTTGTATGGTCAAAATTCATTTCAATTGACTGTGCAGTTACCGTGTAGTTCCCCATTTACTACTCTTCTTTCCCTCCTCTGTCTTTTCTCTGCAAAGAATGTTTTCTTTAGAAGTTGTTGACAACAGTTTTTGATTTTCATCTCACCGGAAGTTCGCCTTGAACTTTGTTCTCAAAGGGAATTTTCTAGTGTAGAGAATATTATTTCTACAGAGTGTTTGGCTGTCAAGATTTAAGATATGATTTCCCTGTCTGTTATCTGTGCTAATTTTTTGTTGAGAAGTCAGTATTTTCTTTTTGTTTCTTAGATGTTGAATATATTCTTGTTCCCCTATTAGCTTCTCTTGTACATTTTTTTGCTTTTGTTTTCAATGATTTTATGATTATCTACTTAGATATGGATCTTTTTAAAACCCTACCTAAATCTATAAAACCTCCTGAATCAATTAAAGAAACTTGTCTGCCATTATTATATCAATTTGTCTTTGTTTATTTTTCCTTCTGGGTCCTCAAATATATCTGTTTTGGGCCTTTTGCTATACTAGCTCTACAGTAGACTTTTTGCTTCTGAATTTCCCATTATTTTAATCTGTCGTCTTAGTTCTGACTGTTTTTCTAACTGCTCTCTATTTCATGAAATCTCCCGGGATCTACATGAATATGACTGATCACCTGCTTAACACCTGCACCAAACCCCTGATTTCTGTTGTTAAAGTTTTAAGTTAAAGAATTTGCATTTAATTTTTTGCATCATTATTTATATTTGATATTAAATATGTATATGAATTGTTTATGCCAAATAGTTTTGAATGATAGCAAACAAAAAGGTTTTTCCCCTAAATATTTGTAAATCATATATACATTATATAACATCAATTGTGTATACATATGTAAATGCATTAACATTTGCATATGACATATATGTAATGTATCTTTTTTCAAACAGTTTTCCACATCTAACAAATCCTTGTATAAGTATCACTGTTGCTAAGTTGTTTGATTTCATGAATACATCTGATTTTTGTTATCATCTCCAAGGCTCTGACAACATTCTGCACCTGGTGTTTTATTTTTTTGTGGGTAGAAAGCATGAATCATGTCATTGCTCCTGCTCTCTTTTATTTCTGCTGGTTTTCACCCGGGACATCTTATTTCCTCATATTTATGGCCATCTTATAATTTGCATTTTCATGGTTACAAAGAATTTTTAGGAGCTGTAAAATTTCATAATTGGAAGATTTTGCAGTGCTCCCCTCTTTCAGAGAGGACACTTTTCCTTGTGCCACACCTCTGGGTGCATCAGCAATGCTGATTCGCCTCCTTCATTCATGTTCAAGGACCTAGTCCATGTGCCTATTCTGTGGCACATCCATTCATAGACCAATGAGGGGAAGCCCATCAGGGTGGTACCCTGGCTAAGCATTCTGGTCTGTCTCCCTAGCCTTGCTGTCTAGATATTCAAGAACTTTGTCTATATCTCAGCTGCTTGATCTAATGCATGGGGATGGGGAGAAGTAGTTTGATTTTCTCTATTCATTCCATTCTCCATCTTACCTACTGTCTTCTCTTGAAGCTTGGCATTCTTTACTACCTTGTTAGCTCTCTAGTGCTTCCATGCAAATATTTATTAATATTATTTTTCAATTATTCTCATAGGGGAGTGGGATCAAATGACCTTGCTTGCCATGATTAGAAATGAAGGACTTGGGGGCTGATAGGACAGCTCAATGGGTAAAGTGCCTGTGTGCATACCTGATAATCTGAGTTCAATCCCCAGAAGGTGGAAGGAGAGAACAGACTTCTGAAAGCTTTCTTCTGACCCTTTCATGTGCTCCGTGGCATGGCGTCCATTCTCTCTCTCTCTCTCTCTCTCTCTCTCCCTCTCTCTCCCTTCCTCTCCCCTTCTGTCTCTCTCATAAATAATTAAAACCACACCTGCCCAAATTTTTAAAAAATAAATATTTAAAAAATAAATATTTTATTTTTCAATTGATGATTTTTATTACTATGATTTGTGTGTGTGTGTGTGTGTGTGTGTGTGTGTGTGTGTGTGTGTGTGTGTGCGTGCGCATGCACGTGTGCTACTGGACATGCAAGTGTGTACACTGGAAGTGAAATCTAAGGTATAAATCTGAGGTGCCATCACACCTTGTTTTGAAATACAGCCTCTCACTGGGACCCAAAGCTTACCAGCTAGACTGGTCTCACTGGCCAGCGAGCCCAGGGAAGCACCTGTCTCTACCTCCCCAGCACTGGGAGTAGAAACATGTTATACCACAGCTAGATTTTCACATGAGTGCTGAGGATAGAATGCAGGTCCTCATCTTTGTGTGACAAGAAATTACAGACTCAGTTATCTCCTGAACCCCTAAATTTTCTACCATTTTTCATTGAAGTTGATTACAATGATCCCATGACCCATGAATCATAGCTATTATTTTTATGGTTATTGCCCTCTATGAGTGCTTCCCTTGTTCGTAATTTTAATAGGTGTGTGTATTATCTGTTTTCCCAGTCCTTTTCCCCACTGCATGACGGTATGGATAATTTCCTCTTTCATCTGCAGTATTCAGGAGTTGACTTGGATCAGGCATTATTCCAGCCATTTCCATCAGAAATTGTGTTCCAGAACTATGCTGCCTGTGAAGTCTACGAAGTCCCATTGATTTTGAGGAACAATGACAAAGTGAGTATGCCCTGGGGGTGCTTTCAACTGGGGTCCTGTGAGACCTTACAGAAGGTTTTTAAAATTGATAGACCTAGAAGTGTGTTCAAACATGCCTTTGGCTGTAAGCTTAGTAGAGACCAGGCTAGACCTGTTCATTATTGCATATTCGGTACAGCATGGAGCCCAGGCACATAGTGAACTATAGTGAAGCCTATATCCTAACTTCTTCATGCATAAAGGGTTTCTTTGACTGGTTAGGCTGGGTTTTCATTTAAGACTGCACAATTCTCATTATTTCCCAATATTCACTTTCATTGCAGACTCAAATCCAGCTCAAGGTATTATCTGCTTGTATGAACAGTAAATGTTAAACATTCATATTTGTATTCTGCAGTGCAATTATATTCTGTTGATTATACTTGTAGATAATTTCTAGAATCTCTCTCTTCTACTGTCCTTCCTACTTTCCTTAATCTCAATCCCTTCTATAAAAAATAGCCTTTGGAAATTATCTCTGGACAGTTTGGAAGGTTTCATTTTAACTGTAACTGAGGGTTTCTTCCCCAGCCATGTGCATTTTTCTTTAGGTATAAATTAGGATTTATTTAAAGAAAATAAAGTAATGTTGCCATTTCTCTTCTATTGCTAATGTGAATAGACTAAACCATTTTGGGGAGCAAAGGGTCGATTCCTGGCTTACAGTTTCTGGTAGTTTATCAGCATGGTATGAGGGGGTCACACCATCTGGAGTTGAGGGAACTAGCCACACTACATTCACATAAAGAACCAAAAGGAAGACATACTGTCTCACTTGCCAGTCTGCCAAAATACTGGGCCAACTCCCTCCATCCTATCCACCTGCCACAGGAATAGGTCTCACCACCATGTCCTGGCTTGCTCAGGGCTTCCTTTAAGTAAATAACCTACAGATGTCTGATAGTCACAGAAGACAGGTAATGGAGAAGCAGTAAAGTTGGTAAAGTGCAAAAATGTAATGAGTGGGGGTGGCTTTTCTGAGATGCTAAATTGAAAAGTGGGAGCCTTTTCAGGAGGTTTAGAATGTGGGAGCCCTCCCACAAAGCTGAGAGACAGGAGAAAAAGAAAGCAAGTGAAGCTGGCGCAGAAATCCGAAGCAAGGGGAAAAGTCCGTACAGTTGCTCATTAAGGAATTAGTGGTTCCTTCCAGGGATCAATAGGGTGATTTAGTGGCAGCCAAGTCAGACTCGGGAGACAATGGTATATTTAGTTTAGTTTTGTTTTGTTTTTGCTGCAGTGTTGTTATCAAGAGAAGCTTATGAGAGGGAAGCTAAAAGGGTGAACTAAAGAGATGAAAAAGAATCGAAATGTACCCAAGGTTATGTCTCCAGACCACAAGAAGAAGTACACGCCATAGGCAACAAGACATTTCTTGCAAGGCTGCCAACAAATTCATTTTCCCACTTGACAATTATCTTTTCCATTTTCTTATGACTTGTGACTCTCATTCGACTGTAGGCTAGGAAGGATGGAGAGGAGCTGGCCCAAAGGTCTTCTGGCCACTGTGCCCTAACCCTAAGCAAGAAATGATCAACGGTATGGATGAGGAAGTCTGAGGCAAGGGACATGTGTGCTTTCATCTGCCACACAGTTTTCAGGGGCAGGCACGGTGCAGCCAAGGTGTTGGCCCTATGGAAAGAGGTCCCCAACTGGGAAAAGTCCAGCAAGCCACAAGCACACAGGTTTCTCCAGACAAGGGCAGACTTGGTCTTGAGTGAGTTACACCAGGACTTGAATTCTGAGGCGCTGGTGTAAGCCTTCTCTCCTTCCTTCTTCATAGTCTCCTAAGGAAGCACTGGGGAGAGACAGAACACGGAGAAGCCTGCCGTATTCTACCTTGCATCTCCACCGGCACAGAGTACAAGAAACACAGCCTGTTTGGATTAGGGTTTCTTTGTCTGTCATGTACATACCAGGGAGAGTAAATCATGAACATTCTTGAAGCACAGTTCTGCTTGGCATAGAATTTTACATGTTTGTATTGCAATACAGTTCCAGCCATGCTGTCTCTAGCTGGAGACTTGGGACAAATCATGGCATTTCTGTAAGCCATGGAGTACCCATATATTAGAGCATTTTATTACCTAGATGAATGTATTCAGCTCAGTGCTTGATGCCCAGCAATGAGGATACTAGCATTGCCCTTGGTTCCCTGTCTAGTGTCGAATGGGCAGTGAAGCTTTTGGTAAAGGGAGCTATTCTGCTGTCAGTATGCATGTCACAAATGCCTCTCCACACTCATCCCAGCCAAGTCTGTTCTGTTGGTGCCCGATCTGCATATAATTCTTTCTTCACCCATCTCCATGTTTTCTGTGTTTCTGTGTCTCTTCCCCACCTGCTGTACAACTTCAAAAAGTCATGGGAGTTCTCATTCTTTCCTTTTCCAGGCTATCCTTTAATTGGTTAATTGAGTGGTAGCTTTCTTCTGCCTTTTTGAGTCACTTGAGAAAAAAAAATCATTATTGGATATGGTGGTAGGCATACAGTGTTCTGGTCTGCATTTGTGTGTGTGTGTGTGTGTGTGTGTGTGTGTGTGTGTGTGTGTGTGTGTGTATGTGAACTTCCACCCCTGACAACTCCCATTCCCCTTGGGATTATTGCTTTTCCTTGATTGGACTGTCTGAAGTGTGAGATGATAAGACTTGTGCAGAGTGAAAGTGTTTGAAATTTCTCTGAGGCTGGCCTTGGTTATACCTCTGCTTTGCATTCTTGCTTGTTGGTGATGTTTCCATGGGGAGGGTTGGTGGAGTCTGGCCGGGACCTGCTCCCAGCATCACACCCATGGTGGATCTCTTCCCAGCCGCAGCAGTGCAGTGGCAGTCAATCTGAAGCTCACGAGCTTCCGTGGGGATGCAATGGCACACTGTGGCCTGAAGGTGGTCCCGAGAGCACAGTGGGTTTTTTTATTATTATTATTAATTTATTTATAAACAAAGTAGGTTTTTATGTCTTTACCCTGATCCCCTCCCACCCGCTTTCCTCCTCTCCTACCCTCCCCATCCACACATCCTTCTCCCACCTTTCCCTCCTTTGATCCATCCTGTTCTGTCCTACTACCACCCACCCTCCTGTCCTTTTGCTAATGAGTATCTCAAGACTCCCTTTGGGTATCTGTGTTGGTAAGGGTATCATATTTCTGCTGAATTTCATGTGGGTAAAGTTTCAAGTAAGAAGATTCCTCTTCCCTTATCCAGAACTTGTCCCTGAGACACCCCCTGAGAGCTGCTATATCTCCTAAGATCCTAGTTAGTCCTTGGAGAGACATTGATAAGTTGGCCATTGTATAGATTTGGTGGTGTAAGTTCTTACTGCAGTGAATTTCTGGGTACAGAAGCCCTGTCTTGGCTGGAGTGTGCTAGTCAGGAGTACCTCATCCCACCTTTAGGCTCTCTTCCTCTTCCTCAAGATTTCCAGAGCCTTGGTGTGGGATAAGATTTTGATTGGCTGATTAGGGCTCAGAATTCCAGGTTCGCTGATATTCTGTATTCTGGCCTGATGTGATTTTCTGCCTTGCTAGTCTTTCATTGTAACAGGGAAGAGCAGTTTTTGAACGTTGGGAAATGTAGCTTAACTCTGCCAAGTGGAAGAGGTGGCAGCCTACTGAGCAGCTCATTTTAAAGAGAGTCACATCTAAATAGTAAAATGAATAAGACAATAATTATAAAATATATTAATAATGTTAGCAAAATTTAAGTTAATGTGTATTAAGTTAATGTCATGTGAGACACTGGAATAAAGGCAGGGCCTTGTCATTTCTCTTTACAATTGAGGACCTGGAAATTCAAACTTGACCAAAGTCATGACTAAGTCTTGGCTGGAGTCCTGGTCTTGTGTTGATAAAGGTTGGGCTCTTCCTACTGCTTTTCCACATGTGCAATGTCCCTTGTATGTTTTCTCTGCAGGTTCCAAGGATGGTGAAAATTGTCGCGGACAGCTCACCCTACTTTAAAGTTATTAGCCCCAAAGATATTGGCCACAAAGTGGCTCCGGGGATACCATCCGTGTTCCGAATCCTCTTCACTCCGGAGGAGAACAAGGTAATCCAACGCTGGCAAGAAATTGATTGGACATCATATCCTTGATTCAAGTGGAAACTCTCATGGAGGTGTGGGTAGAGTTGCTAGTGCTGGTGCTAATGGTGATGTTGGTATTGGTAGTGGCAGTAGCACGAGTGTTGTGGGTGTTGATATTATGTTGGTAGTAGCGTTGGTGATGGCGTCTTTGTTATTGATGGTAGTTGTGTTAGTGTAGGGTTTTTCTTTGTTGTTATTGCTACTATAATGAAATACCTGAGACAGTACTTATAAAAAATAAAACATCTTTGCATCACAGGTCAAAATTCCAAACAGCATAGTTTTATCTCCTGCCAAGGGTTTGTCATAGTAGAGTCACCCTATGGTAGATGGTATCATAGTGGGAGCACATCTAGACATGGGGGGCTACGGAACTGGATCAGTGGATAAGTTACTTGCCCCACACATGTGAGGACTAGAATTTGGATCACCCAAACCCATGTAAAATCGAGGCAGTCTTGGCGAATGCCTGTGATCGTAGCATTCCCAAGCAAGATGGCTGGTAGCCCAGGTGACTGACAAGCTTTGGGTTCAATTGAGAGACCCCACCCTAATGATAACAGCGGAAAGTGACTGAAGATGACACCCGACTCAACTTTTGGGCCTGCACACACATACACACATGTGCACATGTACTTGTACACATATGTGCATCTTCACACAGGTGGACATACATGTGTACATGTAAACACATACATATTTATGCACATATAAAATTAAAATAGACAAGGGAAGGTGAGAAAGGAAGCCGCAGCTTGGTGAAGGGGTCAGCCATGACCTCTCACCAGACTTCACCTCTTTAGGGTCTAGCACTTCCCAACAGTACCATGCTGAAGACTGAACTTTGTTCCTGAAACCTTAGGGGACAAGCCACGTGCAAACCATAGCTGGTAATGGGGGGGGGCGTCGCTATCATTGTTAGTAGAGGTGGAAATGGTGTGAGGAGTGAGGAGTGGGTGTGAGAGGGTCAGGAGGAGTTCCTCCCACTAGAAATGAATAAAGAATGGTCAAGCAGCAGGGAGTCTTCCCTGAGCTGTGCCCTTCCGCCCCTCCCCCAGCACGTTCACACTGGAGGGCACAGTCAGAGGACTACCTACCAAAAAGACAAATGGATCAGGGTAGACAGCAGGTGCTAAGATAAAGGATGAAGGCTGTGCCTCCAGAAGGTTTTATACACTAGGAGACTGTGAGTCTTTTCCTCCCTGGAGTCTAACCAATTTAAGAAAGACACCTATGTCGCAATACTTCCTGGGGAGACACTACACGTCTTTCCGTCCCAGATCAGAATTTGATGACAGATTAAAGTAACAATTATACAAGGCCCAACTTGACAAACCAACAAGCTTATTGGGGTTACTTATAGTTTCCTCATGGCTGCATAGATGGAATTCCCCCTTCCAATTAACCATTCTCAGTCTGTGTACCCTATTGCCCTTCCCAGACCACAGGGCCCTGAGGGCTCATGAGTGGGCACGTGTCATCAGCATAGAAACGCATAGTGATGACTGCAAGGGGCTGCAGGAGAGTCCAGGATCCCAGGTGAGGCTCCAATGACCCTGCCCACCTGCTCTGTCCCTGAAGAAAAGTGAAAGTCAACAGGTGTGATCCCAGTGGTCTCAGACAAGAATGGCTGCTCTTCCCTAAGAGGAAAATGCTGTACAAGAAGGCCTAAACTCTGGGGCTGGGGAGATGGCTTAGGGGTTAAAGTCTTTGTCGCAAAGCAAAAGGACCTGAGTTTAGATCCCAGATCCCATGTAACAGTGCTGGGTGGATAAGGTGGTGGCCTGCAATTCTAGCCCTGGAAGGTGGAGCTGGGGACACCTCAGAGCAAAGCAATAAGTTAAGTAGAACAATCCAGGATGATTTCACCTATAGGCCTCCTTCATAGGCACACACACTCAAGTGTCTTGGAGGTGGGGGAAGGGAGGGACAGAAAGAAAAAAACTTAAAACTCAAGTATTGATCCCAATATTGTCTTCATTCATTTGTGACCAGGCCCAGAGGGGATCAGATGATCCCCACTCATTCATAGGCAACTGTTTCTCTATAAAGAGTTGACCCATATCATGGTCTGGCCCGAAGAGGGCAGAGAAGCTGAGAGCCCCGGTCCATTTCCTTGGCAGGTTAAGAAGAGCCTGCATTCAAGAAGAGAAGCCCTGTTTAAAGCTGCCCTGGATCACAGAAACCCAGTTCCTCCCGGGAAGGAAGGAACAGGTTCTTAGGACTGAAGGTGGCAGATTCTTCCCCAGATGTTCTCCAAGACAGTAGAGTTGTTGGTGAAGCTTTCTCTTCTGTGAGCCTAAGCAAAACAAGAAGTAAATGGGCATCAGGGGAAGGTTGGGCTGTGTCCAACACTAGAGGATGTGTGTTGATGGAATGACGCTATTGCAGTAGAATCAGAAGAGAACCTGAGCCCCACATCTTTACCACTCACGCATGTCAGCTGCTGTTCATGTCATTCACAATTCTCACTATTACAATTGGTGCCACTTTTCTGGAGAAGTGGAATAGAGAGTTTCATTTGGCTAGCCAAACATGCTCATAGTAAGGAGTGAGCAGATTCCAATGTAATGATTCTCAGCTACTGTTTGGCCACTTGGTAATGTTGCTCTTCACTCCTCACTTGTGTTCCTGGAGTTGTGGTTTTGTTTAGTGTACCGTGGAAGCACATGCAAAGATAACCCCAGATGTGGGGCTTTTTGCTACTACGGTTGAATTCCTTGATTTTTATTTTCTGGAGGTTCTCTAATTGATGGCTGTCTGAGAAGAGAAATAGTCTAGATTTAGATTGCGACCCTGTTATTTTGTAGGAAGTCGATTATAAGCCTTTGTGTGGTTTCAACAGGAACTGTGATTTGAGGAATTGGTTCTTCTTAATTTGTGTGTGTGTGTGTGTGTGTGTGTGTGTGTGTGTGTGTGTGTGTGTGTATGTGTGTAGGCATGTATGCAACAAGTCTGTGTGCCTTTGGAGGGCCAAGAGTTATATCAGGAATCAGCCGTCCTGGATTGCTCTTCCACCTTATTGCTTTGCTCTGGGCAGAGCCTACCAGACCAGAACTACAGACCACTACCATGTACGCCTGGCATTTTTATACATGGGATATGAGGATCTGAAACCAGTCCTTTTGCTTGAGAGACAAAGACTTTAGCTACTAAGTCATCTCTCCGGTCCCTTTATTTCTTTCCCCTGTGCTGGAGATGATGTGTCTTCTGGAAGATGGCGTTCCATCTGTGGAAAGTGAGGCCACGAAAGAGATATGTGGCAACACGTGAGCTAGCATGTTCTCTAGGGATAGACGTGTGGTTTCATTTCATCAAAACCATATATTTAATATGTGTGCTTCTCAATATGTGTATGATTTTACCTTAAGAAATACATGATGAGGGCTGGAGAGGTGGCTCAGAGTTAAGCCTCTGCCTTGCAGGCGGAAGGTCCTGAGTTCAGATCCCAGATCCCACGTATAGATGCCAGGCGGAAGCGGGGGTGGCCTGCGTTTCTGGTCCTGGTAGGACGGAGCCTGTGAATCCTGGGGTGGAGTAAACAAGGAGGAGGTGGAGGCGTCCATGGTGGTTCCCGAATTCGCCCGTGGTTTTACACACACACACACACACACACACACACACACGCACACACGCACACGTACACACACACACACACACGTGCACACACACACACACACACACACAATTAAATTTAAATAAAAAGAAATACATGATGATAGAGAGGTAAGTAGATGGAGGGATAGACAAAACCCAGATCATGGATGTTGAGATGGTTGAAGCTGGGAGATGGGTGCACTGGATTGCGTAAGACTGCTCTGTTTCTTTGTGTACATTTTGAAGTTTCCATCATCAAAAGCTAAGTGCTTATATCACTTATGTATGCTTCAGATAATGGTTGGAATATGCTTCATGTATTTTGGTATTTACTGTATAAGCATGAAATGCTAACATTACTATCAAGGATTCATATGCTTAGCTGTATTTTGTGATTGCTCATTTTATTTCAGCTGTCACATAACTTCCGGTCATTCCATTTATCCAGTGTTGCATATCTATCGGGAACATCATAATTTAGAACAAACAAGTTAAATGTTGCCACACTGCTACTTCTTTTAAATATTTTAAATTCACGGAAGACTACGGAGTATGTGAGGGAATGTGGTGAAGCAAGTGATCTCCTAGGAGAAATATAACCGTCCAGACTTGGTGGCACAGGCTGGTGAGCCCACATATTTGAGAGGCTGAGGCAGGAGAATTGCAAGGATGGGCCCTACTTGGGCTGCAGATGCATTCAAGGCTAGCCTGGGTAACTTTTATTTAGGGACTCCTATCCCTAAATAAAAAATACTTTAAAAGAGCTGGGAATATGAATCAGTGACTGAGAACTTGCTTAGTAAGCGTGAGGCCTTGGGTTCAACCCTCAGTAATTTTTTTTTTAAAGATCTTGTGTTAGTCTTGGACTGTAAGCCGGATTACAGCATATAGAAGTCGTTTTTTCTAAGGACAGAGCTGGTTTCTCCTTTTCACTGGCTGGTTGAGACTGCAGTGTGTTCAGTAGCCCCTCTTGCCTTTGCTGTTGGGAAACCGACAGGGCTATGTGCACAACAGCCACCAGGGTTAGGCCTGCTCCTTCCATGCTGTTGCAGAAGGCAGCCCGGGAGCCACCTAAGCCAAATTCTCTTCAGGAAGCTGTCAGTCATTTCACTGAGGGTCTCTAGTTCTCCAGTTGGCCACAGGGACAGCTCAAGTCTGTGGAGTTTTCCTCTCCTGGTCCTTTGCTGAGCCTGGCTCACTCCTTTTCGCTCACCTCCCTCCCATCTGGACATAGAGATATGTAAATTGCAGCATGCCACATTTAATAAGCCAGCTCCCTTCCAGGTGGAATTTTGGCCCCGTGTCTCTTAGCACGTTAAGCATGATAATGCACTTTTCCATTTTCTCCCCTGTCATCTATTGATCCAGCATCCCGGGGAAGGTACTTATTAAGAATGTCAAATTCTCAGATAACAGGTGCAGCAAATTCACTTTGTCTCCCTTATCTCTCCTCACACAGACTCTCCCTTTTAATCATTGCTCTGTTATTAATCCATTGCCACTAGTGTATGTCTCATGCATGGTAGAAACAGAAGTGTCAGTGTTATCATAAAGGAGCACTACAAAATCTTGGACCCTGGAATATTTTTTGACCTCCTAAATTTGAATTTTTATTATTAAGTTGAGTCAAAAAATTAGGCTTTTGTCTGAAAGAGAAACAGAGTACTACATGAGACTCCACAAAACATGTCAGTGTCCTGTATGGAAATGGCAACAATATTTGAAGAGAAGGTGCAGAGCTGGAATTTTCTTAGTTATGTTTTGAGAAAATATCCGTTCTGCTATCAAAATGGGTTTGCTGTGAAATTTGAAAATCCTGTGCCAAGGAGCAAGGGAGATGACTTGTGGATAAAGCATTTAATACACAAGCCTGCAGACTAGAGTTCCAGATGCCCAGAACCCATGTCAATGCCAGGTGGGTGTGGTGACGTCCTGTAGCAGCCCACAGAAGGCAGAGATGGGGGTTCCCAGGGCAAGCAGGCTGGCTAGCCTAGCCCATTAGTTACTCCTGGGTGATGTCGGGAGACTCTGCCTTAATTATAAAAGCATGGAGCGATTGAAGCCATGCCAGCCTTGGCCTCCACATGCATGCACACGCACACGTGCTTATGCGCACATGTGCCCCTCCCCCATTCAAACATACCTACACCGAAAAAAAGGAAAAAAGGAAAACTTTTCCAGTTTTTACTTTTTTTCTTTTATGTATTTTTTTTTAGTTTTACAAGCATACTGAGTATTAATCCCCGCTTTCCTCCATCCCCCTTCCCTCCCATCGCCTTCCCTTCTCCTCATCAATCCATTCTACTCCCTCCTACTTTACTGCCTAGTTGCTTCTATGGGCTCCAGGGTTCCCTCTGGCTTGTCTATTCTTATGGGGTTCAGGCCTCTTTGGCATACCAAGTTGCCCCCTCCTTGGGCCATCCCAAGGGGCATTTCCCTTCACTCATCCAGCTCTGGTCCCTAAGGTTTCCACTGTATGTTCTTATCTGTCTTGAATTCTTTGTAGTCTATGGGGGCATGTTGGTGTGTCAGTCATTATGCAGGTCTGGTAAGGACAAGTCTCACTGCAGTGAGTTCCTGGATGCAGCAGTTCTGCCTTGGATGGAGTATCTTGTCCAATGATGGACCTTCCCATCTTTAAGTTCTTATCATCTCACCAAACCTTCTTCCTCGAGGTCCCCTAAGCCTTAGGAAAGGGAGAAATTAGGATGACCTGACGAGGATGTGGAGGAAAATGGGACACTTGTTCACTGATGGTGGTTGCGTAAGCTAATACAGCCTCTGTAGAGATCAGTGTGGCAGTTTTTACTTTTTAAATTGCCAACAGTGCAAGTTCTTGATTCTTTTCCTGATGGGTTTTGATTAGAGATGACATAATTTGACTTGCATTTTAGGGTCATCCTGATTACTGAGAGTAGACAGAGAGGGGTGATCATTAGCTGCCAACCCTCGACATTCATTTTCTGTTTCCTCATAGGTAACAGAGCTATAATTTTTACTTGAAAGGTAAAAATAATATATTTATAGAATGCAATGATTTTTAACATATCTGTGTACACAGAGAATTAGATACAAGGTAATAATAATTACATAGGGAAACATTTAAAATCTGCTCTTATCAATTTTCAAGCACCAGTAGTCTATTTTCTCTTGGCAGCAGCATAGGCTGGGTAAGTCACAAAGGAGAGAGATGGATTTTGGCCCTACTTCTGGTCTAAGGGTGCTAAGAGACATGTGGCTATGTCCTCCTTCCAGATAGGGTCTTGAGGCTGTGCAGGGTGTTGCATGGTGAGACAGGAGCGCACATATGCCTGTGTATACCCAGCTTTCCCTTCCTTGTCTTCCTACAGCCACCAGCAGCGGAGCAATGGGAACTCCACTGCTAATGTCTGTCGCCTCCCACAGTCCCCTGCTCTGCACCATGAATCAATTCCAGCCCTCTTGATATTTCACAGGGGATTAAAGTTCAACACATGAGACTTTGACTAAGGATACACTCACACCATGTAAGAAATCATAGCAAGCATTGTCCAATACACAACAAATCCAATCATTAACTACAGGACTGCTGTATGATGGATCCTAACTCATTTCAACTGCAACTTGACCAGCCTCTGGTCACCACCATTATTCTCTTTTGCTCTGTGAGTTTGACTAGTCTAAATTCCATATGTAAATGAGATCACATGATGTTTGCCCTTCTGTGCATGGACTGTTTTATTTGACTTCACATAATGCCTTATGCATTCATCCATGTTGTCACAAGTGATAGATTCCTCTTTTTAAAGGTTGTATTGTATTTCACTGTGGGTGCATGCACATATACACTATATATACATGTATATATCCACCATATATATATATCTACCATATATATATATAAATTATACATATATTACTTTCTTCATTCATTGCAATACGATTGCCATTTGGATTGAGTCTATATCCTGATTTTTGTGGAAAATGCTTTAATGAATGTGAGCCTTTAGACATCTTTTCATCATCATCATGTTGGCTCTATTTTGCATTCCTACTAACAGCCTACAAGGAACACCTACACCTTTTGACTGGATTTGTTGTGATCTGAGATAAGTGACTATTACCTTTCCCAGTCTGCTTTGCAGCAGTGCATGTCTGAGTACTGAACAATTGGGAACAGAAGGACTTTTAAGCTTCCTACTTAGAGGCAGCTGGCTCGGTGGGAGGGGCTCTCTTTGATCCTCTGCCTGCCTTCTTCTGGCCTTTAGCTTGGCTTGGAGAACACAGAATCTTTGGATCACCCCTATCCCCCAGTGAAGTGACACTGAGGATGCAGTTGAGTGATAGAATGGCAAAGCAAGAATTTGGAAACTCATGTATCTGATGATACTGCTGTGCTACTAACAACCTGGCCTTCCTTGTTTATGTGTGATAACAATATAAGCCCCCTTTGTGTTCCTCTTTTGTTGGACATAGCTGAATGGAAATTTGGCAAAGACAAAGGCAAGAAGCTTTGGAATGGTTCAGGCAAAAGAAAATGGTGGTTTGGATTAGGGTAGAGACCAAGAAGCTAGGTTTTCTTTCTAGAGTCACTAGAATTTGCTAATAGAGTGTATGAGAAAGCTGGGAAACTAGTGTGACTCACAGGGATATGGTCAACCAGTGGAAAATAGTGGTGCCATTTACTGAGATAACAAACAGTGAAGGAAAAGCAGGCTGGCAAGACTGGGTGAGGGAAGAGGCAGAGAATCAGGAATGCAGTGAAAAAGTGGAATTGACCATTGGATGTGATGGGACTGTGAGCGACTTTGGGTGACTGTGAGCGACAATGAACTGTTGGGTACAGAAGCCTGTTGGGTGAAGTACAGAGAGAATGGAAAGGCAGAAGTGGCAGCACTGAATATAAATAACTAACACTGGTGAGGAGCTTTTCTATAAAAAGATAGGGAAGAAGTGCAGGTTCTTCGCGTATGAGGTTATTCACACATGGCTGTAAGGTAGTGTGTACCTGAAGAAGGATGCATTGATTTAGGACAATCCTGGAGTAAGTGAAGGGGTCCTAGGCACAAGGTGATGGCACAGTGTGTGGATGTATGTGGATTGGCATGCCTCAGGGGACCTCAGCAAGCTTCTTTAAGATACATTATCTCTATGTACAGACAAATTACAAACTAGTCAAAATAAATTTATACATTCCAATCCTATTTCCTTGCCTGAGGACAGACATCACTCTGTTTTTAATAAATGGGGAAGTGTCAGGGTACCAGGGCCCCAGCAGCTCACACAGTGGCAAAAGGCAAAGCCTAGGACACCTGGTCAAGTTTCACTTTTAAACCGACTGGATCTCCAGAACCAGTTCTTTCCTTGTAAAGGATGAACTTCAGATGGAAAAGACACTAGCTAATAAACATTCACACCTAGCAAAGAAATTCAAAAAGTTTTCCAGAGCGATGAAATATGGAATCCTCTGAGTTGCGATCAGATCCGATTATTTTCTTTGGCCGCCCCCTGCATCACATTTAGAAACGGCAAAAACACAGGAAGGGATGCAACAATTTAATACCTGGCCTTGCCCTCAATCACAAGGACAGTCATTCATTGCAGCGGAAGACATCATTTGCCTTGGCCGAGTCTTCAAAGGAAAGAATTATTGCATTGTTTGCTTCTATCAAGGGACTAATGTAAAAATATCACCCCACAGAAATCCTGTCTGTCACGTTCATATTTTTCAAGGAGGAGCATGTCAGAAGGCATCAATCTGGAGATTGTTGTTATCTGCATAGCATTTTAGGGTATGGGATGACATGGCTAAATTTCTTTTTTTTAAAATTTTTTTATTATTATTTATTCAATTGTGTGTGCGCGCGCATGTGTGTATGTATGTATGTGTGTGTGTGTAGAACCACGGACGAATTCGGGAACCACCATGGACACCTCCACCTCCTCCTTGTTTACTCTGCCCCGGGATTCACAGGCTCTGCCCTACCAGGACCAGAAACGCAGGCCGTCCCCGCTTCCGCCCGGCGTCTATACGTGGGGTCTAGGATCCGAACTCAAGACCTTCCGCCTGCAAGGCAGAGGCTTAACCCCTGAGCCAGCTCTCCAGCCCCCATGGCTAAATTTCTTATAGTAAAAGGCAAAAGCTCAGAGTAAGCATTTTGGGCTTTGAATGGTGACCCAGATGTTTTGCATCTCAGGACAAGGAAAACAGGGGCGGGCTGGAGGGACGACTGCTACCCATCACAGTACATGCATAACTTTGGAGATTGGGATCAAAGGGATTGTTTATAAAAGTTTCTTTTTATTCTCTTATTGATGTAGAACTCAGTTACAAAAAAAAAACTTAATTCTGTTTCAACTTCACACATTCATTTGAGAACTTGAGAAGATTTGAAAACACCTTTGTTAAGATTTCCCTTGGCTGCCTCAGCCCCTTCAACTGTCTTCACCTCCTCAGAGAACAAGGAAAGAGCCAGATGAACATTGAATAAAATGAAACAAACCTCTTCAGGATCCTCGCTAATCCTGACTTCAATAGCATCAATTTTTTTCTTGAATTTCTTCTCCTTCTCTCAAAGCCTCTATTAATGCTAAATGTCCACTTGTACCAGCTGCCTTCCAGCTTACAGTTCCCCACACCACCTTTGGCTGCCTAGGGTTGTGCACCTAAGAAAATACTGAAAACAGTATTTATCTAAGATTTTGCTGTCATCCAACTAAACGGTTGTGTTATTGAAATCTAAGGGGTTTCCTAAGATCAAATAGCTTGGTGGTGTTTGTACTTCCTTGTGTCTGGATATCATAATTTCTAAGCTTGGCATCACTATCTGGAAACCAAAACCAACTGCAAAGCAAAGAGTCCAATGACATAGCTTTAATAAATTTTCAGCATACTGTTCATTAATTTTTATGACTCCCTCCTACCTTAAGGTTTTATGTCCACGGTTCCCTTTGCCAGGAACACTTTGTTCCTGGATCTCTCCTGGCTGGTTCCTCTTGCTCTTCAGGTCTCATCCAGAGGTCACCTCCTCAGGGAGGCCTTCTCGGTTACTCTAACCTAAAACCACCCCTTCCCAAAGCATCGCTTGACTGTGTTTTCTTTTCCTCAAAGCCCCCGTCCCTTTCTGAACTCGTCTTGCCCTAGTATAAGGATTGTGATTAGTATCATCATCAGACTGAGTTTTGCTGTGCACCTTAGTCGGAGCATTGTATTTAGCATGTGCTGATCACAATCAGTAACATGACCGAGTACCTTCTCCTGGCCAAAACTCTAAGTAAAGCATGTTCTTAGGGCCCAGGCCAGTGCTATCTTCTGCCAGGACTATTGTGGTGGCCTTAGACTCCTCATGGCCGATTGGCCACATCGCAGCTAGTGCTTTCTCTAAAGTTGAAATCATGTTATATCAGATCAGCTTTCAACATGATTTATACTTTCAGTCATCCTCAGGGCCTACCACTGGTTTACAAGGTGCTTGGTGACCTGCCCTCCTTTGTCCCTCCAGGTCTAAGTTACACATCTCTCAAAGAGCCATGACTTCCTTTCTCACTCAGGTCTCTGCCAAATTATCACCTTTATGTAGATGCCCTGCCAGGCCTCCCTTTGTAAAGAGTTCTCCTTAATCTTGATTCTTTTACTCCACCTATCACTCTCCAACATTCTGTACTTGTGACCTTTCATTCAGATAATATTTGCTGGACGTTTGCTAAGCCCAGGCCTTGTCATAGCACTGGGTGTGTAGCATCCAATGAGATGGGCAAAGTCCCAGTTGATCTGTAGCCACTGGGAGCAGACATACAGCAAATGCAATAAGAAGGCAGAAAACACATTAGAGGAAGGGAAGAAGGGGAAGGATGGAGGTAGGGATAAGTACCAATATGCCTGTAAAACTAGGAAAAATAAAAATACATATTAAAAATATTTAAAAATTAAAAACATAAGTTAGAGGAAGGGCATTGGGGGAAATAAAAGCAGGACAAAAGATGGGATTTGTGCAACAGGAGATGGGGAGATAAACATAAAATAGAACAGTCAGGATGCTGGGAAGTGGCCCAGTCGATAAAATGTTTGCTGACCAAACATGAAGACCTGAGTTTGGATCTCCAGCATCCTCATAAAAATATGCCATGCTTGGCAGTGTGCATCTTTAGTCCTAGCCCTGTGTCCAATGTAGCTGAATCAGTGACTCTAAAATCAGTGAGACCCTGACTCAAAAAACAAGGGGCGAAGTGGTAGAAGACACCCAACATGGACCTCCATGTGTGCATGCATTCATACATATATGCTTACACATACACATAGACTACACACACAAATCAGCATAAAATGGTGCCATCAAGAGAGGTTTCCCTGAGGGAGTGGACAGTTGTGCCACTCCTGAAAAGAGGAGCAGAAAGGCACCATGAATCCCCAGAGGAAAGAAAACTCTGGAAAACATATGTGAAGGATCCAAATGGGGCTGGGAGCTGTAGCTGCAGAGATGAGCCAAGGGGTGGGGGGCAGAGGAAATGTAATAAGGGAAAGAACCAGGCCAGGCATGCCCAGCCTGGTGACTTTAAGCAGAAGTATCACCTGAGCCAACTTACATTTCAACTGGTTCTCTCTGGCTCTGGGTAGAAATGGACTCTTGGAGAACAAGGGCTGAATGGAAAGCCCCATTATCCCTAGGGCAAGAGCTGATAGGTGGAAGTGGAAGCAGCAGTTGTGGACTGGATGAGTTTTGCAGGGAGGCTCTACAGGATTCATAGAAAAAAACAAAAAAGTCATGAGAATGTCTTCTAGTCCTTAAATCCAGGCCATCCGAAGGTTGGAGATGTTGGGAGATTGCTAGAGGTCAGGAGCAGTACTTCCGCTGGCTTTGTGGAGTCTTTGTGGGGACTAGAAAAACGGTCCCCTGTCATCAAGGCCACATTTGAAGAGTGAGCTGGATTTCATCCCTTCACGCCTGTCCCTTGACAGCACATCTCAATGCTGCATTTCCCGTGGTAACATTCCCCAGGGGTTTTGCTTTGCGACATGATGTATTCACATCCAATGAGATGCCAGGGGAAAGCTGCATGTGGGGTGGGAGGGAGCAGAGAGATAGATGCTGCACATGCTGTGGAGCCTTCCTAGGTACTTCAACTTTGGGCTCATTATACCTTCGTGTAATGCATTGCATTCTGTCTCTAGATTCTTTATTCACTTGCCCATCATCTTGTCTGTCCTCATAAGGGGAAGTGACTGTAAATCCTGTCCATCTTCTAAACACTGGCACCCTCCCTTGGATGGACAGTATCAGGCACCTGCATACCTTACAGAATCTAATTGAATAAATAAATTGGTGGCACAATTGCTTCCTCTCTGTTCTGTGGGTTTATGAAGGCCAATGCATAGACAATCTGTGTGTCAAATGGCCCCGTTACTGCTCTATGCGCAAAACCCAAAGACATTATGAAAACCTCATAGTTAATAATGTACTGCATACTCTCTGAAAGGAGTTTAAAATCAAGTGACTTGCCATTTGTCTAGATTGCCTGACAGCTAAAACACACCAACATAATACAAAACTGAAAATGAAGAAAAATAAGCTTAGGGTAGACATTACACCGCTTTCATGGAGACTTCTAAGCTTGTGGCTAATTCTTGAGAGGACTGTTTAACATGTTTCTCTCACCCTTCATCTTAGTTAGTGCTGAGAATTTGCTTTCAACTTTTTTTTGGTTACGGTGATAGCGAGAGCTCCATTTCTATCTAATGAGATGACAGAGTGACTCTGTTCAGCATTTCTGTTGTATTTAGATTCAAGACAGTTCAGGTCTTTTTTATTTAGACTGATCATAAGTGGCTGTGCACAGGAATGGAGGTTCAAACTGGGCTGTTTATCAGTTGGCTCTTGCTGCATAACAACAGAACGCTCCAAAAGTACAGAAACTCCACCAGTAATTACTTTCCTATAGTCACAAGACTGTGGTTCAGCAGGGCAGTTTTGGTTTTCTCTGAACTACCAGGGTGACAGCTCTGTCCTCTTGGATTCTAGGCACCCGCTGACTGAGGCTATCCTGGTCCAGCTCTGGCCAGGTCCACATGGAGTCTCATCCTGATATAGGCTGCACTCAGTGTTGTTCCAGGAACAAAACTGGAAATGCCAACCCTTCTAGAAGCCTCAGTTTGACACTATTGCAGCACAACTTCTGACACCTTAGATTGTTCAAAGTACTAGAGGTGAGGAGTAGTCTTTATGCCTGCTAGCGGAGCTCCAAGTCACGTTGCAGAGTTGTAGGCATGATGGTGATCAGGCTCTTCAATCATACACTTGGGTTGGAAGGATGAGGAGGACTAGAGGCACCTAGACAAATCTCCTTTGATCCAAAGAAAACTGCACCTTGATTTTCATCATTCCCAGCCTGCTCCCCCAAACAGCTGGGAGACCTGATTTGAACCCCAAGGAATTTCTCCACTGGTTTGTAGGTCTTGACGTTTGGATTGTCCTCCCTGTCTCAGAAAAGAGAATCTCACTGAGGGCACATCTGTAACTGACTGGAGATGTTTCATAGAAATCCACTAAGTTGTTTTTCACAGGGTCTGCTGTTGGTCCACTGGCATCTCGACCATGGCGTCCCCCACGCATAATGACTGTACCCCTTCTTCACAGGATTACGCCCATATGTTAACTTGTATTACCGAAAGAGAAAAGTTCATTGTGCCCATCAAAGCGAGAGGAGCTCGGGCCATCCTGGATTTTCCTGACGAGCTGAATTTTTCCACTTGCCCCGTCAAATACAGCACTCAGAAGATTCTGCTGGTCCGAAACGCCGGCAACAAAGACGCTGTGTTTCACCTCAAAACCAAGAGGTATGCATGAATTTCTGCGGTGCTTCTCTTTGAATTAGAGGCAAAGCTAGCACTGGCGGTAGGGCTGTTATACTCTTCAGCTCCAACACTGGGCTCCCTCGTTTTCTCTTTATCCCGATGGGAAGCAAAAATTCCAAGCTGTCTAGCTTGAATCCACTTCTTACCATATCCTCTCACCCCATTTCTTTTTAATACTGGATGAAAATTCTTTTTTTCCTTTAGTATAGAGAATAACCCCTGGGAATTTATAAGCAAACATATTTCTTTTGATCAAGCACTTTAGTACTTGGCCTGGGTGGGTTTGCCATTGCTGGTGTACCAGATTATCACAAGTTTATCACAGGTGGCTTATCTTGCAATCAACAAGTCACACGTCTCTCTGGACTTGAAGTCTCATTATTCTGTGATTGCTCTGGAGGCCTGGGGGGAGAACTTTTGCCTTTGCCTTTCTAGCTTCTAAGAGCCGTCCACATTCCTTGACTCATGGTCTCAACTTTCTCATCTGAAAAAATGGGAGAAATGTAGCAGCAGGTTGTTTGGGGGGGGGGGATCAACAAGCATCAGTTACTGGTCCATATTAAGTGCTACTGAATGCATATTTGCTCTTTTTATTTAAAATTAACACCAAGGCAGTATACAGAAAAGTTCTTCTCAATATTCCCATGTTCTAGTCTCCACAGCTGTTGATGGAGCAATGTTGTATGGTGAGAGAGAATTAAAGTTTCAGGTACAAGTAAGACTAATTATCAGCTGACTTTAAAATGGGAGACCACCTCAGATTAGCTGGATGATCCCGATGTATAAACACTGGGATTCTAGAAAATAGAGCAGAATTCGAAGTGATGGATGCATGAAGGACTCATGTTTCCACCACTGGCTTTGAAGATGGAAAAACTATGGGAGAGGGGGGTTTTGTCCACATGGAACTCATAAATGCCGACGTTGGGTTTAATCTGAATATCTATGGAGCTGCTACAGTGTAGATACCTTGCTATCTGCTATCAAGGGACTTTCTTAAGAAAGGCAGGAAAGCACAATTTGCTGTGGGTACAAGAGAGAAGGTCTATTAGTGAGACCTCAGCAAGAGTGACTATTGCAAGACAATGAGAGGAAAAGGGGGTCAAGTTCTTGTGTGGCATGGACTGTGAGTCAATAGCAGGAAGGGCTTTCCCTAGGGAATCCTTTGCTGGCTTAAAAAAAGTTCAAGGTCATCCTTGGCTATATAGTGGGCTCAAGGTTAGCCTGGACCACAGAAGACCATGTCTCCGATAAATAGATAGATAGATAGATAGATAGATAGATAGATAGATAGATAGATATAAACACTAAATATTATTTTCATGAAAAACAATTATTTTTCATTGCAAAAATGTAGTTATTTTACATTTTTTGCAAGCATTTCTCTTGCCTAGCTTAACTAAAAGACAGTAAGAGTCTCAACAAAGAAAGCAAGCAAGAACAAAAAAAAAAAAAAAAAAAAAAAAGGAAGGAAGGATGGAAAGACAGATGGATAGATGGATGAATGCATTAATATCTGTTCCCATCTGATTCCCACAATTTAGATTACTTGACATTTTCTTAACTGAAGGAATTCTGGACCGGCATAGTAAATCTAAACTCCAAACTTGTATTAGATATGTAGATCAAATTTTTAATTTCCTAAGGAAACTTTTTCCCCTTGGTCAGAGACAAATTAGACATTTTTTTTTCTTTTGCTAAGGGGAAAATGCTTGATAACTCTTTGAGTTTCCCCAGTGGTACATGATTTGACCACCCCCAAACCCAGGTTTGTCTCCAAAAACCCCAGTTTGTAGTTAACTGAGAGCCCAGGGTAGAGCTCACTGTGACTCAGTGATTTACTGCTTTGGTTCTTAGTGTTTGCTTTGTTTGGAAGTCATGTGACCTTTTCTTATTTTTGTGCATCCTCAGCTTTACATCTCTGTAAGTTTTATTTTGGAGTCTTTCTAGGGGTTTTCATATTACCCTGACTGCTGTAGTGCAAGTAGAACAGCGGCAGAATATAGGCGAGGGCACATCTTTTTTTTGGGGGGAGACATCCCAAGGGTATCATTATCTCTGAAGCATTTTGTGTAGACCGGCCCACATTTCTGTCTAGTATCATATTTCTACCTTTATTGCGTTCTTTAATATTTCTTTGACAAAGGTATTCTGTATATTCTCTCCATAGAAAAACTATGTCCCTCCTTTCCTCCATCTTTCCCTTCCTTTTTTTCTTCCTTCTATATGCTTCCCTCTTTTGGATTTTGAGACAGGTTATTACTATGCTGTCCAGGCTGACCTTTAATTAATAACCCTTTTTTTCAACAAAGTGTCAATTTCTTATATGTTAGGTTCATATCAGTGTCAAGCAACAATCACATCTAATCGTGTGAAAGTGCAGGAAAAGATCTAAAGTGTTCTCTCAATTGAACTATTAGTGTGAATCATTTTTTCCTAATATGGATCAAATTCTTATTTAAATTGAACTTCAAGATCTTTCTGGGAAGCTGGCATTAGAGACTCTAGCCCGACTTTTTAAGTTTACAGAAAACAGTACTAAGGTGTGTTTATAGGAGAGGGGAGAATGACTTACCAGATTCCCTCGTAAGCTAATGCCAAAATTGGATTAGAGAAACTTATATGCCCCCTAGATCCATCACTTGGCACTCCCCTTTATGACTCTGTCTATCACTGTGGGGTGATGACAGCCTTCCTGGCCTCCCGGATCACTGAATTCCAGATGTGTTGGATTCCAGATGTGTTTGGCCACAAAACCCTGGAGGGAGATGGGAGGCCATCATGACAGCAGGTCCCAGCAGCGCCCTCTCCATGTGGCTCCAGCTGTCATCTGTCTGGCCCTCCATGATTCCCACTGCTGCCCAGAGACCAAGGTCTCCAGGACCTGTTGGCCTTTGCTTCCAGCCCTGGGGTGGGAATGACTGACAGCTCTTAGCCATCCCAGAACTAGCCTATCTAAGGTTGAATATCTCTTTCCCTCATCCCTTGTTGAGTCCAGTTTCTCAACTAAGCTTCCATTTTCTGAATATTTTTGTTGCCCTTTTTATATTCTTTGTTTGGCACGGTAGTCTGATGCTCTTTCCACTAAACACATGCTTCCCAACCACACTGTCAGTTCTGTGAATGGCCTCTAATTCCACGTACTACTCCCCCCCAGACCTTTTCCTTAATTAGCCACAATCCACTGTTCCCAGCACAAATAACCTCAAGGAACAGAAGTGTGATTGAATTTGTAGCCACATCAGATGGAGTCTAAATCCCTACACAGGTCCCTAATAAGCTTCCTTGATGAAAACCACATAGGTGATTCTGTTTTTCAAACAGGGTTCTTCCATTTCCATTGTCATTAATAGAGGCAGGAAAACGTGGACAGTGTTTGGGAACTTTTAGTCAGAAGCTTCGAGTCTTCATCCTGATGCTTCTAGGTTCAATATGTGGCTGGAGACTGTTTTTAAAAAACTGATCTTATTTTTTTGCATTGAAATAATGATTTAAGTAATAGTTACATTTCTGTGATAGTTAGGTTAACATAGATCACACATGAAACCAGAAATTTCTTCTCAATCTGTTGCCCCATTTAGAACGTAAACTTCTCAAAGCAAGGATTGCATCTAACTTTTTTATGTCCCCAGTGTCTAGCAAGTGTCTAGAATAAATAAGTGCTCAATAAATGTTTATAGGATGCCTAAGCAACAATATATCACAAATGCAAAGCTGCAGCTATAAACCTTTACAATAATTTAAAGTAAAAATACATGTTCCAAGTACTATAAAATGGGCATAATGTTTTTTTACACTAGTAAAAGGAACCACAGCATGCTATAAAATACACAGAGAACATAAATAATTACAATTCAACTTTATTGCAAATTTGACCTAAAACTCCAGTGGGTCCCAGAATCACTTCGACTGTTAAAGCAGGATTAGTATTGGAAAGCGAGCAATGAAGGATTAAGAAGCAGTCTCAAGATCTAAAACCCCAAGTTAGCAATGAAAGAAGATTATCTGAAGAAAAAAGTACTAATGCACTATCCAATATTTAATATACTAAGACCAATATTTAGGCTGCTGCTAGATACAGATTTTTTCAGTTGGAATGTTTTGGGCCCCTGCAGAATTCAAACTGAACTGTTGTCGTAGCTCATGCTTTTCTCCCCAAACCCATTCCCTCTCTAATCAAGTGTTCAGAATTAATGAGGGTGTCATATCAAAGCTGAACACCTTAATAGACAGAACCAGCTTACACCCTGGAGGAACAATACTTTTCCTTCTTTTATTGGCACGTCTTCAGATACTTGATATTTTTTAGACTGCTCAGCCTGTCGGGCTTTAGTAAAATCAAGTGCAAAATCAAATTACAGACATTGTTCAAGCACCAGAGCCAAACTCACTCTTCCCAATTAACATCCAATTTATTGAGAAAGTGTAGGTAGCTCCATTGCAAGACCAATCCTGGGGGCTTCTCTGACTGCCAAAGGAGTTTAGTGTAATCTACACCTAACAGTTAACACAGAGGGAAAGTATACGTTACTGGTCTGTGGAGTTTGGCCTCCCACGGGTCCTAGAAACATGATACTGGTTCACCTTCTCTGTAGAAAATTAGCTTGCGTTCTGCAATGTAAAGTCATATCCATTTCATTTCAAAACTAATCATTTGCTAGCAAGAAATACTTAAAACAAAAGGAAGAAAATTATCAGCAAGAAGCGAGGCAAAGATGAAGACACTGTTGTTTCATTATCAAAGCCAGAAAGCTAGACCTTGTCTTCAACTTCATAGATTTACTGAGCCAAAGGAAGGAAAGAGTTTTGAAACTGCAAGACTGACCATCTTCCATGAAGAAAGGACTGTTGGGAGCTGCTGAAGGTTTACTCCTTTTTTGTTCTATCAAGAAGTTTCTTCCTAAGATTTGATTGTGGGCTGGGGATCTAGTTCAGTGGTAGAATACTAACTAGCCTAGCATGTGTAAAGCCCTGGGTTTTATACCCAGAAAATTTGGTGTTCTGAGAGGTTCTGAGGAAGGAACTGTGTGTTGGGTGGTGAAAGTCACAATGGCCAGTCTCAGCATGTGCCTTTCTCATTCAGAAATGACTCTAAGTAGGCAGAAAGAACAGAATTTGAAGGCTGGCTTTTCTCTCAGCTCTAGTACTACCCCCATTGAGTCACTTTAGGCAAATTCCCTGCTCTTTGGGGGGAAGGGGAGAATCACTGCTTTTTCATATCTAGAAGTCAAATAATGTTACCTGCTTCCCAAAGTATCTTGAGAAATTATAAAGATTGACATACGTGAAGTCAATCTTCCCAAGTCTGAGCTTGGGAGTCATGTCTCCTTGCTGCTCTGAGGTCATGTGCTTGCTTTTACCTCGCTCTGTGGTTTACTTTGTGTTAGAATTTCTTTCATACCTGTCTCTCTTAATAGAATCTTCAGAGGAAAGGAGGCAAAAAGAAAGAAAAGTTTCAAGTGTACACTACTGTGTGTGATTCCCTATGCTTTATATTATGTGGGCTCTTTTTTATCTCGCATGTTTATTTTTAATTATATTAACAATGACTTTGTGTTTTTATCGCCGACTACTTACCTCCACCTCTATTCCATTTCACCTCATCCGTTCTCCCCACCCCAGCGCAGCTGACTGGGGATATGCCAGGTGTTTCGGAGTTTTGGACAAGATGTATGTGTGTAATCTGGACATGAAACCTGGCCGGGAACAGATTGTGTGGGACCTGGAATGCCTAAGGGCTTGAGCAGGAGACTGATGTGTTGTGGCATGTGTGTGTGTGTGTGTGTGTGTGTGTGTGTAAGTGAAGTGTCAATGGGAAAGGCTTGAGTTTATTTCAAATACATCCTTGAGTTCATCTTTCAGCATCCAGTGGAGGGGACAAAAGTAACATTAGGAATTGTTCCAGTTTCTCCTCTGTTGCTGATGTAAATACATGACCAGAGCAACTTAAGGAAGCAAGGAATTTATTCCAGCTTATGATTCTCAGTTATAGTTCTTCATCATCATCATCATCATCATCATAGTAGGAAGAGTTCATATAAATATCAGGAGCTGAGTGACCTGGGTCACACCATATTCACACAAAAAGCAGAGAGAGGGACATACTTTCTTGCTTGCCACTATGCCCCCAAATTCCAACCATCTCACTTTCCATCTTATCCACCTGCCTAGGAAATGGCTCTATTCTACCTACTATGGGTTGGGTCTTGCCACAATTAGAAAATCTCCCACCCACTTGCCTAATGGTTACCTTAATGATTAATTTTTCACAGATGTGTCCAAAGGCTGTCCTAAACTGTCAAGATGGTACGTATATCTGTCTGGCACAACAATCAACACCCTATGTGCCAGACATTATTCTAAGCACTTCCCCTATAGTAGTCCCCACTGCACACTGTTACCTTATGAGGCAGATGCTACAGTTACCCCTCATTTTGCAAATAAGGAAACTGAAGGTTAAGTGACTTGACCAAGCTTGTGGCACAGCTGGGTTTTGAATTCATTCAGTTGTGTCCTGAGGTCAGTTTAGCAACTATCACTCCAGGATACCCCATAGCAATGCCTGGGAGCTCACTGGTCACATGGGTACCAGGACGGGGGAATCAAGAAGTGAGCCAATGGGCAGGGGCTCATAGAGGTGGTAGAGAAAATGAACAAGTCCTCCATGGGAGACTCCAGAGGCCTAATGATGTAATCTCAGGCGATGCCTAATATGATCCTCATGATCGGCTCTGTATCCTCATGAGAAAGTGAAGATTCCTAAAATCCAGTTCATTATCTGAAGGGAGATATAAGGAACGATGGTTCTGAAAACTGTGGTGATAGAGGTAAATGATTAGAGCATCCAGCCTGCCAGATAGGCTGCACAACACATTGCTTTGAAAAACTAGCAATTTAAAGATGTGAAATGAGCCGTGAAAATAATTAAATAGACCAAGTTTCCTCTCCAGAAGGAAGAGCACAGAAACGTCCTTAAGGTTTTTCTCCATCAGGTCAGACTTTGCACTGGCCATTCCTTTCCAGAACTGTCAAATGACACTATTTCCTGCTCCCAAATCTACCCTCGCTCCTCATAGTTTCTGTATCTCCAAGTTCTTCAAGATGCTGAGCTTGCTCCATGTGCCTTTCTAATCATATGTTCTCCTTTTCATCTGCTCTTGCCCAGGAAGCTGACTTCTATGGCTTGGGTCGGTAGCTCCTAATACTCTCTGGCCGGTGGCTGGGTCCAGTCAGTGGTCACATTGGGTGAACAATAGGCAGATTGGGGTCAGGTTTTTTTTTTTTTTTATCTGTTAGCTTTTCACAATGCTGCGACAGAATATGGAGCAGAAACAACTTAAGCAAAGAAGGACTTAGTTTTTCTCACGGTTCTATGGGGGTCATGTCCGTCATAGCACAGAGGTCAGAGAGGGGTAGAGCAGATCACATCAGGGTGGCCAAAGACAGAGAAAGAGGGACTGCTGGGACGATCCTGGCTTTCTCCTTTTTATTCCATCCAAGTCCTTAGTTCCTGGGATGCCCCACCCTCCACCTGACATTCAGCACGGGTCTTTAGTCCCTTGATTAATTAACTTTCCTCCCTCATAGACATGCCAAGAGATGCATCTCAGCAGTCTCCTAGGGAATTTTATTGACAAATCACATCACACCACAGTATGTTTTTACTGTGCTGTCGATTCTGTGAAGCCACCCGGCCAGGCGGCCTTCTTTGGCTGAAGTTCCTAAGGCTAACTAGAGAGGCCTGTGTACGTGTGTGTGTGTGTGTGTGTGTGTGTGTGTGTGTGTGTACCCTTGAGTGTGTGTGCCTGTGAAGGCTCAAGGGTGACATCATGAATCATCCCTTATTACTTTGCTCTGGAGTTTGCCAGGCCATGCCTTCTAGAGCTTGAATTGCAGACTCCCACCACATCCACCCAGCATTTTTATGTGGGATCTCAGGATTCAAACTCCTATCTTTTGTTTGTGAGGTAAAGCCTTTACCAAAACCCTGAGCCTGGATTTTTATCTCAGCAGGAACATTTGATGAGTTAAAGAATTGTTGAAGGAGGAGCATACAGACAAGGAATGTTATTGCATCATTTAAGTTTCTCCCACTTTACTGATTTGCTACTGTCATTAATGTTAACATCGCTCTTTCACATCAGGGAGAATATCACACTGCAGTTCTAGACCATAATGTTGGGTCCACGTTGTCTGTGGAGCTAGAGTTCACATCTCTCCCACCTTCTCCCATGCTAGTCACAAATATGCTCTGATGTTGTATCTCCGTTGTTGCAGGCCTTTCTCTATAGAGCCAACAGATGGGACTCTCAATGTGGGGGAGTCCATGCAACTGGAAATGGACTTCAAGCCGCAAAGTGTGGGCAACCACAGCGGAAGACTCATCGTGAGTTATGACACAGGTACGCATTGTTTTTGTCTTTAAAGCTCTACATAGTAAGAAAGATCAGGTGGAAATAAGACGATGCTAAATGAGAAATGGTGTCTTGGTGGCACGAGCCTAAATTAAGATCCAAAAGGTAAAGAACCAAAGCATGAACACCTTCTGCTAAGAATGATGTCAAGCCTTGTATAAACCCCAAGTAGTTGGCAGGGCAGTGCTGAAACCATGAGGAATCCAGGACTTCACACTCAGAAATCACGCTGGTGGGTTGATGTTATTTGGGTGTGGGTGAAACCTTGAGGGAGTGACCACTCTATGGTGTCCATTTAGGGTGATGCCGTGTTTGTCTAACATTTTATAAATGCCTGTAAGCTTGTGGTCATGAGGAGAGGCCACATGTCATTATTTTTTATGTGTATATTATCTTTTCCTCATTTCATTCTCTTGATCTGGAACACAGATTAGAATTCATTCTAGTCTGATGCTTGCTTTGTGTTTTTAGTGGGTACTTTATCAGGGTGAGAGAATTCGACTCACTCCTAGGTTTCTATGACTTTTAACCTTGAATGTGTGTTAGATTTCAGTCAAATCCTTTTAGAGCATCTGTTGGCATTATCATCTATTATTTCATTTTTATTCTTCTAATGTGGTAATTGACTTGAAATGCTAAGGCACTGGTGCTACATTCTGGTACCAATGCAGGTTTTGAATATTATAATTTAAATAAACTACTGGGTTAGATTTATTAGCATTTTTGTTGGAGAACTTGACATTCAAATCAGCCTTTAATTTTCTTTTCACATAATGACCATGTCAGGTTTTGGGGTGACAAAACAAAATCGTCTTAGAAAAAGTTGGGAATTATTTCCTTCTTTTATTCTTTGGGAAGATTTATTTCCTTAAATGATTAAAAATTTCGTTGTTCAAGCTATCTTTTTTTTAAATGCAGAGTTTTAATTACTGATTTGTTTTCTTAACAAATTTCCAAGGAATTTTCCCATATAATTTTAAAATCATGAATGCATTGGTATAAGTCTGTTTGAAGAGTCATTCATAATCTTCATGATGTTTATAGGATCACAGCTGATCTTTCTCTTTCATTATTGATCTTGTCTATATGTTTTTTCACTCCTTTTTTCTTGATCTGTATTATTAGAGCATCATTAGTTTCATTGGTTTATTCAGAGAACCATCTTTTATTGCCCTTTTAGTTTACTGCTTCCCAGCTTTGTTCTTTACAATTTCCTTTCCTGTATTTTCTTTGCTTGTTCTCAACTTTAGGACAGAGTTTTGCTTCTCTACATTTATTCTTTTATAATATGATATTAGAGCTGCCTCATGCATTTTCTTATGTTTCATTTCCCTTAAATCTTACTATAAAGGATTTTAGAATTCCTATTTTTTTCTTTGACCCACAGGTTACTTAGCAGTATTCTGACTCTCAAACTCTCAGAACTCTTGTAGTTAGTTTTATTGTTACTGTTTTCTAGTTTAATTCTACATGTGATAGAAAATAAATTCAAGGTGATTTCAGGGCTGGAATTGATACTTACATTATGGCCCTGAATATGTTGTCTTGGGAAACACTCACTGAGCTCTTAAAAAGGGTACTGGTTCCATAAATGGCAATGAACCTAAGTCCTTAAGAACCATGTCATTCATTCTGTATCTCTACCAATTTTTTTCTAAGAAATATCTTTTAATTTTTCTATTTTTACAAGCACATTGAGTATGAATCCCTGCTTCTCTCCATCGTCTCTTCCTAGTATCCCTCCATCAATCCTACCCTCCTGCCTGTCTGCTTCTATGGATATCAGGATTCCCTCTAGCTTGTCTACTCTAAGAAATTTTTTAAACATTTTTTATTATTATTTCCGCTCATACAAACTTAATAGGTACACCAGTTCCTTCCCTCCCTCTTCCTCCCCCCACCCCCCTACTCCCCCTCCCCTCACTCCTCCCTCCCCATCCTCCAGTACCTCCCCCCCCAATCCCCGGAGAATCCTTTAATGTGCATGCCAGACTCTCCTCTGGGCCCTCCTCTCCGATGACGTACAAGGACCCAGTGGCATTTCCCTGAATCCTTTCCTGTGTTCCCCTTAAGCATAGGAACACCACTGTGGCTGTCAATCCCTTGCCTCCAAGGATCTTGGTGCCTTTAGCAGATGCTAGACTTTGTGAGGTCAATAGTGTGTTGGACATTGTGCAGGGCATGCAAAGTCCAGTTATGATTGCTTCAGCCCTAACTTGTGTGGAGTATCTCGCATATCATTGCTCCTCCCATCCTTTTGCTCTTACAATCTTACCGCCCCCTCTTCCGCAAATGTCCCTGAGCTTCAGGATGGGGAGAGATTAGGCTGGCCTAGTTCTAGATGGTTGATGTAGAGTCTCTGAAGTTCTGGATTATAGTTTGTTGATTTTCTTTTGCAGTTTTGCTGCTCCTGCAATGCCCTTCACTCCATCCTAATGGGCATTGTATGTCACCCCCTTCTCTACCAATTTTTATCTTCTTGTTTTAGCAGTAACTCAAAGTGCAAATCAAAAATATGATTATAGATTTAATATTTCTAATTTTTGCACTTTGATGTTATGCTATTTCAGCATATTTTATTGAATTAACCATTTTGAATTAACCATTTTGTCATTATGAACTTAAATCTTAGTAAGATTTCTGACATTCCAGTCTCCTTGCTCTTGACATTTATATAGTAGAGAAGCTTGCTTTTGATTAGTGTGGATGTTCAAATATCCTTTTTATCCCTTCCTTTCAACTTTTTCTATGTCTTCATATTTAAAGTTTGACATTTAGAAGTATCACCAGGTGGATTTTTTTAATCCAGTCTGCAAACATTTCTTTTTAATTGTTGTGTTCAGTCCTTTCATGTATAATGGGATTACTGATATATCTGAGTTAAAGTTAAAGTTTCTGACTATTGTGATTATTAACACTAAGAAGAAATTATTCATTAAATTTCAGCCCAAACCTTCCTGTTACTAGTAATTAGTTGATAGCAGACATTAAAAGTGGAAGATAATGTACATGCCAGTAACATAATTCTTGTTATTTTTGATATTCTTGATATTTTTGTAAGGCTTCATTTTTGTTTATGTAAGTCCTAATAGTATCATTAAAAAGTTGACCCCAAAATTACATTTAGGTCACTATATACAAGTTTTTTTAAACTGATATCAAATTTTATTCAATATTAAAAATATATGTAAACAGATGTACCCCTTTGAAGAACAATTTGATAAACACAACCATTAAGCAATGTGAAATTTATCAGATGATATTGTTGAGCATGTGAAGCCATTTGAAGATGTTGGAAAAATTGAAGGCATTAGATTTACTGAGAACTCATTCACTGACATACTCCACAGTTAACTTTTTTATTGAAGAGTCTGAGTTAGGGCTGGAGAGATTGCTTAGTGGTTAAAACCTTTGTCTCCCAAACAAAAGGATCTGAATTCAGATCCCCAGATCCCATATAAAAAATGCCAAGTGAATGTAGTAATAGCCTGTAATTCAGGCCCTGAAAGCAGAGCCTGGGAGACCCCAGAATAAAGCAATAAGGAGGTAAAAACAGTCCACAGTGATTCCCAATGTCACCCTTGGTCCTCCACAAACACACATACTTAAGGGTCCTCTTAAACACAGGCCCCCACACAGGCCCCCACACATATGTTTACCCACTCACATGCAAATATACATACACATAGGCTCACACACAAAAAAAGTTGAGTTATTGCTAAATATTATTTGCTAGTCATCATCGAAGAGATGCTAGTCTATCATCCCCCTTTTCCCAGTTTCTGGTTGAATTTAGCCAAACAGTGCTTTAAATTTAGAAAACAAGCTCTAAAACCAGATGGAACTGTTAACTTACACAGCTACTTTAGGTCTAAGGTTTTTAAGCCAGGAGTTTGAAAAAGAATAGACATTTTTTTTTAACCCTTGCAAAATAATTAGTTGTAGTTAAAAAAAATCATCTTTATGATATTACATATTTCATCTTTACCTCGTCCTTTTTAAGTATTTCAATGTACTTAGATATACTTGACACGACACTCTGATATATGAAAATAATTTGTAAATAAATGTCTTCATATGCTGTCTCATAATGTTAAGAGATTTTATTATGTTCTAAGATCAGTTAACTCAGAGAGCTCACACAATAGAGTCAAAGCTCACTATCCAATGCAGTGCAGCTTTTACTTGACTGAAGCTCTAAGAAATGGAGTTGCTTCTCCAGAGTCACAGATCCTGTCTGAGCCCAATTAGAACTTGGACCTATCACGAACTCCAGGGAACTGCCCCATGCACCTCACAGATGTCTTCCTGATCTCACTTATTACTGCAAAAACACGTTCAACCTCTTCATCTGTTGGCTTTGGAGGCTCTAAACTTGAGTGTGACTTTTAGAGAGATGTTTGGAATAACCCCCATACTTTCATTGAAATCCCTGTGCTAAAGGAAAGTTCCTTTGAACCACAGTGTATATTAGTGTATTGAAACTTAACTGATCCTGGCAAAGTTGGTGTCTGTGCCCTGAGGTTCTTATGTCAACTTTGGTTAATGGATAAAGCCGTTCTCTCAAGATTGGAGACAAGAGGTGAAATGTCTGCTCACATTTTTCCTTATGTGAAATGAATCGCTGATGAGAATGAACTTTCCTCTTTATTGCGGGTTATCAACGTCCAGAACCTCTAACCTTCCATTAGTGAAAAGCACACAGTGAGTGAATGATGGAACCCAGCCAGGCAGCCATGATCACTGCCTTCTCATTTAAAAAATGAGCATCAGACTGAGCTCCACGCAGCTGTGGGAAGTATGAATTGATTTGAGGAGGGAAAGATAATATGGGCTATTGGCAAATGCCTTTTCTACACATTTCCTTAACAATGTTCTAGAAGGAGGAATGCCGAATTATCCTCAGCAGGATGCTCTCAATCACACTTCTAACAGTTGTGTTTGTCTCATCAGCTCGTGGTCTCCCACAGGACATATTCTTGATAAACCAGATTTCTCTGATAAACCAGATTTCTTTGCTTTTTCTGACATGAGTTTGAGCCAGTGCCCTAGTACTTAAGGGAGGTTAAGCATAGTGATTCACCCACGTCTAATATTTTACTTACAAACATTCTCTTGCCCCAGAATTCTTCCTTTCTTTCTCCCTCATACTTTATCCTTGGGGCATCCATGTATAGTAAAATGGAGTTTGCATAGGCAGCTGGTTTTAACCCCAAAGTGATTAGTTACTTTATAATTACAGCATAGAACTGAGAGCGAACTGAAGTAATGTGACACGCTTTATACACTCGCTCCTACAGAACAGATTAAACGTCTTCCTGCTCAAGGTTACAGTCATAGCAGTGAAACCTGGAAAATAAAACCTAGCAGGGTATTGTGGCTCCTGCCTCTAATGCCAGCACTGGGGAGGCTAACAGAAGGAGAGTGGTGAGTTCAAGGCCAGCTTGGGCTATGTAGCATGTTCCAGGCCAGCAAGACCCTGTGTCCAAAACAAAAACAACTAGCACACTAGTTTTATTTCAATAAAACTGAGACATGAGGCCAGACATTCTCCAGTGAGAATGGCTGTGGCTTCCTGCTTAGACAATATTTGAGAGAGTTGGTCCCTCCAGACCCCAGTCATAGTCCTTCTCCTTGGGGTGCCCCCAGGCCTCCACCATCATGACCACCACATCCCCCTTGCAATTCTGCCAGAACGACCACCTGGACTCGGAGGCTGCTGTCAACTGCCAGGTCAGTGTGGAGCTCTGTGCCTCCTATGTCCCTCTGTCCATGACGTGCTACTTGGACCGTGATGATGTGGCTTTGGAGAATTTTGCCAAATATTGTCTTCACCAATGTTATGAGGAGAGGGGAGCATGCCGAGAAACTGACAAGGCTGCAGAAGCAGCAAGGCAGCCAGATCTTCCTGCAGGATGACAAGGAAGCAGACCATGTGACTGAGAAAAGGGTGAACGCCACGGAGTGTGCACTGCACTTGGGAAGAAGTGTGAGTCAGTCACTACTGCAACTGCACAAGCTGGCCACTGGCCAAATAATGACTCCCCGCCAACTCATGTGGCTTCATTGAGACACCTTACCTCCACCAGCAGGTGAAATCCATCAAAGAACTGAGTAACCCTGTGATCAAAGTGCACAAAATGGAAACCCCCAAATCTGGCATGGCCGAATATCTCTTTGACAAGCATACACCCTGGAACACAGTGATGAGAACTAAGCTGATATCCTCAAAGTCACAGAGTGACTTCACTGGTAACCAAGGCAGTGTGTGCATGTTGAGACTACCTTTACCTTTTCTGTAAGTTGTATAGAAACATCAGCTTAAGTGTTTTAGTTTGAACCATTCCTTCAAATAAATCTGGTATTAACCCCCCAAAAATACGACATGAAAGTAGTTTTTGACTGCTCAGAGGTAAATAGTCTCTTAAGTTGTGTAGTTTTCAATTGAGTGTGGACAAACTTTACATAGGCTAAGAATTGGTAGAGATATGAGGATTCACAATAAACTTGTAAAACAAACAAACAAAAAACCCCTGAACATTTGGTTACTTGAATGAAATGAGAAATGTGAGTATTGCAGCTTTTTCTCTTCTCTGCATAGTGAGGTTGCTGTCACCTTAAAAGTGACATTAACCACTGACATAGTCAGGAAATAGAGCTGATGTACTCGTTCAGCATTTTCAAGTATTATGTATCTTACTGAAGAGGAATTATTTCCACTTAGGAGCCAGAATTTGGCAAGAAGGCTTTCCCCCCACAAAGGTCTGATGATATATGTTATTAAATATAGAAGTAGTCATACTATTAGTACTTCACAGGTCAGCTTAAGGGTCATTTATGTGTTTTTCTTTTAGTATTCTTTCTAAAACCATAAAGATTTCTTTTCTCCCCATGAAGGCCAATAAAGGAGTCCAGAAACATAATACACTCTGCAAGATGAACCGACTAAATCACATCTACCAATATATTCATGCAAACCTGCATGGATTTTGTTTCAGCCATGTGGTTATCATAATTAATTGTGAGTCTGTATCATTACAATTAGAAAATTGGTGTTGTAAAATAAGCAAATGTTTTATCATGGTGGCGGAGGCCAGGGAAAGGTTCCTCGTCTTAGTTTGCTTTCTTCACTCCTTCACCTATGACTGCTTAGAAATGAGCCCTGTTAGGACGATTGGGATTTCTTTAGAAGCATGGGATTTCCACAAATGGCCTAACATAAGACTCTTTGTTGTGTGAACACTTTTCCTGAGGAGACACTACACACAACCATCTATCTTAATGAGCAACATCAAGATCCAACTTGACAAACCAATGAGCTTATTGGATTATTTACAGAAGCAGGGGTGAGGACTACTGACAGGAGCAGGGATGATTCAAAGGCAGTTACATCATCAGAAAGCACACCCCAACGTAGATGAGATTCACAGAATCTGCAACCCTGGAACTCCATGATGCATGACTTGGTGAGAGAGTCTCTCCCAGACTTGGACTTCTTGGTGTAATCTCTTCCAGACTGCTGAACTGCTAAATCTCTGTATCAGACTTCTTGGCTGCTCTGTCTCCTTTAGACTTCTTGACTACTCCAAGTGCCCTTTCTAACACCCTGGAAATCTCCAGCTGCTGTTTATTACTTTTCCACACCCTGGAGGGATCCCACTCCCACCCCCAAAGCTGGCTAGTTTCAGGAAGTTCCTGAGCCCAATAAAGTTGTTTACTTGCTGAAGCTTCCTGCAGGAACGGGATATTTTCAGTTTGTTACACAAAAAATCCTCCTTAGCTTAGACTGGGGAAAAGTCTAAGATGGCATTAAGCTGTGCCCAGAGGAAAATGCCATAGCACTCTAGATTTAAAGAGACAAGTGATAAGTTTTGTTTCCTCCAGCACTAAGGATAGACCCATGGCCTTGCTCTAGCTCCTTTCATTGTAAAGACCATGACCCTAACGTCCAGGGTTGCTTAATAACAGTACCTACATAAAGCTGGAACTTGTCCAAGCTAGCATCCTTTCTTACAAGCTTGATAATGGTGATTTGGCCTCACCACTGATGTGCGGCTGTGATGATGGGAATGTGTAGTGCTCCCATGGCCCATGTGACTGGAGCCTACCCCAGCTGGTGGCCCTATTTTGCACAGGAGAAACTAAGAGGTGTAGCCCCACTAGAGAAATCTAGTCATGGTAGACGGACCTTGAGGTTTATTTCAGCCCTGTCCCATTTCCCATCTGCTCTCTGGTGTCTACCTGGAGATGCAATGTGACCTGCTGTTCATGTACCTGCCCCTCTGCTCACCCTTCCCCCCACCTGTAACAGAAGAATATTCCCTCTCCCCCCACCTGTGACAGAAGAATATTCCCTCGAGCCAAAATCAACCTTTCCTCCTTTGCATTGCTTCCTGTTGGGTGTTTGATCACAGTAACAAGACAAGTAACTTAATACGGCCCATGAGCTCCAATCATTCCATTTCTGTTTCCTCGAAGTACATGACAGTGGTGGGTAGGTACTGCCCTGCCCGTGATCAAGGGTTGAGAAGCACTGTTTCCATCAATGTGTTCCCTGGAGACTCCCCGGCAGCCCTCTTATATTTTAGTGTCCTCTGTTGTCCAAAAGTCCCATAACCACAGTAAGAAATGCACTGTGCATGTAGCTAGCTTTGCATTTAGATTTTGCAAAATGAGTTTTATTCCTATTTGTTCTTGCTTGATTGATGTTGGCAAACCTGGCAAGAAGTAAGGACACTTCCCACAGAATAAATTTTTAGTGGGACATTACAAATGATTCTGGCTAACACCATCTGCAGTAACTGTGATACTCAAACCTGGAAATTGAACCTCTAAGGGCACAAAGGATGCAAAATGCTGAGGCCCAGTTGCATTCTGGGTTTCCACAAACGTGCCACAACCCCCACTGTGTCTTGTAGATAGCCAGACTGCAGAGGACCCTTTTTAAAGTGATCTTCAGGCTTAGAAAGCAGGTGCATTAATAGTTTGGGTACAAGAGAAAAGTTATTGCTTCCTTCTCTCTCTGCATCTGATGATATTGGGGGAAATAGGAGAAAAATTAATATTATATGGTTTTATTAAAAAAAAACTCCTAGCTCTTGCTATAGCCCTGAGAATAAACAATATGTCAGTGAGTAATACTAACGGATCATGTTTGCCTCTGACGTCACATCAGTGTGAGACAGGCCTCGAATGTTTTCTGCCTTCATTTTTTTAAACAATGAAATACCATGGATAATCACAGAAGCCCAGAAAATAAAACCATTTCCTGTTAGATTTAGCTCATCTCAATATTTTGCCATATACATTTCTTTCAAGGACTCTATTTTTTTTTCTTTGCATGATTACAAATTTGAAAACCATGTTGCTTTCTTTTCTGATTTAATTCCCATATTCTAAGAAAAGCCATGTTGAGTCCATTTTTATGTTATTTCTATAACTTGTGTGTAATGACAGACAGTATTGTCTCAAACAGTTTAAACTTTTTATGAATCATGTATTTCACAATACATACCTTTCCAAAACTTGCTTATTCATTCAGCGTATGCTTTAAAGATTTAAATGTGTGGGCACATCACACTGATTCATCTTAACCGTATTACAGTACTATATTGCAGTAAGTGAAAAATACTATATGTATATTTTTAGACAGTTTGGGACTGGTTCAGACAGGAGAAGGGGGAGCCTCTTTGCTTGATGCTTTACCCTCTGATGGGCCCTCAGTTGCCTAGCAGTTGCCCAGTACTTGCCAGTGCAGGCATCCTGGATGGGGCCCAATGAATTACACATGAAAGAGAATGTGAGAGCAAGAGGGAAATTGGCTTGAAGGGGGAATATGCAGGATGAGATGGAAGGGGATTGGAAGAGGGTAGTGAGGGATGGAGACACCTAAATTCATTGTATTTGTATGAAAACCTTCAAGGGGCTGGAGAGGTGGCTCAGGGGTTAAGCCTCTGCCTTGCAGGCAGAAGGTCCTGAGTTCAGATCCTAGACCCCACATATAGATGCCAGGTGGAAGCAGGGGCGGCCTGCGTTTCTGGTCCTGGTAGGGCGGAGCCTGTGAATCCCGGGGCAGAGTAAACAAGGAGGTGGAGGCGTCCATGGTGGTTCCTGAATTTGTCCGTGGTTCTACATACACATACACACACACACACACACACACACACACACACACGCACAATTGAATAAATAAATAAAAGAAAACCTTCAAGAATATAAAAATTACGTGTGCGTAGTATGCATAGATATGTTTGTATGAGTGTATCCATGTGTGCAAGCATGTCAATGTGCATGTGGAGGCCAGAGGTCTACGTTGGGTATCTTCTATCACTCTCTGCCTTTTTTGGGGGATGGACAAGGATACTGATTCCCACTGAATCTAATTGGTTTGGCTTGCTGTTGAGCGCCAGAGATCCTCCTGTTACCGTATCTGACTTTTACATGGTGGCTGGGGATTAAACTCTGGTCCTTAGACTTGTGCCACAGATGTTTTACCAATTAAGTTGTCTTCCCAGCCCTGAAAAAAAAATACTGTTCTCTTCTACCCCTTCTCCTGTTGAGTATTTGAGCTCTTCCTGTTTGTGTTACTGTTTTCACGAACAGTGCCGCATTGAGTATCTTTGAGTAAAGTTCTCTACAGCTGGGTGAGTCTCTTTTTTGATAAATACCTACAATTGCCAGGTCATAGAGATATTTTATCCAGAGCTTTCCTGAATGCTAAATTGACTTGTCAATTGTACCAGTTTAAATTTTTATCAATAATATGCGAAAATGCTAGTTTTTCCATATCCTTGCCAATCTATTGTCAGAAAGGTATTGTCAAGAGAGGTTTGTTCGTGTGGTGCTTATGAAATATTTTCCTATGTTTCTTTCATTGCTAGTGCTTTCTAGCAGTTTCACATGCTTAGTATAAGCCCTATAATCACTTTGCATATTAAGAGTTTTAGATGGGTAATATGCTAAACAGTTAAAGCAAGTCTGTAAATGTATTGATTCCCATTTCTTTTTATTATGAGTGAGTTTTAGCATCTTTTCAAGCACATAGAAGCGCCTTGTGTTTCTGTATTTGCATCCCTATGCTGTTCTGTTGGATTGTTCTGTTGATTTCAAAGTACATTTGTTGCTTCCTTTCTTTTGAATGTGCACTCTAGGTATTTTCCTCTGGTTTTTCTTTTGCCTTTGCTTACAGGGTTTTGTATCATGCAAATTTCTTTTCCCAGTTTTCAGTAAGTAAACTTCTTATTCTTTTTTAGGTGGATCTGGATCTCGAATCATAGTAGAGTTATAAAGAAATACTGTTGGTATTGTTATCCTTTTGAGGTTTTATGTAAACATTCAAATATATGATTCATTATACATATATTCTGTCATAGTATATGCAATGTATTTTGCTATGTAGCTACAAAGAAGTTTTTTGAACAATTTCTCTCTCTCTCTCTTGCTCTCTCTCTCTACTTTAAGAGTAGAAGACCTCACTGTATGTCTTATCCTGACCTAGAACTCTCTGTCTACCTCAGACTGAGTACTTTATAAATATTCACCTTTATGCCAATTATTGCCATGTCACCTTTGTAATATTCTACATTGTAGCATGTATTTGGATCTGTTTTGACTTTTTCTTCCATGCCATTGATCCATCTCTTCCTGAAGTAGCATCATTCTGTTCTAAGTATTGATCATTCTGTTCTAAGTATGTTTTGTCACCTCTTATTTTATAGTTTTTTAAACATTTAAAATGTTTTAATTTTGTCAAATTCTTTTTAATCATCATGAATAATATATCAGTTTCTTCTTATATCTATTGGACACTAACACTAATAATCAGCCATCATCAAATTCTACTGGGTTATGGAGTATCATTCTTATAATGCAGTAATGGATAACGATCCTAAATTTTTCATTTAGGACCTTTACACTGATATTTGGTTTTTATATTCATTCTTTAATAACAACTTTATACTGAGAAATACAATGTTAGAAATTAACTATTATGTAAGTTATGGCAGAATAGATATGGCAGAAGACTAAATCGATGAACCTAAAGATAAACCAATAGAAAATATCCAAATTGAAGTAAGAGAGATAACTCACAGATAAAACACTTAAATGCAGAGTGGATGTGGTGGCCCAACTGTAATTACAGCCCCAGAAGGTGGAGCCTATACGATCAGTGAGTTCTGGGTTTCATTAGAGACCTTGTCTCAAAGAGTATATGGTGGAAGAGCAATCAAAGATATTCCTAATTCAAAACTTGGGTCTCCACATGTGTGTGCGAACATGTGCCCCCCCCACAAGCAAGCATGAAACATGAAAAGAGAAAGAAAGGGAATATCTAAATGGGGGGGGGACAAGTGAAAAAAGAAGAGCGGGAAGCAAGTCATGTGGGCCACGGTCAGAGTTCAACATGCATGCTGGAGTCTAGGAAGGGTGGAGGAAAGGATGAGCCGCATGGAAAGTGCTTTAATAAATATGGGTTGATAACAAACACCAGAGAAATTCAAATAGAAATTACATTAAGAGGACTAGGAGGGTGTCTCCACTGGTAAAGTGCTTGCTGCACAGCATGGGGATGTGAGTTTGAATCCCAAGCCACCGCACAGACTCCAGGCATAGCAGTGTGTGCCTGTCATCCTGGCAACAAGAAGGGAGAAATGGGAAGGTCCCTGGGGCTGGCTGGCCAACTAGTCTAGATGAATCAAAAGCTTCAGGTTCAGAGAGAGGCCTTGTCCAAAGAAAATAAGGGAGAGATCATGAAGGAAGACATCTAACACTGACCTATACTTTACACACACACACACACACACACACACACACACACACACACACACACACGGAGGAAATAAAAACTCTTTAGAGATTTTCTCTCACCCCACTCAGCAAAGCAAATGCTGGCAAGGATGTGAACACAAAGGAACACTTCTATACTGTTGGCAGGACTATAAACCAGCCCAGCCATGGAAGTCAGCATGGAGGTTTCTCAAACTAAAATCCAGTCTTCCATATGACCCAGTATACCACTTCTGGGCATTTCCCAAAGAACCACAAGTCATTATATCACACAGAAATGCACATCGATAGTACTGTAAGCACTAATGACAATAGCTAAATTATGGAAACAACCTATGTATCCCATAGCAGAGAAATGAATGAAGAAAATGTGGTGTATATACATAGCCAAAGGGTTTTTTTTCAGTCTTAAAGAAAAACAAGTTGGTCATTTGCAGGAAAATAGATGCAACTGGAAATAATCACATCAAATGAATTAGCCAGTCTTTCTTCATTAAATCATAGATGTGTTTATGACATGAATGTCATGAAGTGCAGGCCGCCACCATTTTCTTCATGCATTTTTGCATGGACTCTGGGGATTGAAACTCAGGTACTTTTGCTTTTGAGCCATCTCTCCAACCAATTGTTTTTTAGGAATGTAATTTCTTCTACTCAGCTTCTCTGTTTTGAAACTCACTGAATATTCTGCCCTAATCCCTGTCCTTCTTTGGACTTCAGTGCTCTCATGCTGAGAAACTCTTCCCAGGTATATTTGATACAATCTTTTTCAGAGCCAGAAAACCATTTCATGCATGAGCTAAAAATGAGACAGATGTTTATAATTCTAGAGCTCAGTAGCCTTTCCAGTCAGGCTATAAGATTGAAAGTATCTATGAAAAATATCTTAAACCACCTAATGCAACAATTCATACTTCATATATTTCTCATAATGACTTAAGAAAGATAGTTTGATTTTTTTCCCCAACTGTATTCAAAGCACAGTATTTAAGTTTTCTTATCTTGTGTGCCTCTAGATTGATGAAATGTGGGAGGGAAATGAGATATCTAATGGTAATTGTATATTCTCTACCTTCAGCTTGGGTTTTAAAGATATAAGTCAGAAGAGTCATTCTAGAATAAATCTATTGTGTGTTCATATATGTGCAAGTGCCTGTGCAAACTAGAGATCAACGCTAGGTATCTTCTTCAGTGATTTTCCACCTTACTTTTATTTCTTTGTCAGCTTCATACTGAACATTTGTCATCCTCTCACCACATTACCCTATGTCACCCCATTCCTCCCACAGTCCCAATAAGTTCCCCTCTGCTTTCATCACCTCTCTCATGTCTGTGAGCCACTGAGGCCAACGAGGGCTGCCTGCCACCAGCATTTGCCTGGGCACCTGCTGTAGCATTGGCAATATATCAGTGGCAGTACCACTGAAGAAGATACCTAAGCATTGATCTCTAGTTTTCACGAGCACCTGCCCACATGTGAACACACACAATAGATCCTCTGGCTTATATTTTAAATCCAAGCTGAAGTTAGAGAATATACAATTACCACTAGATATCTCATTTCTCGCCCCCGTTTCATCAAGCAGGTGGGTTTTCTTCCTCTAGCCAGCATAGTGCATAGATATTTACTCAGAAAGGGTGGGGCCACAAGAGCTGTTCCCTCATGCAGGATGTATGGATCTTGCCTAGGTATCCACCTTATTTTGGAGAGAGTCTCTTTCTGGCCTGGGATATGCCAATTCAGCTAGGCTGGCTTATCAGCAGGATCCTCCTGCCGATCTCCACCTTCCCTCCTCCCTTCCCCCTCCCCCCACCCCTCATTAAGATTACAGACACCCACTGAGTTGGGAATCACTCTGGGGGAATCACTCTCTGGTCCTCCTGTTTGCATGGCAAGGACTTTCCCAACTGAGCCACCTCCCCTAACCTAGAATAAATCTTAGAATGTGTTTTTATTTGGTTAATTCTTAGGTGAAAAGGTATTTGTGTCTCTCTATGGAGCTGCCATAGATGTGAACATAAGGCTGGACAAGAATTCCTTGATCATGGAGAAAACCTACATTTCTCTGGCCAATCAGCGGACTGTTACCATTCACAATCGCAGTAATATCATCGCCCATTTCCAGTGGAAGATATTTGCTACCCAGGAAGAGGAAGATAAAGAAAAATATAGGTTTGTAACAAAAACTTTTCTATATGAAGTAATGGGGGGCATAGGGAATAGTGTTTTTTGCAGTAAGTTTCTGACTACCATGAGCAACAGAAATGCTTCCTGAAGCCTTGTGGAACCAAACATTACCCATTCTAATTCATCATAACCTGTTTATAGTTTTGCAGATTTTTTTTAGATTTTTTAATACCAAAATATGTCATTTTCTATTATTTTTAAAAACTATTCTTCATTCCTGTGTTCCTTTCCTAGACAAGTCGATCAGCTTTATAGAGTCCCTAAGTCCATAAAGTTCTTTTTCAGTGAAAAGGTATTTCCAGAAAATAGGGAGAAAAACGAAGGGCTTAACTATAACGATTTTTATATTCTTGGCTTTTGAAGCATTGCTCAGTTTCTACAAACCATATAATTTAATAATGATTTCTTGTTGGTATCTTTAATAGCCTGTTTTTTTATAAAAAAGGTGGTATTTCAGATAGTGAGAAAGATTAATGAAATGTAAAAACCAAATGGTTTTACTAATCCCATCACTTAAATTTGGAGCATTTCTCTTTCGCTGAACCCATCCTTGCCTATTTAAAAGTATGTTTTCCTTTTCATCTCCTTCCAGATTTCCTGAATTAATACTTTTTGCTGCTTTTCTTCATGGAACCTTGTTCAGCCTTTTTCATTCGTCTCTCCATTTCCATTAAAGATTATCCCCTGGAAGCTTCAAAGCTTTGTTTAAAGCCAAGTTAGTGTGGGATAAAAATAAAAGTCTAAGGTCCCTGGGGACCAGGCAGAAATCCCCCAGTGTGCTCTCCCTAATTGAATCAGAAGGAGCCAGAACAATGGCTGGGCACGATGGGCCAACGGCTTTGTCATTGGGACAATGAACTTTAATCACAAAATCACCCCTGTGCCATGTTTTAAAAGCCAACAGAAGAAAAGCGTCCCTGCCCACAAGCTTCATTTGGCCTCACTGTGGCTCAGAAATGCCAGTGGGTTAGAAAATTCATTCTCTGTGTGTGGATTCTGCAGCTGGCGGGTGCTGATCCGTGATCAGAAAAACCCAGACAAATGTAAAGATAGTGTGAGAGTGTGGACGAACAAAGAAAGTGAAACAAGAAAGAACAGCATCTCCCCAGCTGCAGAATCAGCTTTGCCAGGAGAGTGAGGGGAGCCAGGTCTCCCCATGGCTGGCTACATGGGCATCGTGTCACTGGCACCATGCCAAGGTCAAGGGAGTAGCCAAGGAGTTAATTCTAGAAATTAAAATTCAAGAGAAAACAAAAGCCAGCTGTCAAAAGTGCAGGTGGAATAGGAACATGTCAATCGTATGTGGAGGGGCATTTCCATGCACAGTAGCCAAGTACTGTATCGACTGAGCTACATCTCTGATCTCTCTCTTCTCTCTCTCTCTCTCTCTCTCTCTCTCTCCTCTCTCTCTCTCTCTCTCTCTCTCTTCTCTCTCTCTCTCTCTGTTTCTCTATCTCTCTCCCCATATGTGGAAGCCAAAGATTGACTTTGACTGTGTTCTTTTACCATTCTCCACCTTTATTTTGTTCCTAAGGTCTTTTTTTTATTATGGTTCATAATTGTTGTGAAACATAATAATGTTACATATAATATATATGCATACATATTATATATGAGTAGATAGGAAGATACATTGATAAACAGACTACAACAAGCACATCATCTCAATCAAGATTGTAATGGATTAACATTAACATTAACATATATATAATATGGGCAAATTGGCAGAAAAATTGGCAAGTCAAAAACAATCATACTATCATATATCGTACATGCCATATCAAGCAAGATAATAATATATTAAAGCTTTAAGTCATTCTGAAAGTGTGCTTCGCTGAGATGAAATGAGATTCAGGTGGTAGTGCTCTTGCAGGGGGTGTCTCCTCTTCCCCTCCTCCTCTTCCTCATCACACAATCTCGGTTTGTGTCCCAGGCCACACATTAGCAGCAGATGAAGCAGAGCCCATCTGTCCCCCAACAAGCAAGGTCTGTAGCCAGCTGCGATGATTCCTCCCGAGACTCAGGTCAAGGCCTGTGCTGGATCCGGGAGACAGGTTGACCTTTGTCCTGAACTTGGGCCAGAGAGAACCTGTTCTTAAGCAGGCAGACACACATTTCCAGAGACTTAAACTTCCCTTTTCAACATTCAAAGGAACAAAAATTGAGCTTTAGTGTAACCTTTCAGATGAGACTCCCAGATGTCTTCCCTACGCTCTCCACTGATAGTGTGGCAGAAATCTCGTGCTAAGGCACTTGATCAAAGGTCACTACAATCACGCTAAGGGTTTCAACAGAAGTCCTCGTCCCCAGGTCTCACCCCTTCTTGATGAGCAAAGATGTGCTGTGGGTGGAGGAATTTCAGCCCTAGAAGCATTCCTCTCCACCCAGATTGTTGTGTAACTACCTTAGCAGGCATGTCGCTGTTAGGGACCATGAAGCTGTGTCCACGTGCCAGGTTTAAGTAATGATGTCCTTTCTCTAGGAAGAAGTTCTAGTCTTCAAGATTGTATTTTTTCAGGCCAGCAAAATGGCTCTGCAGGTAAAGGCACCTACTCACAAATCTGGTGGCCTAGGTCTGATGCCCCAGAGCCCAAATGGTAAAAGGAAAGAGCTAACTTCCCAAAAGCCTCCTCTGATCACGAAGTAGCATGCATGGGTCATGACAGGCATGTACCTGGTTTCTCTCTCTCTCTCTCATAAAAATAAGATATTAGAAACTGTTTTTCTTAAATTGAAATCAGAAATAGGAAAATCACTTTTTTGTTCTTTTTCTTGATATTTATCTGGAACAAGCAAGGAAATTCATTTCTTCAGAAATAGACACCACTCTTCCCTCTTTTTTTCCTCAACATTGTCCTGAGGGATTTTTCAAACACACTGCAGAATTCTTCCATGCTCGTTCTCCTCGCATTTACTGTATTCAGAAGCTCAGCATGGGCTCCGGAGGATTTCTGCTCTCAGTTTCTCCCACGGTGGGGCACAGTCATTGTCTCAAGAGCAGGTGGCTCTAATTCCAGATTTGCTCTGTGCAAGATCCCGCGGCCTCCCCAGTGGCATCCCCATGTGGTGGTTAGCATGGATTCATTCCAAGGCATTCAGGTGCAGGAAATGACACATTTCTCTGGTTAAATCAGTTTTAATTGAGAGTTGAGCCCGCCACCTGGGCTGCAATGAGATTAATCTCAATTGTGCTTGGGGGGGCTCCTTCCCTGGGGTCATATGAAAACCTAAAGACTGAAATGGTTCCTGATAAATAGGAAGGGGGCCTCTAGCTCTGGGCGTATCAGTCATCACAGCATTTCTTGTTGTCAGGGTGACACAGTCCACTCGAAGGCAGTGACTCCATTCATTCTATGTCATTTGTAGATAGACATAGGCAAAGACCATGAATGTTAGGTACTAAATCTCCTCAACATCCAGTTGCTTACGTTATTAGTTCCTTATCCGCCATTGTTGTGACAAAAGCAACTCGAGGCAGAAAGAGCCTATTCTGGCTCATACTTAGAGGGTATAGTCAGTTATGGCAAAGAAGTCATGGCAGCAGGAACCCAAGGCAGTCAGTCACATCACATTCACATAGGAAGCAGAGAGTGAGGAACGTTTGTGCCCAACTCACTTTCTCCTTTTAATTGGGTCTAGGACCCCCACTCATCAGATGGTGCCTCCCACAGTTAAGGTGGATCTTCCCACTTCCGTTAACCTAATCTAGATAAGCTCTTCCTGCCAGGCTTGTCCAGGTCTGTCTCCTAGGTGATTCTGCACTCTGACAGTTAGCCATCATCTCAGCTTTCCTGGGTGCTTGGAGAAATAGGGTATGGGTGTGAACACATCAAGATAAATGAGCTTACTTAGCCCTTCTGCACCTGAAATGCAAGTCTCCCCATCAGCTGGAGTCTGTGGACCAGCTTGAAATTGATTGCAGGTCATGTTTTGGTGACCACCCGACCATTTCCAAATGGTTGAAGGTCATGATTTGACTTGAAGAAAGAAAAAGCAAGATTGGGCTCCCCCCCGCCTTTTCCACTTTCGTGTTAAGGAGTGGATGCATACATGAGTGTATGCATGTTCTCATTTTTGTTGGTGCACATATGTGTGTGGATGCAGAGGGTGCAAGTGCCTGTGTGTGCATGTGGAGGCCTAGGGGGGGCGATATGAGAAATCCCCCTCCCTCTCCATTGTTCTTGTGCCATATTCTTTTCAAACATGATCTCTAATCAAGCCCAGAGCTTGATGATGTGGCTCATCTGGCTACCCTTAATTGTGGGGATTCTCTGCCTTCCAAGGGTGGAATCAACAGGCTGGTCCCCGAACCCACACAGCTTTTATGCAGGATCTGGGGATTCAAACTCTGGTCCTTTTGTTTGCATGGCAAGGTCTTTTACTGAGCCATCTCCCTAGCCCAGATTGGTCTTTTTTAATGCTCTCTGATGAGAAAGAAGTCTTTTCATCTGCAAAACTGAAACACCTCTAAGGCAAGAAACCATGACTGTGGACAGGAAAAGGTGGCAAATCATGGATAGAGATACGTGGGGTCTTCATTCAGAATCCGTGTAGCTGAGGGTTGCTGCCTATCTCCCCTCAGTCACGACTCTACTTCCTCCTCAGGGGCAAAGAGGAAGACAGCAGGTGTGCATGCCCTTCCTCTCCTGTGAGGGGTGCATGGGAACAGATAAGAACATAGGACTTTCAGTCTGTGCTTTGATTTCCAGTGGGAGAACTGAATTAATCACAGCCAATAATGCAGTGTCGTCATCCTTAGTCCACACAAGATATCCTGCATCTCTTCCCACTAATTCCTCTAATGACATCATTCTGCTAGGTTAATGTATATCTGTTATGTAAATCTGTTCTTGGGAAGTGTTCATGGCTTTGGAAGTTGACAGGTAGGTAGGTAGGTTGATGGATAGATGTCATATTTTGCATTCAAGCTTTCTCCTTTTTCATTCCACTCTGTTTGAAGTTTAAGATGCATTCCTGTTTGCCACGAGGTTCCCTGTCATGTTCCCATCCTTTACCTATGTTTCCTCCATGATGACCTTATGGACTCGTGCCAGCCTTTGCCTCTCGGGCCACCATGGAGAAGTCTGCAGGGCTTCAGTTTGAGAGCTGATTAAACATTTGGTTAATCAATTAAGTTAAAAGAGTGTGTGCACGTATACAGGTACCCCACCACGGTATATGAGTGGTGGTCAGAGGACAATCTTCAGAAGTCAGTTCTTTCCTTCCATCATATGAGCTCTAGGAATCGAACTCAGGGCACCAGGTTTTCCTGCAGATGCCTTTATCCACTGAACTATCTCACTAATTCTCATGATGTGTACTCTAAAACAAAGCGTATTGTGAACTTCTAAAATTTATAAAATATAAATAAGCTCAAAGAGGAAGATAAAAATCAGCTCTAATCTTATATGCCAAAAAAAAAAACATGAGGAATAATTTGGTATGTTTAAATGTGTTCTTTTTAAAAATAAGTATGTGTGTTTTCTTTTCTTTTACTGTTTTTCTTCCCCAAAAAATGAGATTTCTCTATTCAAGATATTTTATAAATTATCTTTTCATTTTAGTACTATGTCTCACATTTTTACAATCTATTAAGTAGTCTGTTTTTTTTAACCCTGTGTTAACAGTCGCTTGCTACCCCACTGACACAGTGTCAAAGGAGGCAGCGTAGCCTGCTGTTCAACACTGGGGGTTCAAACTATGAAGAACTCTGCATTTCGGGCTCTGTCTCTCTTCGGGCCTTGTGACCTCCGGGGGCAAGATTCCTAACCTTGCTGAGCCAGGCGCCATCATCTGGAAGCTGACAATAATAACTACCATAGTAATTATCTTATATAGCAATTACAAGTGACAGATGACCTGCAACATGGGGAGGGTTTGGCCAGTGCCCAAGGACCTCAATACTCAGGAGTCCCGTTATCTGTTTAATCTTTCACTGTCTTCCCTCAAGTGTGTCCACTCAGTTTTAATGAGGGTCGCTGTAGCTGTGTCTTTGATTATATCCATGATGGTTGCTTTAGAATTTATTCCTGCAGCTGAAATTTATTGTTTCAAAGGGTATGTAATTTGTACATCTTGTCAGCTGTGGATTCACAAAATGAAAAAGAACCGGATTCCTTTCTTCCTGAGCTGTTTTTAATTTGTCCTGGTCCCCAGCAGTATTGGAGGTCTGCTGCTGGCTCGTTACCTTGGACACTGCTTCCCACCTAGCAATAGAAAGGAAGCCCAGAATGCTTTCTTCCTCTAAACCAGTACACACCGAATCCCTTCCTTTGATTTCCTTATATTATGGCCAGAGGGCCTCCGAACACTGAAGTATTTGAAAAGAGCTCGTTGGCTTAACAGGACACATGGTTTGCATGAAATCATTTAGAAAGAGTTGAGGTAGGGACAGGAATTCAGTGACACAGGCTTCCACTGGACACTTGC